>CM040179.1:27743606-28216191 GCA_022606695.1 Vaccinium macrocarpon
GTCATTACTTTCTTTTTAAATAGCCCATCGGCCATATAACCTTTCCCTACATATGATCCAAACCTTGGTCGAATGACCCTATCGATTCAAACACCATGCTTAAAGCCGCGGCTTGCTTTACGTGAGAGAGCGGATATCAAATTCTTGCGAATGTCTGGCACGAACAACACTTTGTTTAGGGTCAATGTCTTCCCCGAAGTCATCTTCAGGACCACTGTTCCTTCACCAACAATATCTGAGGTCGCTGAATTCCTCATAAACAGCTTCTCCCCATTAACCGGCTCAAGTGACGTGAACATCTTCTTATCACAGCAGATATGGCGGGTAACCCCAGTGTTAATCCACCACTCCCGTGGATTTGAGCCCACCATGTTCACCTCAGATACCATAGCTGAGAAGTTCATGTCAGAACTACCTCCCGAGGCTTCTGTAATATGCGCTTGTGGACGAGGTGGCTTCTTGCATTCTGATGCTTTATGGCCAAACTTGTCACAATTGAAGCATTTCCCTTGGAACTTCTCCTTGGGCTTCTTAGCAACACCACCCTTTGGTCCCAGATGGACACTCTTGCCCTTCTGCTTATCTGACCGCTTGTCATGTTGGTTCTTTCTCACACCACTGGAGGAAAGACGACCATGCTCCACCATATTGGCCTTTGCCATTTCGGCCTCCTTGGCAGCCCTTTCTCTAGCCCGATTTCCTTCCGTGACATTGAGCTTGTAGAAGAGAGTCTCCAATGTCATCTCCTTGTTCTTGAACATGAGATAAATTCGAGAGTATTCGTTCTTGTGAGAGAGAGGCAGACAAGAGTTGCAGTTCGCCAAGGCTTCCAGCGGTGGTGTTCCGGTGGTTGTGGTTCAGCCGTTGTATCCTGGGACGAAGACGCCGATACAGTCTACAACACCCACGGTAGGCGGCGAATCTTTGTTAAGGAGACTGTGGTATCACAGGACTCGGCTCGTGTTTCCAAAACACTGTTTGTATCTTTTTCCCGTTTCTATAATTTCCGTTTCAGTATTTACTTATTGTACGTATTTGTGTTCATATGAATGGAAATTGTTCTCTGGAATTTTGCGATTGCCGCTGTATTTGTTCTCTGGAATTATTGTACGTATTGAAGGTTTTTAGAAAGCGTGCATGGGTGTGTGTATAACCCCTTTTTATTGAAAGATATGAAATTGTGAAATGAACTTTAAAAAAAAAAAAAAATGGACTTGTCATGGAATTTGGATAGAATGTTTGAAAAATGAGTTACTTAAAACCAATGTCATCATTTGGTAAATTCTTTTTTTGTAAAGGCACGCAGGGCCTACAGAACCCAGTAGAGGCACGTGAGGCCTACAGAACTCGGCAGGGGCATGCAGGGCCCACAAAACCCGGCAGATGCATGCGAGGCCCACAGAACCCGGCAGATGCACGCAGAGCCTATGGAATCTGATAGAGGGATTTAATCCCTAGTTCCAATGAAAATGATGATTTTTCTTTAATGAAAGAAATGAGAAATGAGATTTTGGATTATCTATAGTGTTTTGTCGAAATTCGACTTGTGGACTTGGTTTTGAATTTGTGTGAGTAACTTGAGTAGTTTTAGTAAAGCAAAAATTAAAACCTGGGTGGCGTTGAGTACTTGGAAATGAAACTATTCTGATGCACATATGATATTTTGGAACAATGGATACTTGCACAAGATTTTGGACACGTGTTATACTTATTGGTGATTTTGACAAACCTAATGAATCAATGGCTACTTTGGGACACCTTCAAAATCTTTTTGGACACTTGATATTACTTTGAACACATGAAATGATGGGTGAATATTTGGTAGTCACTTGGGTACTTTGGAACTTTCAAAAATCCCTTCTATTTTACTTGTATAGTTGGACTCGCACATGAACATCCTTTGGATATATTTTGCCTCCATGTGCATACATCATATTTATACACCTAGCGTTAGTAGAATAGTTTTCCTACGAGCACATGTGATCACTCTATCCCTTTTGAGGTACTCAGCTTTGATCGTGCATGGTTTGAAGTGCATGATGAGCATACATGGCATGAAGTTATTTTACTCATCTTCTATGCATTAAATTTTCTTTTGGGAGATGATAATGTAACTCTAGTTTTTTACTATCTTTTTTTTTTTATTATGGATTTGTAATAACTTATGGGATACTGCTTCAATTTCACCTTTAAAGCAAGGGTGCCCAAACATTTGATAGCCAATGAGCTAATGATGTACTTTATTTTATAAAAACCTTTCGAGATGGATTTATGAAAATCTCATCATTTGACTTATGTATTGTTGAAATTTCTTTATTTATGTTTTGTAAAAATGAGAGCGTGACAATGCTCATACAGCAAGGGCATTTAATCCTCGTGTTGTTTTTTATTATTCAATTTGATTTAACGAATATAGAAGCATATTATAACAAATATAGACGCGCATTTTTTTTGTATGGCAAAAATAATAATTTTATTAATCTTCAGAATGTAACAAAGATTAAATGGAAACGAGACCCTTCGCAACGATTGGCAAGAAGCCAATCGAGAAAATCTAAGTCTAAAGCTCAAATCCCCAATGGGTCTAAGATACCCGGATATTACATTTATATATACATAAAATATAGACATGCATATATACATGTATATATAAACAGAGAGACAGAGACATATTAGATTTGGTAGAGATCTTTTCTTTGCCTATTTTCATATTGCAGGGCCACAATATTTACTAATAAGGAAACGTGATCCAACGATTACATAGATAAATCTCATTACTATCTTTCGACATACATTGCGGTAATTTAATTCTCTCGACACTTGCATTTTTAGGTTGACCATATATCACTTGCATCGCACGTGCTTTTTTACTAGTTTTCTCAAAGGAAAGAAAAAGGTAAGGGAAGTGAAATTATTTGAGTGAAAACATTTTACAAATTGTTGGAATTACAAACATGGAATTAGAGTTTCATAAAAAAGGAGGACTAATTATGGAAAAACTTTTGGGTACGGAGAGGGTATATAAAAGTGGTGCCATGCTCCTCATCTGAGCCGTCCAAACATGTTTTCAACTGCTAAATTTGTTGTTGTTGGTATTTTTCGTAAATTTACCCCAATAAATCTAGGCCGTCCAAGGGGTGCCGGCACCATGTTTAGATACCCCTCCATATCCATAATTTTCTCCTAGTTGTAGTTATCATGCATATTCTAATGATCAAGTAAAATAAGGAGTGGCAATCAAATGCAAGTTGCTTATTCTCCGAACACTTGCTCCAAAGGTCTCAGACATGTCTAGATCTTCCGGCTTGGTCCCATTGGGTACTTCCCAGTTGAAGTGAAACAACAGTTGAGCTAGAGGAAGTTCGATAGTTGCCACACCGAAAGACATCCCTGGACACATCCTTCTCCCGGCCCCGAACGGAAGAAATTGGAAATCGGTTCCTTTAAAATCAACGGTACTGTTATCGAATCTCTCTGGCGAAAACTTCTCAGCATCGTCCCAATACTCGGGATCTCTTCCGATAGCCCACGCGTTCACAATAACTTGTGTTTTTTCGGGTATAAGATATCCATCAAGCTCAACTTGTTCCCTGCATACTCTAGGCAGGAGAGCAGGAGGGTATAGCCTTAGAGTTTCTTTGATTACCAGCTTCAAATATTTCAACTCCTGAATGTCAGACTCATTGATTATTTTCTTCCCCTTGAGAGCTTGTCTCAGCTCAGCTTGTGTCTTTTGCATCACTCTTGGATTCCTCACTAATTCTGCCATCGCCCATTCCACTGTGTTTGAGGAAGCTTCAGTTCCAGCAGAAAAAATCTCCTATAAGAATGTTGAAAGTTACTTTGGTGGAACTTAACAAAAAAAAAAAGTAACTAGGGTGGAGAATGCTACAGTACGCCCCCTTGAAAAGTGATGCATGGTACGCCCTATTATGCATGTTTTTTATACTTATTACAAACGGTTATGAATTTTTTAAATTTCACTTTTCACGGTAAACATGTTACGTATGGTTTTGGTACTTGTTACTACCCGTTTTGGGCGGTAATCTACGGAAAAATGCATAGTAACAATTACCAAAAAACCGGAGTGGAGTTCCTGCCGTACACCATGTACATGGCACCATGTCATGCAGGGCATCTGACCGTCCATTGAGAAAATGCACGACTTGGATTTAATCCGAGCCCTGTGTTCGCAATGGACGGCCTAATCTTCTCACCACATGGTGCTATGAACCATGTACACAGCAGGGACCCTTGATCCACCAAAAACATGCGAAATGGGGCACACAATACGCCCTCCTACTTTGGTTTGTGGTAAAAGAAACGTATATGTGAAATTAATTGGAAATACTAACCATAACGATAGCTTTAATATTGTTGTTGGTCATAGGAAACTGAAGGCCACCTCTGTGTTTAAGTCTAAGCAGCACATCAAGAAGATCTTCCTCCCCAGCTTCGCCATTTCCCCCTCTATTGCTTCTGAGATTTTCTTCATGCTCGTTGATGATAATTTCCAGGATCTGATCCACCTTTTGATGAAGCCTTACCAATTTATACCTCATCCCACTAAGAAAGTGAAGCACTTTGAGTGAGGGAAACAAATCACACACACTGAAACCTTCTGACAGATCTATCATCTCCTTAATCAAGGGCATAAGTGCATCTTGGTTGTTGTATCGTTTTCCAAATGCTGCTCTGAACAATACGTTGTTCGTCGATGACAGAATCTTTCGGGCAAGATTGATTGGCGAACCTAAGGATGATTTGATGGACTCGATAAGACGAAAAACCTCATCCTCCCGAATAGAACAAAAGGAGCGGACATTTTTCGCACTCAGGAGTTCCAAGATGCAAATTTTACGCATCTGTCTCCAGTAATCGCCATAGGGACAAAACGCGATGTCTACATAATTATAGGTCATAATCTTAACTGCTAGAAGCTGAGGCCTATTTGCAAAGGCTAGATCCTGCGTTTGCATTACCTCTTTGGCCAATCGTGGCGATGATATGACAATCGTAGAATTTTCTCCTAGTTGCAAATGCATGAGGGGTCCATATTTCATTGCCAAGTTTCTCAGAGAACGATATGGCAACGAGCCAGCTAGGTGGTGGATGCTTCCGATGAGAGGTAGCTTCCACGGTCCCGGGGGAAGCGTTACAGTTGGGTTATGAGTTTTGGATCTTGTGAGTATTTTAAGCAAATTGAATAGGAAAAACAGGAGCATGAAGAGTGAAGTGGTGATAGAGAAGGGAAATAGGCCTAGCTCCATTGCAGGCAAAAGAGAGAAAGAACTGATAGTGGTTTGGTGCTCGCATCTTTTTGAAGGCCAAACTCTTCGTAGTTATAAACTAGGATATTGTCATTAGTTTCTTGCTTATGGAAAAAAGGTGCTCTTGGGATTTTCATGACCACAATATCTAGTAAGTTAGTCCCTGCACCTGTCATAACCCCATCACCTATCGTCGGATGTCTAATATTCCCCTTTAGTCTTTCCTGTATCTCCTAACGTACGAAGCCTCTGTTTGTGTCGATGTAAAATATTTTTTGTTGGAAAAGATTTTCATGTAAAATGATTTTGAGTAAAATGGTTTTTTTTTTTAATTTGATTTTCTGGTGTTTGGTTGCAGTTGAAAAAATTTACCACAAGAAGAAAATTGTTTTCAATTGTAGATGTTATTTTTCTCCTACTTTGTTAATTTCATGGTATTCTGTTTTCTTCGTTGTTCTTATTGGTTATATTGGTCAATCGGAAAAAAGTGTATCAATTACATACATATATATGTATCTGACTATGCATATGGATCTGAATATGCATATAGTGTGATCAAGCTCAAATCCTTGTTGATGCAATCCACTTGGAGCTTTTGTAAATAATTTTAAGTGTAGAAAATGATTCTACTCGCAATTATTGATTTGTAGAGAGACGTACATAGCTTTTACTTTTTAGATAAAACTTTGTGAGAGAGAGAGAGGGAGAGAGAGTTCTACTGTTGGTGAATTTTTATGTCAAGACAAAAAGGCCTTGTAAAATAATTTACGGTCATTTCCAACGGAAGTCATTTTACACCTTTCGATGGAAATTATTTTACAGTTGTAAAATATTGTCATTTATTCAACCAAACACCGAAAAGTGAGGAAAATATTTTTGGAGAAAAAAAATTTCATTGCAACAAACGGAGCCGAAAATAGACACTTTATTTCCAATGACAGCCATTTCTCCGATCACAATCTTGTGGCGTGATACGACGGATCTTCGCAGCCAAATGGATGTCACTTCAAACCACTGACCCTGTCGACTTTGGATGAGATATGCTGCAAAGATCCTAACTTGTCACCACAGTTTATGTGCCACCCTATATGTTGTTTGATTGATAAATAAGAAACATTTGAAATTGAAGAAACAATGGGCATACATAACTAATGCAAGTCAGGTCTCAATCTTTCATTGCTTTTAGATCATTTGTAGTAGCAGTTTTGATATCACAATCTCTGATTGTTCTCCCTGTAATTACGGATCCGGGGGCCGAGCCATCCGTGGTCACCCATGGACGGCTCAGATTACATGTTGTTTAAACAAATTTGAATCGTCCACTGCCGAACAAATCTGAACCGTCCATTGCCGAACAAATCTAAGCAACCACGGACGGCCGTGATCGGCCCAACATGCATGTTGTCCCTGAACGGACAGCAGTCACAGCACGCCCCCCGCTTCCAATATTATGTTCTAGTTTTTGTATCTACTTTTTTTTTTTCTCTTCTGAATCTAGGCGTCTCTTAGTATTCCTTCCCCCATGTTATTGTGTGTGTGTTTTTTTTTTGTTTTGTTTATTAGAGTATTAGATCATGGTTTTATGTACACAATCATCTTTTTCCAGGTAATGCTACAATCACGGTATTAGTAATGCTTTCCCTTGTATGTGGGCTTTTATAAGTGAACGGAGCATTTGGAAAACCCTAGTTTAATAGTGCGTGTGGTAAAAATGTGGTTTTGAAAGAGGAGAAACGGATGGATGGGACTTTCATGACCCATTTCAATGTTCTAAAATTGTTTATTTTTTAGAATTTGTCGAGACCTTCAATCACGTCTAAAAGCATATTCATCGGATATCGAAAGATATGATTCTAGAATATGCCTATATTCCATTAAAAGAGAAAAATAAAAACTGAACTATATTGCACTATAATGAGATCGTCATAATAAATGTTCTATCTCTGGCATCATGTTCAAATCAAGGGCATAGCCTTGGCTCATCAGGACAGAAAACAAAACAAGAAAAGCTCAGTAGATTAGAGCCCAAAAGGGTAGTCTAGACAAAAGTTAGAGCACTAACTCTATTATTAGTAATTCTTTTGACCCTGAAGTATATCACTTCCCTAAAGTGCTGAAACTGTTCTTTCCACTTTTGATCCTCAAATATAAATAATAATAATAAATAAATAAATAAACCTTAGTTTTATTCTCAAACAATTTAAACCCTAGAGTTTTAAATTGTTCAAGTTTTAAACGAGTTTCAACACAATTTCTCCATTTGCTTCTGTTTGTTGGGATGAGAAGAGGTTGGGATAACAGTGGGGGTCGAGATAAGCTAAGAAGGGTTAATCTTTATCCAATGTTTGGTTCACTCTTAGCACTCGAATTGTTTATCCCACGCCACTCCCCATCGTAAGCTTATCAAGACATAGGGAATTACCAATGGCATAGCATGATGGAAGCTCATTGGACAGGGAGAGGTTGTATTGAAATGCATTTAAAACTCCACAGTTTAAATTTTTGGGGAACGAATTATGTAATTTCCTCCAAAATTCGTAACAGGTACTACTGAATATATACGAGGGCGTCTATCAAGTACCACTAAGGGTGAGTCTCCAGTATGACATTTTCAGTATTGTTAGACTACAACTTGTCAAATTAGTTGATGTATGTAACGAGAATGACTCTCCGATTTGACAACTTGTAGTCTAGAAATACAGTAGTAGAAATTCAACCTAGATAACAAAAATCTGCAGCAAAAATGAATTTATACTAGATTACAAAGGAGAGGAAAAGAAGAAAGTTCATAAATTAAATGTTACCCCTCCTCCCTCCCCTCCCCTCCCCTCCCCTCTCTCTCATCCTAACTCGAACTAATCCTAATAAATTACTGGATTTTTTTGGCAAACAACTCCAGCAAATTGATTAAGCAAGCAACTAACCACTCTATACATATAACAATAAGTTAAGATCTGAAACTAACATATACACCCTTGGCCAAAGTGCCCTACAAGTACCACGAAATTACGTCCCTGCCACTGCCGAGCTGCGTGGCCACTTGGCATTCTCCCATTGTTTGACTAGATCAGCGTACCCTTCAGAGGAACCAACAGCAAACTCTTTCAGTGAACTCACCACCACTGACATTCCAGCACACAGCACCCTAATGGCAACTTCAGCCATTTTCTCTGGACTCATCACCTCCTCCTCCTCTTCCAACTTCCCAACCTCCACCAACTCCATGCTCCCGCCGCTTTCCGAAGGAAACCCGCCCCCAAACCGCTTCGATCCAAACGCTTTTCGCCGAGAATCTTCGTCCCTTAGCTGTTGTGCATATAGGGATCCCACTCCAGAAGCAAAAAAATGGAGTCCGTCAAGCACTGGAACCTCACTGATGGCATCAAGGAACTTAGACCACTGGATGCATATTCCGAATATTGGTGGGGCACCAATGGACCGACGAGGAGATAGTGGCATTTTTGACGAGTCGGAATCGCATCGAATGCAGCGGAGGAGCCAACCAGCCAATGCATGCACGTATGAGCGTTGAGAAGTGATCCATGACTCGAAAGAGGCCTGCCAATTTTGCAGCTGGGTCTCAAGGTTGGCAGCTGAACGGGCTAAACGGTGTGGATCATGAGAGGGCGAGATAACGTTGTGGTTGTTCTTTAGCCTGGACACTTTTGAAGGTGTGCCAGCTAATAAGAGCTTGGCTTCATCTAGGGTACGCTTTTGACACTGATGACACTCCGCCATCACTTTCCACATCTTTGCTAACCTGTTGTTCATGAGGATACTTATCAGTTTGTACAACAATGATGCCGTATGGTCACAAGACACCCCAAGGCCATTTGAACGCACCCAACAAAACCCCCGGAAAACAAGGTGCCCCACAGACACCTCATGTTTAAAAGTTAGTTGGACATGCAGTTTATGGGAGGTAGAAATTTGACAGTGGTTTGTAATAATGCATAAATCGGTCCAAATCAAGAGACCCAAATCAATTTATGTGCTCATTACCATGCTTCCTTCATTCATGGTCTAGACCATCTCACTAATGAGCACATGTGGTCCAAATAATTGTACACAAGAAGTATATATTAACGGCATAATTTTTCCATGAATGAAAAGTATTTCAACTCAGCATGGAAAATGATACAATTTAGTCACTTGAAACTAATGATGCATGAAAGTCCATACTGAATAAGGTGAAACAGAAGAAATTTGAAGAAACCATAATCGTAATTTGTAACTTATTGTCAGATGCAATATCATTAAGTCAATAATGCATGATTCATATAAAATCATCTTCAAATAAAAGGCTAATTGATGTTTTAACTTTTAGAATGTTGTCCTAGAGGTATAAGAAATCATGTTTGTATGCATTTAATTATGAAAACTCAAACCATTTATCACTATTTCAATGCCATATCATGTCAACAATCCCTGCTTTATCATAAGGCTATGGGGTTCTCAGTTTCGCTAACCAACGATGCTTTAATTTAGTATGGAAGGACACAAATGGGAATGATGAACGATGATGAGTACGTACCCTTGCAACAGTTCTAAAAGCTGAGGATGCAATTCTTCATCTCGTAAAGTTTCAATCCTCTTTGAAACTGCTTCAACAGAGTGTATAGAAACCTTTATCTGGGTGTGCAAATCTCTGATGGCTGCTCTTGTTTTCTCCACTGAAGAAGGGTCCACTCCTTTAACATCTAGGTTCCTCAATTGTGAACATTTCTTATCATATGCAATGCGAATGCGTTCTCCAGCCTATGTGCAAGCAAAAAGTATGACAATAGATTCACAATTATTCCCTTGTTTTGTTTTGGCTACAAAAGTTATGTAAAGTACGTTAAACAATCATGACATGGCGCACCAGCTTCAGAAAGACAACCAGCTCCTAAGATATTGTATATGAATCTGGGCCACAGTTCTTCGCAATAGTATTTTTGAAATAGTAATTATTTTTCCAAGAGAAGCAGCTACCTCATTGGTTCATTTTAAATTCTTTTTAATGAAATACTTTCAACATTGCAGGTTTCGAGGTCAGAACTATTACAGTCTGTGTACAGGTCATTACTATGAATTGCCGATTATGATTCCAACAAATTAATTACAGGTGTATCAGTTTCTTCAGCCTGCCGAAAAAGCTAAACAAACAGTGCAAATTTCAAAATAAAAAATTTATTGTTGATGGAATCAATTTACAATGAGATTCTAAGTGAGAAACAAAATGAGAAAAAGAAGCTTGTCGAGCTTTCTGGCTAAAAAGTAATTACTTTTATCTCGCTTTCCTTTTTCTCTTTAACGTGACATAAATTGGGTTCCATCAAGGTAGATAGTGTGGCTTTGCCATAATACAGTTATTGTAGAAAGTCCCGAATTAATATTTGCACACATTATCATGGATAGAAGTTTTAGAGATGTACCCTGACTTCCTCGTAGAGTTTCTTCTCCCAAGCATATAATCTGTCCAATGTCGACTGGTGACTACCTGAAAACATACAGGACTCCTCGGACAAATCACTGCTACTTTCATAACCCTCATCTTTGGTGATTGAAGAGTTGCTTAAGAATCTTGATGATGATGAGCGAAAATGAAGCTGAGCGAACAAAGCTACTGGATTCAACATTTTCACAGCTGCAAAAGTAAGAGTTTGAATATATTCAAAATATTTCCAAGGGAAAATGTAAATATCGATGAGGTGATAGGATAAACACTTGGGATGGCTTTAGGCTCCAATTCATAGACTATTCTCGATTCGTATGATATATCCTGGATAAGCACTATAGAGATCCCATAAAGTATTTGCAGTTCAAAAAAATTGAGTTTGCTACACAAATGTTGAGGATTCCACACTTCAAATAGTTTACTGGTTGTCAACAACCCGTTTATCGAGTAATAGTGGCATGATAGTTAGGAAGATATAGAAAGTTTTATTCAATTGTTAACAGAACGGCCCCGCCTAAATCTTAACCACTAAGTCCATTTTTCCTCTAAAAAAAAAATGCTTTGTTTTTGGCACAAAGTTGGAGCCAGAATACATGTTTGCCAGCGTTATCTTCAGGTAGTAATGGGCCTAAAACTAATCCGGACGATTGACAAAGGTTCGGATCAGGGTTGTCTAGAAGCAGCCTCAACAATGAACCACTTCTTGTGACCTAATCCGCACAATGACAAAGGTTTGGATCAGGGTTGTTTAGAAGCAGCCTCAACAATGAACTACTCGTGAAAATCTATAGCCAATAGCTGAATATCATTTCTAAGTGCAATAGTTTCAGGAACAGTGGTGTTCAAGGATCAGAAAAAGAACAGCAAGGTGATGATTCTATGGAGTGCAGAAAGTTAATGTAATTCCCAAGACTCAGACCTATATGCTTGTTTACATGAATATCCTAATTCTTCCAAGTCATTCTCATTAGAGGCTTATAGCTGAAACATGTGGTTTCCTGCCTCATAGCTTTCCCAGTTAGATAGAAGATGGATTTGCTTAACAATGTAACATTGGTTTGTAGAAATTCACATTGAAGAAAAGGGAGAAGAAACTGAAATCAGAACATTGAACGTGAAGAATAATGACAGTAAATTGAGCTCGAAATCTCCACCTGTTAGTTCGTTTGACATTGACGAGTACTGAGCCCTACTAGCCTCCAACATAGCTGAGACCTCATTGGCAGCACTGCAAATAATCATGAACTGTGTTTCAAGATCCTTGACAACTTCTGCCATGCTTGTTGGCCTGCGGTTTACATAAACAGTAAACCCTGGTGGTTCCTTACTACCTTCTCGATGACCAACAGCCGTTTCCTGATTACTAACTTGCCCTAAATTTTGCGCTTTTGCCACTTCAATGCTCTGTGGTGCACGGGATCTTAATCCTTCTACCTCATGCTCCTCTTCAGTTTCACTTTCTGCTCCATCATCACTATCATCGCTATCGTCATCTTCAACTACTACTTCTTCCCTATGACTGTTCACACCAATGTTCGCTCTCGTTTTTGGCATATTTAAGTTTATATCTGATTCTTCATGTTCAGTTTCTTCTTCTAATTCGGGAATTCCTTCCTCTTCTCGAACCTGCCTTAAACCAGTGATGTCATCATCCAGTGCAGTCTGATCAAGACTACTCCTGGTGGGATACCCATAATAGTCCAGTGATGAAAAAGGGTTCCAGAACAAGTCCCATTGGGAAGTTTGAGGCGAAGGGGGAGGAAAATTTGGTCTGTTGTTGGGGGAATAAGAGAAAATTGAAGAATTCATGGGTGAGGATTGCATTGCAAAAAACCCATCCACCACTCCATATGGGTGCATGGGAGGAGGTGAGTAGGTATCAATTCGAACAGTTTCTGGTGATTGGGGTGCCTCCTCCACGGTAACTGACTGATTCCCACCTGACCTTAGATAGTTTATTTTCAAAGTGGACTTCCGTTCGGTTTCAGATTGGAGCGGAGTTACTGATGAAGACTTTGGAGTCATTGAGATAAAACCCGTGCTGCTATTTTTGATGGGAGTGAAAGGAGATAATGAGTATGCATCTAATAAGAACTCACGAGGCTCATCTCCTTCTACATAATCGCGAAGAGCAGCTGAAACTTTTTTTAATGACTGGATATATGCAACATGCCCAGAGGCAAAACTCATCCTGTATTCAACAGCTTGTTTGATGAACCTCTTTCGGTCCTTACAGAGTTGAACTGCCTCCTCATTATCCAACTTCGATGTTGAACAGCCCATCTCTGCCTTTATCCCTCTTTCTGCTCTCGCTCTCTCAAATCTATGAGTGTTTCAGGCTCAAGTCAAAATGGGAATCACGAGACAAGCGTCGTCGTGTGTTTCTCACCAGTTTCATAAGGAAATTATGCCCAACCTGTTAAACAGAAAAAGAACTGTACGTAAAACATCAAGGACAAGAAAAGGAAAGACTAAACAGCATCACAAATATGTGGCTGATAGATCAAACTCAGAACAGCTAGATTAACAGAAAAGTGGGATGCATATGTTGGTAAACAAGGAATAACAATTCTCGAAAGATAGGTACTTTTCTTATTTCCCAAGCCATATAGAAGTTTAAGAAGATTTCAAACTCGCAATGGAACAAAATTTGATTCCAAAACAATATTTATAAGATCTCATCTTCTCGTGTTTTTATGGGGATTCCTCTAATTCCCCTTACTGTAGAAGTTTAATTCATGTCAATTTGTTTACTTCTACTTTACGTGTCTCATTATCATAAAGCATAATATTCTCAAGCAACGGTGACAAATAAATTCACAATGGTTGAAGAAAAAGATAGAGAAATCTTGTTCAAAGCTTACTAACAAAGAAAAAAAAACATAATTGCTGAGTGTTGAAGAAAAGAAGAAGAAAGACAAAGAAAATAGAAAAAAAACAAAAAATCAAAGACGTTTGAAAAGTACCGAATTAAAAAATTAATTCACGGCTCATCAAATCAAGAAGTGCATTTATGATTTATTGGAACTACAAAACACAATACTCTTCTTTAAACATATTCTTTAGCATCTCAAAACTGTAAACATCAGAATGTCGGCAGAAGAATATGAACTTAGAATAGAGATTAATAACATTAACTAACAAATGGGTACAATTTTTTTTTTTCTGCAATTAGGAATCAAGCCTGTCTAAACATTACGGAATTTTAAAAAAAAGAAAGAAAAGAAAAAGAAAGTAAAACCCAGAAATTAATAACATTAACCAACAAATCAGTTCAATTTTTTTTTCTTGCAATTGGGAATCAAGCCTGTCTAAACATTACGGAATTAAAAGAAAAAAAAAAAAAAAGAAAAACCCATTTGAGAATTTTATGCTTTAAGATAATGAGACACACAAAATTAGAAGCACACAAACCGACGTGAACAAAAGTTTCCACAATAATAAAAATTAGTGAAAACCCAATTACAAAAACATGAGAAATTGAGATCTTGCAAATACTAATTTGGCATCAAATTGCGTTGTGATTATGCGTTAAAATCTGCAGAAGTGGAGAAAAACAAGAATTTCAGAGCAAGCGACATTCTGGGTATGACTGGAAACACAAAAATCAACAGAGAGAACAATGAGGGTGCGGGATGTGAAGAAAGAGTACCTGGGTATGATTGGGAGGATTAGGACGAAGCAGCTTCTTGTGTTGTTTTGGAGAGAGAGAGAGAGAGAGAGAGAGAGAGAGTAATTAATGAGGACAACGGTCAAAAAGAGTGCAAACTCACTTGAAAGTGGGAACCTAAAAGCAAAATAAAGTTTACAGGTTGGAGGCCAGAAATATAAAGCAAAGAATAAATGAGGCTAACGAATATGAAAGGTTTGCAACATTGCCCATCTTCGTTCGGTATATTTCCATATTGCCATTGTATTTCCGATGCAGATGCTACAACTGTATGGAAATAGTAAGGGTACCGACCATTTATCGGTACGCATTGCTTGTGCGAGACTTGTTTTGGGATTTTACATAAATAATTCAATTTGTTTACATTTTGTTTAATGGGTTCTTATAAAAAGAATGAGTTTAATCACATATTGGTAAGGATTTGATTAATTTGCTTAATTTTGTCACTGAAAAATAGAGGATCAAAAATTGAATTAATAAATGAGTTGAATCAGTTATTGGTAAGGATTTGATTAATTTGTTTAATTTTTATTCACTGAAAAATAGAGAATAGAAAATTGAATTAATAAATAAAGTCCTTACATATGTCTGATTGGATTGATTTTTATAGGTATTGTTATGTAAATGTTATAAACAAAATGAATGACTCAATTTATTTATGTGTGACTTCTAGATGGGTCTAACCCTACCATCTGTACAGAACGGTCAATGGAAAAAAATGGAATAATGAAAGTGAAGTGAAATTTTTTATTTATTTAGTTGGTTGAAAATAGTAGAAGTAAAAGAATAGAGTTTTATATCAAGGAATCATCTTCGTCACCATTTAGACACTCAGTATATTATTGCTGAAGTTCGATGATAAAAGTATAAACCAAAGAAAATATAAATAAGACAAACTATGATCGAATTAATAAAAAATTTAGAAGTTGGGAATAAAATTGATGTGGTAAGTGGTAACATCCGACGAAAATCGTTTCAAAAATCCCAAATCCTTTTGAAATTCATAAAGAAAGTAAAATAGAAATCGAACCAACATGATTAAAGAATAAAGATAAATACTTGATTTAGAACATATTTGAATTGGTGTACTTCTATGATATGAGTGATGATTTACTTTTTGTTTTTATCAGGATATGTGTGATGATTATTCACAGATTTTTTTACCACTGCCACTAACGACATTTGGAATCACATGATAGACATGTGAGGCCAGGTATGGCACAACAGTTGAAATGACTCTTTTTTTTTTATCTTTATCAAAAAAAATTCGTATTTGTTCGTTTCGCATCAATTTTTTTTTTTTTGAGTTATTGGTTTTTTTTTAAGAAAAATGCTTAAATTATTAAGGTTTTAAAATGTATTGAAATAAGTGAAAAATACATAAAAGTGTGTAAATATGTATGAAAAAGTGTAAAAAATATACTAAAGTGTGTATTTTTTTATGTTTTTTTTATTGTCAGCCCAGTAGGTTGTCAATAGAAGAACCTTTTCTTGAATGAGGACAAAAAAAAGTTACAGTTTGGCTTATTTTTCTCTATATTAAAAAAGAATTAAGTTTGGGTCATATATTTTTTTCTAATTCCTCTTATTAGGACGAATCAATAAGTTAAAATAATTGACACGAAACAAACAACTGCGAAAAAAATTGAATAAAGACAAAAAAAAAAAAAAACCACTTGACTTGTTAGGCCAAAACTTGGCGTGATTTTGTTTTTCTCCCTCTGCCACAAATTTTATTTGTCTGGTCCACAACACGAGAAGCTAAAAATATTTTGTTTCTTAAATAAATAGTATAAACCTTTTTTAGGGGCAATTAAATATTGATCTTCCAACCTAGTACAACTTATGATTTCATCCTTGTCTCTTTTGGGAGTTATGTTTTAATCCTCAAATTCAAATAAACCCCAAACTACCATTTTCTCTCTCCTAATCTTCTAAATCTTTCACTCTCCTAATCATCTCATATTTATCTCTCTCTCTCTCTCTCTCTCTCTCTCTCTCTCTCTCTCTCATCTTTTCTCTCCAGTTTTGTCTCCACTCTAAAATTTTAAAACAAAATTTGAGATAAAATTATCATACAGCATAAATACGATAAACTTATCACAAATAAGATAAATCTATAGCAAACCAATCAAACTTGCAACAAACACAAGAATTTTTTTGTCTAAAAATCATGTTAAAAGTAAAAATATTATACAAGAACTATGATAAATTTTGACCCAAAAAAATACAAGAAACATGATAAATTTGTAGCATTTGTAGACTGAAATTTTCAACAAACATTATAAACTTGTCAAAAACTATGCTAAAAATATAATACAAGAGTTATGATAAATTTCAACAATAAGTACAAGAAATATGGTAAATCACGCTAAAAATATGGTAAAAACATACTACAGGAATTAGGATAAATTTCGGCAACCAATACAAAAGGTGTCACACCCTCAAATTTAATAAACCAAAGACAAATAAAATCCACATAGGATCAACCCAAGTCAAACATCTTCCCATAGAAAAGTCAAGTCAAAGTACAATGAGTTCCCAATTAAGGTACCCGTACCCATGCAAAAGTATTCAAGAGTTAAAAGTTATTACACAACCGAGTTTAGTCAAAAGATTGAAGAATTAAAGTTACAAGATCATCTCCTCAAAATATATTAACGATAGAGAGGATAAAATAACTTCATGTCAAATGATCTTCATGATATGTGTCCACACACCAAGCATTCCGATCACGTGCCTTGCCGAGTACCTGAAAATGATAGGTTGAGCTTACTAGCCCAGTAGGAAAACTTTTCTACCAGCGTTAAGGGTATAGAAGATGAAACATGCACATGGAGATGTGATACACATGAATGAATAGGCTAACATAGACCAAATAGATTGACTTGATGATAAAGTATCCAATAGGTGCCCCTAAAGATCGAATCAAACCCAAGTATCCATAGATTTTCTCAAAAAAAACGTTACAGTTCAGGTCGTAAGTCCAGTCCTTTCAAAACATAGTCATTTTAATAAAATATTTCCTTTTTCATCTCTTCACAAATAACCACTTATTTAAATAGGGAATGAATCCCTCTGTCGGATTTTGTGGGCTCCGAACACCCTTGCCAGATCTTGTGAGCTCCGTACACCTCTGCTGAATTTCGTGGGCTCGGTACACCCCTGCCAGATTTCGTGGGCTCCAAACACTCATGGCTAGGGACGCACCAAATGGTAGCCCTAGAATAAGCAAATTATCATTTTCAAAAGTTTATCAAACAATCAAGTGTCCAAAAACATCCATGTAATTCATTTAGTTCGAAAACTCATAGTGTGTCGGTTGTGGCAAAGTTAATATGTGTCCAAGAACGTGAGAGATCATAATAAAAATATCATTCATAACATGATAGGTTACCAAAGCTTATAATTCAATTTAGGAGGCTTAGGAAAGACCAATGAAGGCCCGGAGCAAAGGAACATAAAAATGAAGTTGTGAACCTTGAAAGAACCCAACACCTTGATAGGAAAAAACACATTTCTCTAAAATTACAAAGGCTATGAACATGAGACCAATTTGGTTTGAAAGTAGACTCATATAGTTTTTTAACGGTTCAAGAATCGCCTCAATCGGAGTTCGGACGAAGCCGGGGTGTGTCCGTGAAGTTGGGTCAAAAATTTGCCTTAAACAGATGGTTATCGATACTAATGAAAGGTAGTATCGATACCAGACCTCCTAAAACTAAACAGAATGATGGGTATCAATACCAATGAAAGGTGGTATCGATACAAAGACTGTTACGAGCAAAATTTGCAGATTTTTCCAAAATGGAGGGGGTTTCAACCCAAGCCAAAAATGAAATTTCAAACAACAAATAACCATAGAAGAGGGATATATCAACAACTAATTCATGAATTTATCAACCCAATACACAAAACCCAAACTCATTCATGATCCAAACTCAATTCCATGGAGATAATCATGTTAAACAAAAAATTTGTGAACAAGAACACAAATAATGCAATCATTCAACCAATATACACTTAGAAGAGGTAGAAGATTGTTCCCTACCTCAAAGGTTGAGCTTCAAACTTGAGAAAATTGAATTCTTAGATCCCCAAATTGAAAAATTCCATTTTTGAGCTTCATGGTGCAAAAAGAGTAAGTTTTGGGCTTCAAATCACGCGTAGAACAATATTCCAAGGTCAATTTGTGATGGGGTTTGATGGAGAGGGAGATTTGTGAGCTTGGAGTGGTGTTAACGGAGGAGAGAGGAGGAGAGGCTGATTTTTTATAGAGAGAGAGAGAGAGAAGTGTATTTTAAACAAAATTTTCAGCCATACATTACATACATACACCCCTCTTATGCACTTACACCCCTCATGTTCATAATGTATCTCACAAAGACCCAAATGCAATACTAACCTCACATTGACCCTATATTATTCTATTTTCATTTCTTCACACTTCCCCAATATCATTTCCGGAAAATTATTTAAAAACACGGGTCCTTACAAAAAGCAGGGTAAATTTTAAAAAATTTTGTACCGAACATTTTGACAAACATCATGAACTAGTCTTCCGAATTATGCTAAAAATATGGCTAAATTATTATAAATTTTAGCAACAAATACAAGAAACATGACAAATTTTAAACATCATTAACTTGTCAAAAAATCATGCTAAAAATATGGTAAAATTATGCTCAAAATATGGTAAAAAATATAACGAATATGTCGAAATTCAACCGCCAACGAGTAGAGAAGCAATCGATCACTAAAGTGCCAAACACACCATATTAACCCAACCATCAACAGATCCTTCCCCATTTTCTCCCCGAAAAATGAAACAAGCACAAAGCATGATCGGACCAGACCTTTTATCAAAGAGAGCCAACTGCAATTTAGTTTTTTGATGCTGACGGAGAGATCAGTGGGTCACTGACTCACTTGATTTTTGAGAGAGAGAGAGAATAAAATGATGATGATTATGATGAGTTATCTCAGACAAGAGCGCCCCATCCTTGTAATTGTATGATGTTCTTCTCTATCCTCTCCACTTCTAATTCTCAACCTCCAATTTTTAGTGTTCTAACTTTCCATACTTTTAAAAGTTCCATTTAGTTATTTATGGATAGGTTCATAGGAATGAATACTTATCCTTAAACAAGAATTAGAAAATATAAAAAGAGTAATAATGGTAAATCACATTAAAAGAGGATGAAAACATAACCTTATAAAGCAAGGGGATGAGAATCTACATGATGTCCAAAAAACAGATGGTAAAAATAACAAAGAAAAGATTGTAAAATTTGACAGATAATAAAGAAACGATGCTAAAAATAGATAACATGATTGAACCATTATAAAAATATTAGTATTGTTCTCTATCATTTTAAGAAAACACTAATTATTTTCCTATCTTTAATTTCTTTATTATTAGTTTGGTCCCACGCAACGTTAATTTAGCAAAACTTTGTATTGTGGGTGGAAAGAATGTACAAGAGATGTATACCAATATATAGAGAGGGAGGAAGAAGTTTAGCAATTTAGCCAAATTTTGGCCAAATAGGCCGCTACGCAGACCCAAAAAAAATAAAGAAACTAAATATTGAACAGTCATCTAACTAGCTGTCTCAATTTAAATAATCATCTATCCATTAAATCACCATGATTGGAGTTGTTAAACCAAGCTAACCAATTGTCTCAATTTACCATAACCATTGATATATAACATGTATTTGACCATGAATTAATTTTTGAAGTCTTTTAATTTTTAATTTTACCATGTTCATTGTATTGGGTCTGATTTTTACCATGATTTTTGTTCTCCATTCATTTTTTTACCATAATAACTAAATTATTTTTGGACATAATTTTACCATGAGCATTTTTAAATTACCATGAGAACTGTTATTGTATATTTTTACCATAATAAATGGTGCAATAAGTCTGTAGTTGAATATATTCATTGTGTTTTTAGATGTCAATGTTTATATAACATTTAAGATTATTCTTCCTAAATTCCCATTCTCATCCAATATATGAAAAAGCAATTATATCTCCACCACTTTACCTTCTCCCACTTTTTGAAAAATTCCTACATTTCGGTGCTCACAAAACTAATATTTGAAAACAATAATATTCCTCTCAACTTTGATTTTAGGCAAGAGAATTATCCACCGTTTCAAAAATTCCTTGATTTTAGGCAACACAATCACCCATCATTTCAAAATATCCTTGATTTTAGACAAGAGAATGAAGCTAAAAAAAAAATTCCAACAGTCCCTAACAAAGAGTAAAAGCCATTTTTGGCAGTCCTTATACACATATATAAAGGGTAATGACTTTTTTTTTTACCATGATTCAAGTTGTTAATGCTACAACTTTTACCATGTTTACAAGTCATTAGACTATTTTTACCTTTTAAAATAAACTAGTTAATATGATACAAATGATCTATCACTCAACAATCATGGTAAAAAAATACTATGTTTGTCACAGAAAACATGGTAAATTATGGTACGAAATACTCCAGATCATGTTATTTATGGGAGGTGGAGGAAGATGCTCCTATAATTTGAGTTTCCTCAAGAATTCAAAATGCCCACAATTAGTGTTACTAGATATTAATGCAATCCCATTATTTTAGGAAATCATATATACTCCATAATTTCAAATCATCCCACTTTCAAATCTCCATAATTTCCGAAAATACCTTTTTATTTTGACTATGTGTTATAAGGATAAAACCGGTAAACCACACCTGAAGAGGATGAAAACATAACTATGAATAATGACCAAGATTAAAACGTATAAATTGTCCAAAAAAGGATGATTATTTAATTACCTCCCTTTTTTATAAATTAAAAGAACTTATTTCTATTTGCGAAATTGTTGAAAAACAATTAAATTCTATTTGAACACAATGTATAATTTTTAAATTCCAAACAAACATTTTGGTATAGTAGTTTTTTAAGGTACATCCTCTCCTTTCACTTCTACAATGTCTACATTTATAAAATAATTAATTCCACTCATAACAGACGGCTCAGATAGTGCACAGCAGCAACCCCAAATCCGACGATTATTTGTACATACTCATTTCATGGGTCTAAAGACATATAGTAGATCTTTCTACCCACACAAATTTCTTAGGTTTGGCATTTTTTGGAACAAAACAACACCACTAAAGATAACATCCACTTGATTTTCTTTTGCGATTTTTTTCGTCTTCATTTAAAAATTTATCTTATCAAAAAGATACTCGTTTTGTCCTTGTTGTTTATCCGTTCTCAGTGGTAGTGTCTTTTACGATGTAATGGATAACATATTTAGTTTTTAAAAGAAATTCACCATTTGAGGCCATCCCATGCTTTTTTACCTGATTGGAGCTGTTTGTTTTCCAATACAACAACTAAGCTTATTCATTTCAAAAAAACTCAGCTTATCGAACATCCCTATTGAATTGATTACATCACAACTGCCCTGCAAAATTGATCGACTATTATGATTTGAGAGTAAATTACAACATGAATATGTACCAATTAATTGTATGATTATCGATATCTAATCAACATAATTTTTTTTATGAATTTCCGCCATCTCGTAGAAAAAGAATAGAACCAAGCAAAAGGGTTTTCATAATTTCATTTTCTGATTATGATCCCGATCGAATCCCTTGCTTGGTCTGTTGTAGCTTCTCTTCTAGTTCGAGTGGGAGGCGCCGAAGTTACTTGGTCACAACAAGTGGTTCTGGGAGCTGCCGCAAGAGAGTGGGATAAGGTTTTCCAGGCTTATCCGATATGTGTTTTCAGGATTATCTCGATGAGGCTTTTCTCCCTTTTTCACACAAAAATAGAGAGATGAATTGATGTCTATTTTAAATTCCAAAAATAGGAAATTCGAAATAAAATTATTCAATTGATTATTGTGGTCCATTTAATTTCATGAAACCTTGGCAAAGAACTCAAGCTGCAAAAAGCAGGAAATAATTGGGTTGATTCCAGATCAATCATCAAGCAATAAAAATATTAAGTAGGGTGACGTGGATTGAGATATTGGTGGATTTGCAAGCACGTTATTTTGTACTATTGTTTTTACCAATCCCATGATCTTCAACTCCAATCCATTCTTTAAATTTTCTTGGCTGATTTCTTTTGACCTATGTGGCATGCATTTTTAAGATTAATTATTTTTAACGTTGTAAACTTGTATCTGTAATCTTGTAATCTGCTCTACAAAAGTCCATTTAATCTCTTGATAATTTACAAGTTTGTTATACGTGTCAAACTCTACATAGTAAACTGTTCACATCATATTTTCGGACTAAAAACTATGCCCGATTTTTAGACACAACCGCAATTCTGTTCCTTAGGTCCAAGAAAGTGTTTAAGATATGAAAACACGGGTATAAGGTCTCTATTTACCAATTTTTATTGTTGACAATTGTTTCCAAGCCATCCCTATTCCTTGTAGGCAATAATTTGTGACGTTTGTGTATCAAGTATAGGCCCCTCTGTGTTATTTTTCTAGGTTATGTTTTGGTGGTGGTTGGAATTTTGGGTTTTGGTCAAGGAAATCCTAATCTTTCCTTAATTGATATTATAAAGGTTATTACTGAACCTAGATAACATCTGTTAATGATAAGAAAATTACCTATAGTTCGTACCTAATGGCATTTCAATCATAAAACTTAATGAACAGACTTATCCCACCTCCGACTAACTAGAAACTCGACTCTTAAAATTTGGCTTCTCAAATGAGCTCTGCTGCATATCCGATTGCTTAAACCAATTTTAGGAATATGAAAAAATCAACACATACCACAAGTATTATCGGCGTGATGATAAAAATCATTTATGGTCAGCATTCGGCAACCTTAGTTTCCACTATTATATTTATAAGTATTTACAACAAATATTTAAACTCGATTAACTCAACTAGTCTATAGATTAAACAATTCGAACAATATTCTAGAATTCAAACTGAGATCTATTTCAAGATCACAAGAAGCTAATATCGTTCGAGCCACGATAATTCTGCTCTATGGTGCCATACCTACAAGCACACTGGCCAAACATTATAAAGTTGTGAATTGACCCTGCGTGTGATGTTATTACATGAATTTTATAACAGGTCATGGACGTACGGTTGGCACCTTCACAGTATCTCATTTCATCAAGACTTAATCTTCAGCAGCAAGATAGGGCCAATTCGGGCAATTTGGCACAATTTTTTGGGTAAGGAAAAAAGTTAGTTGGTGTTTGCAAAGAATTCCATTAAGGCAGAAAGAAAGTTAAAGCAAAAAAAGAGAGAGCATTGGTCCCCACACGCACCTATATTCCCGTTAAAGGCCCCTTAGTTACTCATTAATTACGTACACTGTACTTGGGAATGTTTGAGGTAATTGCTTTGTTCGATAATGATTGTGGACTATAATTCTGCCGTTGAAAATTCGAAGTAGTACATCGTAACGGTAATTAGTTTGTGATTAGCAGTTTGAAATCAAGTTCATCTCTTGGCCCAAAGTCAAAATCAACATTATTAAAATCCCCAACGACTAACATTATGCTCTTTTATGGTGATTGGGCTAGAATTTACAATATTTGAGAGTGGATCTGTTTAACGGAAGTCTGCTAGTATTGTTGTATACTTTCATAAAACTATGAGTTAGAGAAATGTCGAGTGTAAAGTCACACTTTGTCCTTGCCGTTTTTTCTTTGTTAAATGAATATTTTTGAGTTATTTTTTTATAATTTGAATCATTTATATTTTATATTGCTATTTTTTTTAACATATGTGTGAAAAATCAAATTGTTTGGATATCAATAGATGCCTAATCCTTGAGTAGAACTAGGTCTGCCCCTGCTCTTTTATAAAGGCATTTCAAAACTTAGAATGACCTGTTATCAATAGATGCCTAATGCTTGATGTTAATAGATGCCTAATGCTTGATGTTAGTCTTGAAATTTATAGTAGTTTATAAAATACAATTTTTGTTATCAATATTGAAACACATATAGTTTGGACCTTCATTATAGTACATAAATCATGTGTCCATTATTGTTAGTGTATTCAAAATTATTTGATACATGTGATGTGAACTTCACAAAATAATGTAAGAATTTCACACACATCAAGCATTCTAGGGCCTCCTTTGGGTAAAACACCAAAAACCGGTTTTTTTAAAAAATTATTTTGTCCTTATTCAATTTTTTTTGCATTAAGATTTTGTAGTTTCTGGATTCCTCTCGACAAGATGAATCTAACGAGTATAAAATTATGGTCAAAACTCAAATTTTTTTGAATAAAGCCAAAATAGTTGGACCTATTTTGGCTTTATTCAAAAAAATTTGAGTTTTGACCATAAATTTATACTTGTTAGATTTGTCACATCGAGAGGAATCCAGAAACCACAAAATCTTGACGCAAAACTAACGAATGCAAAAAAAATTTTTTGAATAAGGACAAAATGGTTTTTTAAAAATCCGGTTTTTGGTTTTTTACCCAAAGGAGGCCTAGACAAATTTACATCGTGACCTAAGTACTCATGTATCTGAATATGTACTCATAAAACTGTGTACAAAGTCCTTTTTTTTTAATTGATTAAAAGGTGGAAAATGTTTTATCCACTTTTTAAATGACCCAACAAAATCTTACTACTAGCACTACATTGCTGAAAGCCTGAAATTAAGGGTTTGAATGGAATTTGAGGAAAAGAAGTAACGATCGAGAGAGAAAAATCTTTCAGTGTCCTCTTCCCTTATTTGGTTTGAGAAGAAGAATATAGAAATTTTAGTTCTAGGTAACTTCTATTGCGTCCCTTTTTTTTTTTCTTTCATGTAACCCAATTACTACATACAACCCATGATGAGGGGGCAAATTCAATTTATTTCTAACTACAACTCAACAATAATCACAAAACTTGCCAATATGCCCTTACTTCCTTTTATTTTCGAAAATCTTCAATAAATTAAAATATATATATATTTGAAAAGTTTTTTGGCCTCCACTGTCGTCGGCACCACCAACACCATGATCTCTCCCACCAAAGAGACCAAGAAAACTCAAAATATAAGTTTTTTGGCTATCTGCTCAATTGCAAATACACGGTCCCAAAAAATGTTAGAGAATTTTGGGTTTTAAAATCCGAAAATGTTAGAGATTTTCAGGTATTAGGTTTTTAATATTTTAATGGTTTTAAAAAAAATCGGATATTAATGCCGGAAAATATTACATGCCATTATTGGGTTTTAACATCTGAAAATCCTCACGGTTCAAGACTATAAGTCTGAAATGGACGGGACAATAAATTGATTATCAAATTAGTTTTGGACTTGCCTCTTGGTGTGATTGGGAGGTATATTCTTCCTCCATTGGTGGAGTTTCATTCTCATTGCTTCCTCCATTGCTCTCTCAATTTCATCTTCAAAAAAGAAAGAGGGAGAGGAATATTCTATTGATTGGGCTAGGTTATCCATTGGAAGAGATGAGGAAGGAGGACAAATGTAGTGAGTTGGGTTTTAGGATGAGGAAAGAATAAGATGTGTGTTTACTGTGGTGCCAGAGTGTGTGGTGCGTTACATTACGAAGAAATGGGATCAGGGTTTCAACTATTTGGTCGAATATAGTAATTTCAGGGGAAACAAGGTCATTACCCATGAGGGCAATTTTGTTCAAAGCATGATTTATTTATTCATAGTGGCTTGTATGAAGTAAAAAAAAAAAAAAAAGGATACTAGTATAATTTGTCATTTCCAAAATATTGTATTATGAACAGTAAAACTTTCTTCATATCATCGTCAAACTCTTCTTCGCAACTATTTTCTCCTCTTCTCTCATTTTTCACAACTCCCGAAAGGTCTGCCTTATTTTTTTCAAGCAATATTTGGACTTCAAAATTGTTTACTCTATTGCTGGTGGAAGTCAACTGTGTTTTTCCTCCAAATCAAAAAAATCCAATTTAACGACCTATTTGGTTTGGTTTGCGAAATATCCAAATTAAAATGTCCGATTCGATTTGAAAATACAAACCGGGGAGCCTAGTGTGTAGCATTTGAGCCGTCAAGTATACTTTTAACAACTCAGATTTTATTTCGTCACTTTACAAATCCAAACCATCCATTGTCACAATGAAATCGAGCGATTGACTAACGAGATCAATTGCTTGGATGCGCACACCAAAACCGCATACCAAGGTCTTTGAAAATATACCCAAATCAAACTAAGGGTTGGTTTCGGTGAATTGAAAAAATTAGTTTTTTGGTTTTTTGGTTTGTCCTTATTCAATTTTTTTTTTTGCATTTGTTGATTTTTGATCGATTTTTTGTAGATTTTTGGTTTATCTCGATGAGAAGAATTTAAAAAGTATAAAATTATTAGCCAAACTTAAAGTTTGCGAATAGAGACGAAAAATTATCTCATCTCATCGAAACAAGCCAAAAAATCACAAAAAATCGACCAAAAACCAACAAATGCAATTTTTTTTAATAAGAACAAAACTAAAAAAATCAAAAAATCAATTTTCTCAATTCACTCCAACCAGCCCTAAAACCAAACCCAAGACCCCGGAACATGACATAAAGATCACACCTTTCCTTCAATCCTCATTTCCCGCCACCACCACTCTGGAAAAAACCAATGTCGAACGAGCTTTTCCTCTCTCTCTTGAGAAGGTGTGTTTCCACTAAGACGTTGGAACAAATCCACACCCAGATCCTAATCAACTCCGTTAACATATCAACTTCCCTACTCTCTAAACTGATTCATCTCAAAGACTTCAACTACGCCTCCCTTCTCTTCTCTCACTTACCCCAACCCAACGACTACGCTTTCAATATCATCATTCGTGCCTTCACAACTACATGGCAAAAATACAATCTTACCTTGAAATCCTATTACCAAATGAAGTCTCTTGGCCTAAAGCCCGATAATTTCACGTACCCGTTTGTATTCATTGCTTGTGCTAATCTTTTGGCATTAGATCATGGACAGGTGGCCCATTCCATGGTTTTCAAGAAAGGGTTGAATGCCCATGGTCATGTGAGTCATTCTCTGATAAGCATGTACGCGAGGTGTCGGGAGTTGGGTTATGCACGGAAAGTGTTCGATGAAATTCGTGAGAGAGATTTGGTGTCGTGGAATTCTATCATATCGGGGTACTCGAAGATGGGTTTTGCAGTGGATGCGGTGGCAATGTTTGGGAAGATGAGGGATGAGGGGTTTGAGCCAAATGAGATGACTATAGTGAGTGTTCTTGGTGCGTGCAGTGATTTGGGGGATTTGAGTTTGGGAAGGTGGGCTGAAGGGTTCGTTGTAAGCATTGACATGAAGATGAATTCTTATATTGGGTCGGCGTTAATAGGCATGTATTCTAAATGTGGGGATTTGTTGTCGGCAAGGAGGGTCTTTGACTGTATGAAGAATAAAGATGTGGTCACTTGGAATGCTATGATTACTGGGTAAGTTCTTCTCTACAGTTCTTAAAATATTCTAGCGTGCTTGCCACAGAAATAAAAGAAAGAAATTGAGTTTTTTTGGTTGCTAAGATTGTCTCGCTTTTTCATCCTGCTGTCATTTAGAACATAGGGTTTGATTGAGAGCTTTAGTCGGTGGCCCAAAGTTGGGAAAGAGCTGAATGAGCCGTGCAGGTGGTTATTCAAGCTTTGAGAACATCGAGTGATTAAAAAAATATTCGAGCTTAGCTTCTTCGTGAGATAAGCCAATCTCAAACGAGTTTTAGTCAAGCTAACCACTAGTCAATCTCAAGTAGCTTGAACTTTTACACATCGTGAGCTGAACGAGCCTAGCAGTAGCTTGTTTGAGCTTGATTTGAAAACTTAACAATCTTCAAAGAAATGTCAATTTTTGTTTGTCTATGCAGCTGAAAAATCAGGGTTCCAAAAACCCTAACAGTATGAATGCGAATCACTAGTTAATACTACTAGCAGAAATTCACGCAAGCAGTCAAATCCCACAACACAGATATATGTGGAAAACCCTAAATGGGTAAAAACCCACGAGAAGGAATCAAAATCACTATACTCATTGTGTAGTTACAGATATACCTATCCAAATGATGTAAATCCTCACAACGTCCTAAGTATCACCTGTCGAGTCACACGTACACCGCACCATGTGATCTTGATCGCCAACGCCTTGATTCACACAAGCCTTCCTTGGATACTTTCGGAATCTCACAAAAAGTATTCCCTAGAAATTCCTTCTAGATTGTAGAGAACTTCTTGGAGATGAACATGTAGTTGTACGATTGTTCGATTGTGTTGAAACTTCAAGGTTATGATCACTCAAACGATCAAGAAACTTCGATATTTATAGAAGTTGTCCACGCCAAACTTGCTCAATAGGTTGCTCGAGCAAGTCCTGGAGTTATTCTTGGTAGAAGAGTTGCTGGACATGTTGCTCGAGCAAGTCTTGAGCAACTTCTGAACTAGTAAAATAACCTACTCAACTCACCCCTAAAATACATATTATCGCACTCTCAACCATTACATAAAGAGATGATTCTTTTCCACACCTAAATAGACATTCTAAACAATAAAATTACAACTCGACGTAAATGTGTGTTTTGTCAAACGGAATTGCCAAAACAAAGAACTCCGAAACTTGGTCCTTACAGCAACAAACAGATCTTGAACAAGTGTTTAACGGCAGAACACGAGCTTAAACTCGAGTAGCTTTGTTCACTTAGTAGCCCTAATTAGGATGTATAATGAGTTTGGATATTGAGTATAAACTTTTCTTGTTTACTTGTGTCCCTGAAGAATGGCCACTCGTCATTCTATTGGCATTTGACCTTTTTATGTCTCCTTGAGCATGGAGTTGAAGTTCTATTTTTAGTGGTAAAGCGTGGTATATTACGTCACAATGTAGTTTGACAATCTTGCCTAGTTGAATGACCATAGTGAATTTCATGATATTACATATCTTATAGACTGACTGAGATGATATGAAAGACCATGTATAGTTAGACTATCTTGCCTACTTGAATATTATTTTGATGACAATATTGAATATCATGATGTTATCTGTCCTACAGACTGACTGTAAAAGAATGAATGAAAGACCTTCATTCGCCCGCTTTAGGGCCGTTTGCTTAGAAATAAATTTATGTTGGAAAGTGAAAATGAGAAAAAGTAAAGTAAAAAGAATATTTATTTTCTTCTATGCATTTGATTACATTGAAAGTTTTGTAAGAATCTTGCAACAAAAAATTTAAAGTTACCAATTTACTCTTGACATACATGAAAGGAAAAATTATGGGCAGGCTTGGTTTTCCAAAAACTAAAATGGAAATTTGCTAAAATCAAATGGTTGATTTTAGCAAATGAAGTGGGAAGGAGATTTTAGCTCCAATGAATCTGGACGTATATATGTCCAGATTCATTGGAACTAAAATTTCCTCCCTACTTCATTTGCTAAAATCAACCACTTGATTTTAGAAAATTTCCATTTTAGTTTTTGGAAAACCAACCCGAAGTGTCATAAAGGTGGCAACTTTCACAACAAAATAAAATTTCCTTGTGTTATTACCAAGAAAATGAATGCTACCTAACTGAGCTTAAAAGGGCTATACAAGAAAATTTACTTTCCATCACTTTCTCCTGTTTTCATGCTAATCAAACACCAAAAAAGTGTCCCTTTTTTTTCTTTTATTTTTTATTTTGGGTAAATTTCACTTACCTCCCCTATGGTTTCTAACAAATACAGAGACCTCTACTTTTTTTGCTATTCCATTGCACTCCCTTACTTTTGAAAATAATTGTCACTTACATCCCCTGCCGTTACTTTACAGCTAACGGTGTTGACTTTTTGCATTAAATGACCGAAAACGCCCTTAGTATATATTCTCCACCTTTTTTTTTTTAAAAAAAGTAGAGTTAAAAAAAATTTCCAACAAATTAAATCATTTTTCATTTTGAAAAAATAGTTTTTAAATGCAGTATCATAGAATTTTTTTTTCAAAATTTTTATTTCATTTTGAATATTTTTTGTAGGAAAAAAGAAACTAGTTTTGAAATAGTTTTTTTAACTTTTTTTTTTTAAAAAAATTATTTTTCAGATTTAAAAAAATAAAGTTTTTTTTATTTTTTCAAAATAATGGTACTACGGTCTTTTTAACTACTTTTTTTTTTAAGAAGATTTTGTTGAAAAAGTTTTTTTAGTGGAAAAAAACTAATTTTGATTTTTTTTTTTAAAACAGTTTTTGAAATGCGAAATTTTTGAAAACATTGTCTTGGATAAAAATGATTAGTTTTTGCTAAACCATTATTTTTAAAAAAAATCTGAAAATAAATTTAAAATCTATTTCCAAAGTTAGTTTTTTTTTTTCCCTACAAAAAATATTCAAATTGAAAAAAAAAATTCTCTGATACTTTTTTTTGTTTAAAAACTTTTTTTTTAAAATGAAAAATGATTTAATTTTGTTGGAATTTTTTTTAACTCTACTTTTTTAAAAAAAATGGGTGCAGAATATATACTAAGGGCGTTTAGGCCATTTCACGTAAAAAGTTAACACCCTTAGCCTTAAAGTAATGACAGGGGAGATGAGTGACAAATATTTTCAAAAGTAAGAGAGGGCAGTGGAATTTCAGAAAAAAGTAGGGGAGGTCTCTGTATTTGTCAGAAATCTCAAGGAAGGTAAGTGAAATTGACCCCTTTATTTTTTATTTTTCTCTTTCTTGCATTTTCTATCATTTTCACTCTAATCAAGCAGACCCTTAGTGAAAAGCTAGGTTTTATTTTACTTACCATACATAATTATCAAATTTCCTTGGCTTTAGTAGCAACTAGCCGAGTCAGTTTTCCCTACAACCAGAACCACATATATCCTACCAATCTTAACTTGATATGGTTCTTCTTGTGCTACTAAATCTTTGCATTTAGACTTAAATAATGTGTGGGTTATGAATTCCCTGGACTTTGCGTTAAACAATATGTGGCCTAAAGAATTTTTACCCCCATGATAGGTATGCACAAAATGGATTGTCGGATGAAGCAATGATGTTATTCAATTCTATGAAAGTTGCTGGGGTTCACCCAGATAAGATCACATTGGTTGGGATGCTCTCTGCTTCTGCGTCAATAGGAGCTCTTGACTTTGGAAAGTCAATTGATGCATATGCTTCAGAAAAAGGATTTCAACATGATATCTATGTTGGTACTGCCTTAGTTGATATGTATGCTAAGTGTGGGAGCATGGGCCATGCACTTAGAGTTTTTGAGGGAATGCCCCAGAAAAATGAAGTCACTTGGAATGCCATGATCTCTGCACTTGCTTTTCATGGACAAGCCCAAGAGGCTTTATTGCTGTTTAAGTGCATGTCAGAGGATCATGTAGCTTCCTGTCCAAACGATATTACATTTGTTGCAGTACTTTCTGCATGTGTGCATGCTGGATTTGTCGATGAGGGACACCGGTTGTTTAGCATGATGAAATCCTATTATGGGTTGGTCCCGAAAATTGAGCATTATTCTTGCATGGTTGATCTTTTGGCACGTGCAGGACGGGTGTATGAAGCATGGGATTTCATTGAGAAGATGCCTGAAAAACCAGATGAGGTCATCTTAGGTGCACTGCTTGGTGCCTGTCAAAAACTCAGAAATGTACACATAGGCGAGAAGGTTATACAGCTTCTTCTTGAAATGGAACCTTCAAACTCTGGAAACTATGTTATCTCATCGAAAATATATGCAAATTTGAAAAGGTGGGATGATTCGGCTAGGATGAGAGTGTTAATGAGACAGAAAGGTGTCACCAAAACTCCTGGTTGTAGTTGGATTGAGATGGAGGATCAAGTTCATGAATTTCTTTCTGGGTCCTCTTTTTACCTATATTCTGAACAGATTCATGAGGTACTGGAGTTGCTATATGACGACATGAAAATGAGAGGTTACTGGCCGAATGTTAATCTGTTATAGGGGAGCAAGGTCTGAGAAACCGAACATTAGTGTGAAACCATCAACTCCAAAGAACATGCTTGAAGATATTGCATCTAGCAAGGTTGGTGTTTTTTGAGATAGAATTCTACGGTTGCCTATTTTTTAGTACTAGAAGTGAATAAACTTTACCGTGTGGATTTGTTTCTCATGTCCATGCATCATGAAAGTTTTATGGCTTGAATTCCTGGAGGAAACCACCTATTATTACTTTATTCCTATGTACTGTTCCGAAATGTTGGAGAGATTCCACAGAAGAAATAGAGTTAAAATGATAAGATGGATCATGAAAAAAAGAACCAAGTTACATGTTACCTAATTCCTATAAATTGTCCCCCATGTTGTTGTTAGCAGTTTGATCTTGCACATTTGTCCATAAAATTTACAAGTAACTAATAAAAAGCTAAAAAGCCAAATAAAATATGTCAAACATGGATGTAGTAATAAATTCAAACTTGATGAAAATTGAGAAGACCTAAACTGTGCTAGGCTGCTAGCGTAGACAGTATTTCCTATAATCAATGTTGAATAGGACCTTACTGAGTTTCTTTTCATCCAACTATGCTTTCTCTAACAACTGCCATTTGTTATAGCAGTTCATACTTATCATCGAAGAGGTTCATCTCCATTTAACATGAGCAGTACATCTAGTGAATGATGATTTCTGATAAGCTTCTTTCAGGTCCAGCTCCAAGTTCCCCTTCCTTCAAGTTCTTGGTGCTGCCGAAAATCTCTTTCTTCTCCATCGTGTCAGAAGTATCTTCCAGCATTGCATCGACACTGCCACCCAAAACAACATTACTTGACCTCCCATCTCCTTCACAAATACCCCTCGTGTATTCTAAGTCAGTGCATTTGTCATTACAACATGATCTTGAAATGAGAGGCTCAGCTTGTCCACTTAAAGAGCAATCTTGGGTTTCATGCCTTTCCATCACTAAACTGCTCGAACAACAAGCAGTGATAAGAGGTGTGTGGCAGTCGCTTGTGTTGCACCCTGGAGAGGATGACTTGCGGAATTTCTTTTTTTCTTCTGTGTCTGGGGTCCCTTGGAGAAGTCGCATGCTGTTCATAATTACAACCAAGCTTGTGCCAACGTCAGCAACAACTGCAGCCCAAATCAGTGGGTAACCTGCCAAAGCCAGTACAAGGATAGCACCTTTAACAGTGATCGACAAAATGAAATTCTCAATGAGTTTCTGGCGAGCCCTTCTCGCAAGTCGAACAGCTTTTGGTATCTTACGGATGTCATTGGACATGAGAATCACATCTCCCGTCTCAGTTGCAAGTGCTGAACCAGAAATGCCCATTGAGATACCAATATCTGCTGTAGCTAAGGCTGGTGCATCATTCATGCCATCTCCAATCATAGCCACGGGGCCTTTATTCTTGAGATCCTGAATGATTGTTGCCTTGTCTTCTGGTAGAAGTTCTGCCCGGACTTCGTCAAGAGCATTCTCTAGCTGCACACAAGGTATTTACTTTCTTACTTTCTATGCAATTTTATCTGTTTTTGAGAATTTTCCCTGCACCATGTGGTGCAGCTCTCGTCCTTTGATAGACCTGTTGCTATTTCTATCTGATTTTTAGCAGATGTGCCAACGTTTGGTACAGCTTCTGCAAATAGATTATGACCCCAAAAATGACTTAACTAATTTTGAGAACTTGTTTGATTATTTGAAGTAGGGGGTGAGATTTTTTTAGCTTCTGCTTGCAGATAATTCACTTTTTCCTTACACATGCTACACCAAACAAGGTATATGTCTTGGGTATGTGTTCCAAAGTCAATCTTTTGTTCTTTTGGGCTTCTTGGTTTAATGCTCTCTCTAATTGCAAGAACTCCAGTTCATTTGGTTTGTTTCAAGTGAAAGTGAAAAGTGACTCACATACACCTTAGCCGCAGCCATCTCCCACTAACTTCCTATGCAAAGGGATTCAGGGATGGCAAATTAGATTAGCAGAATTTTGAGTTGAATAAAATGGCGACGAGTGACGAATAACAAAATTCAGCCATCTCCCACAATCATTATAGATGGGCAAAATTTTCAGTTGAAAAAAATGCAAGTAAATACCAAGAATCATTTCGGCCTTTGGTGATTGGATTATGAAACTAACAACTTGTATCAATGGTGATGACTAGATGCGCACCTGGTCTTGTATGAGTATTGCTGCTGCATGACAGTCACCAGTTAGCATGACAGTTCGTATGCCCAATAATTTTAGTTCTTCAATTGCCTCCTTGGCTCCTGACCGACAAGCATCTGATAGGTTGAATACTCCTACAGCAGATGGTCCACAGTATATGAATCCACTTATCTTTCCTCCCAAGCTATGGGCTTCCAGGTTTGGAACTGATAATACATAGGAGCAATGTTACAAGTGAAACCATTATATACAGTCAACTACAACATCACCAAAATTATAGAATTGTACCTGTTGTACAACCAGCTCGTGCAGCAATCCTGCCATTTCCTACATGTAGGTACTTCCCGTCAATTTTGCCAGAAATTCCTTCTCCTGGGAAATTTTGAAAATTTTGTACGTCCCTCTGGCTTTGGTTCAATGCGTGCAAACGACCATATTCCATGAGTGCAGCTGCCATTGGATGACTTGATTTACTCTCAATGCTTGAAACCCTTTTCCAATTGACAACTAGTGAGAAGTACTCAAGAATCTGCAGCTTCCAACTCTTAGATATTGTACTTTTGCTTCGAGTTTTTTTGTACAAGGTCTGTCAACGATGCTATCATTATTTTTTTGTCAGAAAATTAACTTTACCGTTGTACCTTATTGGCTTATCCCGGGAACATGTACTCCCTCAACTTTGAAATTCTATTCTTACTACTCTGAGCTAAAGTGGGAACATAGATCTTGAAGTGAAAACAACGGTACAAGAAGAGTAAGCACTAAGCAGAAACTGATAGAGAGGATACCCATGTTTTCCATTATAGCCATACATGTGTCCACCTGATGTTATAGTACACGGGGTTGTAATGTAAACTAAAGTGATTAGTATATGTTTTCAGGAAGAAGGACAAAGTGGTCAATTGAATTTCCATTCCATTTCCTCATTTTTAGTACCTAAGACAGTAGACTTCAAAGTTCAAAGTGAAGTTTCTTTATTGGGTTGGGGAACTGCGGACTATTCCTTCCTAGATTATATAATCCCTCACCTAACCTTTCATGTGGTTCAAAATGAGACTCACAATGGTTTTATTTGACAATTAGAGCCATTCTTTTTGTAGACCCTTCATGTGTAAAATGTCCATGACCAAAATTAGATTGCTCAGATATCGTTAAAAGCTTGATCAAATCATATTCTCTTAAGAGGAATTATCAGTCAGTGTTTGACCTTTTATTTTTCTTAAGACAATTGTAGTTTTGTTCTAACAGATACTTATCTTTGATTATATTGCTCGTTCTTATGGATTACGTACACATTCAAAACTTCAAATGAATGGCTCAGATCGTCAAACGACACTTGGTGGGTTTCATTTTGTATAAACTGAGGAATTATCACACGAGAGGATCTTGATTCCTATTACATGTTGTCATTAGTTTGCTAAATGAACTGAAGTATATTAGAAAAATTTACCAGTAGAGCAGAGTGTTCAAGCTGATATCATCAGATAAACACTGAAAGTCAGTGACCACAAATTCTCCCCTCGTTATGGTTCCTGTTTTGTCGAAGGCCACGGTTTTAACTTTGGCTAGAATCTCCAGATACTCTCCACCCTTGACTAGAAGTCCCGTTGTCGCAGCCTTGGTTAGTGCACAGAAATTGGTGACAGGGGTGCAGAGGATGAGTGCACAAGGACATCCACTTACCAATACCAGCACTGCTAACTGAAACCATTGTGTTTCATTATCAACTCTCAATGCTGCTGGAATCACAGCAACTCCTGCTGATACCAGCACGACCCCTGCAAAACATAAAAGTAAATCAGTAATTGAAAATAGACAATAGTATACAAGGTTTCCGCTTGTGAAAGGATTTTTGAGAGAGTAGAGAGGTAGTCATGTCACATTTTCTTGTGCAGTAGCTGATTTCAGTGACTCGGATTCGAAAGCCAAATGTGAGGTTATTTGAGCAGTAGCAACTAGCAAGTAACAAGAACGCCACAATTTTTCTATATCGTTATTTTAGTTATTGTTTAGTTTTTTGTGAATAATTTGCCTTTTCGCAAAATCACTACAAGATATATATATATATATATATAGCAGGTGGATGATACATGTTACAATAGGTCATAGTATATACATTAGTCGCGAGCGTCCCGATTGGTCATGGGACAACTCTCAGATTGTATGAAACGGGAGAAGGGCTAACCAGGAATATAGTACTTGGCACAAGTGTCTACCAATCTCTCAGTTGTAGATTTTTTTCTGTGAGAATCTTCTACTAGCTTTGTCATCCTTGCCACCACACAATCCTCTGCTACAGCAGTAGTCATAACCTTAATATAACCTGTAGTTATGAAGGTATATTCTATCATTAGCAAAAGATTTCTACACAACCCAAATGCATATTTACTGTACAAACAAATTAATTAGGAACTATGGATAGTAATAACTAGGGACGGAGCCAAAATTTTACCTTGTAGTGGTGAATATGTACACTAAAAGCAAAATGGAAAAGATGAAACACTGAGTATTCCATTTTAAAAAAATCAAAACAGCATAACAAAATTATATAATAAATGACATTTTTCATATGTATTTAGTAAAACAAATAGTGATTTACGTCAATACATCTAATTAAAATGAGGCATCTTGAAGGCTCTCTTTTCTGTCATTAGAAGCTTCAATAATGCAATCGACATCAAAACCTCTACCTTGCGACATTTTACTATTCACAAGTTTTAAAGTTGATCAAAAGCATGCTGCATCATAGACGTTGACATGGGCAACGTTAATACAAGTAATTTGTCAACACGAGTAAATCATGAAATTTCTGGCTCTGTTCAACACTTGAACACAATCAGTAAATTGAACTAAGATTTTAACATTTCGAATAATTTATGCCTCTGCAAAATCAGAAGGCTTTGAAAATTGCATATATTGTCATTTTTTAAATGATGTATAGTCATCCCAAAGTTCTAAAGTTGTGCTGAGAATGAGTTAACTCTATTATATCATCGCGTGTATTATGTTTCCTTGATTTTGCTTTTTGGTCAATAGATCTTGTTCTAATAAAGAAAGAGTTTGCACTATTATTCAAGTCTGTGATTTAGTTTTCCTCCAAGTTAGATCCCAACTTTCTAGATACTTCACTTAGGCTGGTAAACTTGGTTTTGGACTCGTTTTGTAAGAAAAATGTCAAAGGTCTAAAGAGTTAAGTATAACAAAATAACTTATGAAAATAGCTAGTGCTAGCAAACATATATAGTTTGAGGGTGAAAACAAAATGGGTTATTTACCGGGAGACCCCCTGTAAGTTAATGTTTTTCACCAAACACCCCCTGCAAAAAAAAAAAAAAAAAAAACCTACGATGAAGCTCCTCTATCTTCCAAAACTTTATCCCAAGACCCCTTCTGTCACCCTTCCGTCTCAAATCTCAAAGTTTTGGGTCATGTTTTGATGATCCAACCCATTCAAGTTGTTTAAAACATGGTTTTAAGGGTACTTGCGAGAAATCAGTTCAAAATATGATCAAGAAGTGCTTGAGCCGATCATATTTCGAGCCGATTTCTCCGCGAGTACACTTAAAACCATATTTTAAACAAATTGAACGGTTTGGATAAAAGAAAAAACTAATGGTTCTAGACGGTTTTAGATGGAAGGGGTCTTGAGGTAAAGTTTTGAAAGATAGAAGGGGATTCGTCGTAGGTTTTTTTTTTCTTGCAGGGGGTATTTGGTGAAAAACATTCACTTACATGTAAATAACCCAAACAAAATTTCTAGCCTAATAGTGGGCATATTTTTAACCATTGTGATGGCAGTCGCCACCACTTGTCTCCTATGGTTCCATCCTCGGTGATAACCCGGAAAAATAATGAATTAGTGTTAGTGGTACTAGAATGGAAGATTGGATAAAAAGGTGGAGGAAAAGATAACTAACCATTAAGATTGATAGTGCCAGCCCAAACAGTGTCTTGCAGTTGTTTGAAAACTGGAAATGGCTCTCCAGTCAACATCTTCTCATCAACCTCGGCTTGGCCTTCGACGATGATTCCGTCGATGGGGATGGCATCGCCGACCTTGACAATGACGACTGTGTTTAATGGCACGTCTTTAACATCTACTTGGCTTCCACTCTCCGCTAACGTTGCTTTTTGAGGGGCAATGCTTGTCAGTAAGGACATTACGGCCAAAGCCTGATCAAATCAAGCAGTACTATCATCAGTTAATCCATTTGAAGGCTTCATTTTCATATAGATTAGTACCTATGGATTGTGCAGGAAAGTAAGATACAGAGTGATGCAAAAATAGAGCTCAATAGATGTCTTAGCTAAAAACAGTACGTCTAATGTGCGTGGGCAAGTGAGAGAGAGAGAGAGAGAGAGAGAGAGAGAGAGAGAGAGAGAGAGAGAGAGAGAGACTAACTGAGCAGGGATTAGTGTGAGAGAGAGGATGAGCAGGGATTTGTGTGAGAGAGGACGATAGAAGACATTTTTCATAGAGAAGAAGGGGTGTTTTGCCCTTTTTCAAAAAAAAAAATTGCTTTTTGAAGTTTTGCGCTGATTTTTTGTGGATTATAGGTTTGCCCTCACGAGAGAAATCTAAAAAGTAAAAAATAATCCAATTTTCTTTGCATTATTGGATTATTTATGTCTTTATTCACAGACGTTAAAGTTTGGGCTGTTTGGTTAATAAATTTTTACTTTTTATATTCCTTTTGTCGAGATGAACTAATAATCTACAAGAAAATTAACACAAAACTAACAAATGCGGAAATTTTTTTTGAAAAAGGACAAAATTTGCTGAAACACTCGAGTTTCTTCCGTTGTAATTTGATTTGATAACTTTTACAAATGTTGTGTCTGAGTGCCTATTTGAGTCCATATTTGTTTGCTTTCGCAACGAGTACATGGTCACACTGAGAGAGGGAGAGAGAGAGAGGAAACAACATACCTTGTAACTTGCTGTTGACTCGAGCCACTGAGAAATGGCATATATGAACACAATACTGCCAGCTTCTATGTAATCTTGCAAACCAAGCGTCCCTCCCACTGCACAACATCAACGCAACGATTGTCTAACGTTTATATAATTGAGTGATCTCTCTCCCTCCCTCCTCTGTTTGTCGTATGATTGACACAACCGACGAAGGGATTGTTGAATGGCCAATGCCATCTGGGTACGCGTTAAAAATAGATCAATCGATTTACCTGCAATCAAAATGAGGATGTTGACATTGGGTACGCAGTTTCGGATGGCTGCTATGCTTCTGAAAATGATAGGAGGAATGCCAACGGCGACAGCAACAACAGCCAACCATTGAAATGGTTGATAAACATACTTCAAAAATGAGAGTGCCAATAACAAGCCACATCCCATTACCCATTTATCCGGCCATTTATTTTGCGATAATTTGATTTCTCCCTGCAGTTTAGCACTAGCTTCTAGCCGTTCCCGATTTAGCGCTGCGGCTGACCAAAAAAAAACAATCGCGTCAATAAACAAGAACAAAAATACAAGTTCTTAATTAGGGCATACCCAGAAAACCAAAGAAAACCAACAAAACCCAAAACGAGCATAAGGAAGAAAAACACCAGACAAAGACTTGCCAATCTACACGTAACAAGCTATTGATATATGTTTTACCGTGTAAACAATCAAACACACAATATAGGAATATAGAATAGTGTGGGGTTTGCTTCTCCGATGAACCTTTGTGGTCTTTATGGAACGGGTAGAAAGGGTGAGGAGAGGAGTAAGGTTGGTCTGAGATCTTGCGAACTTGCCTAAGGAAAGGACCTGCACAAGTAACACCCGGGTTAGCACCTAGCCCGGATGATGGTGGTCCGGCAAGGCACTTTGATGGTCTAGTAAGTCACCGGCGGTGAGAAATGTGACTGAAAATGTATGGAAAGAGGTGTTTTAGAGAAAGAGTGAGAGAGTGAGAAGAAGAACCCTTCATCTGATGTGCAAGCTTCCCTTTTATAGGCAAAGGGAAGCTTGCTCATCACGCTTACCGTGACTTCCACGCGCCGTCCTTCCTTGACTAAGCATATGGGCAAGTAATGAGTGTTTCACCACTTCGGCTGACGTCAGCCCTCTAGCATGCCTAAACAGTCAACAATTCTTGGGTATCCCCCATTTGGTCACTTGGTCCGCCAGGCGCCTTGAGCGCATCGTCCAGACGTCGCCTGATAGTTTAGACGAACTCGTTGGCCCATGACCCGTCGGCAATTTAGACGGACCCTTGGCCCCAACTCTATGAGTTGCCGTGCATCGCGTCCTTCGACGGACTGTATCTGTCAAAGGATCAATAAATGGGAGGTAAGTCCGCCAAAGCGAGTGTCTGAGCACCTGGTCCGCAATTCCTGTGTCCCTTTGTGGAGATTGCAGACGAGTGACTTAATTAGCCCTTGTGACCTCGGTTGCTACAAATAGTAATGAAATAGACAACAAAATTTACATGGTTACCCAAAACGGGGTACCTCCATGGGAGCGAGAGCGAAATTTTTGGGTGGAGGTGAGAGAGGCAAAGAACAAAATGGTGGCGGGACTCCTCCCCTTTCACGCATAACACAGGCATTCGTTTGTAGCAATAAACCCAACTTCTTAAACTTTCCCTGGTTGAAAGGCTTCCCAAGATGCCATCCACTGTATAAGAAAAAGCCCATCTAGCAAGGTTCTGAATCGTGGTATCAGTAAATGTAATAGTATTTGTGATACAACCAAAGCCTAGTGTATGTATCGGTTGGTATTAATCGATATGCAAGTAAATAATGGTCTCGAAGATGGGAAAAATAATCAATTGCTAAGATTAAATAGGTCCCAAAGCCACCCCCTGTGATCCTCTATTTTTCTCTTTTTTCAAAAGATTCATTGGACTGTTAAGCTACAAACAAGCTATGGAGGGACTTTGCTTGCCTACTCATATTTCCGTCATCGGGGTTATTAAAACAATTCTCTTAGATCCTCACCTAGTCTGTCTCCACTCTTAAACTGATACCAGGATAATATTTGGCATTTATTTCATTGGGGGCAGGCTTTAGCTTCTGGGTATCCAGAGTCGCACACACAACACATCATCCACTTGAGTGGAGCATGATGCAATCAACGATCACCCCTTTAATTCCAACGAAGTAGAAAACCGAACATCTACCATCTAACATTCATCCGTCTCGAGAACCATTGCAACAATCCTCTACTTATAGCAAGGGCTCATTCCACCAGATGGTCTCACATACTGCTTGGGAAGAGGCTAACTTGTCTCAAGTGACCCATTAGATTCCCTATTGGGCATCATTACACCTCCAAATTGGGATACACAACTCTAGAATGCCTTTGTGGTCTGCTAGATGTCTATGGCTAATACCAACTTCGTCGCCTATATTATGCACCCCCGTAGTCTGCCATCAACAAGAACAATGTAGTGTGTACCTCTTGAATATATGGTAACTCAGAAAAAGTGTTTGCAGACCCCATGGAGCTTCAACTAATCAACATCTTCCACTTGTCTCTGAAAGAATATCAGAATGCCTCGTCACATTTGAACTTGGATGACTCTACAACAGAGTCCACTTCTACATGTGCTCCTATGTGCCTAAGTGCCTAAATCACACCCCAGGATGCAATTATCAATGTCTGCCAATCTTGGAATGCTTATTCCTAGTAATCAGGACACTATTCAGTGACACCATCTCTCCTTGTCATGTGGCCACATAGCTGGAGAGAAAAAATCATCAGTATAACACAAAGGAAGAGAATCTCCAATCAATTACCTTGATACTATCTCAATTCCTCTATCTAGAGCTTCCGTAAACATCCCTCAACAACTAATTGTTTGTCTTGTGATTAGATATATACCACACCATCAAATTCGCTTCTGACACACATATACATATCAGGTCACGTCTCCTCGTACTCTCGTGCTTTTTCTATGTGTCACTGCAATTGATGCTTATCTTGTCCATCGCCATCAAACACCCATACTACTCATCCCGTAATCAACATCAGCTCTATCTGGCAGAACTCACCCAAGTTTGTGTAGGTTGCCCATCATCCTCCTTGTATAGACCAAATCATAACTACATCTTCTAATAATAGGTCTCTGCTATTGGATTGAATCAGTCCACCCCGCGATCACTTTTGACCATCTCCGCAATCACCTTGTTGCTCTGATCAACCTCTGATCTCTATCAAAACTGTCAATCTTTCTTGGTGGGCACCAATCGTTTACTATCCATCCTTGTCGCCTCATTCTAGAACCTCCAGTCAACTCTCTTCATATCTCAAGTCTCCTCTTGCCTCCTTGTTCATTCTCGTTCCATTCCCAGCCTTCTACAACACTCTATGAACTCCATTGGATCACCCTAGTTTGCTTCTGACTAAACCCAACAGCTATCGATCAACCTTGATCGCAATTGATCCTTCTCGATCTTGTGCGATGTGCCCAAAAATACAAAATCCAACTCAAATATGACAAATCAAAGTCCACTATTGTATCTAAAACAATCCAATTAGCTAGGAGGAATGCAAACACCCAGGGTTGGCTTTAGAACGTCACATTTGGCCTCCGTTTCATAGTGTGAAATGGCATGAACCATCCCATAATAGCCTGAACTACATCAAAACACCTTGAACTTGACAAAAACACCCTTGAACCGGCCAAAACCAGTCACTTTTTGGTCAAAAACTCAATGAACCAAGCAATGACCACTGAACCAACCTAGAAGCCCTCCAAACTGGTCTAGATGGACATTAACCAGTATGAATTGGGGCAAAAACCCACTAAACCATTCTAAACCACCACGAAACTGCCATACAAACACATGAACAAGACAAAAACCTTTTAAATCAACCCCAAACTCCCTTAAAAGTACTAAATGGGGACAAAACTAGCCCAAAACCCTTATAACCTGGGTGACGAGCCCAAACCAAACCGCCCGCAACCTGCATAAAACCGGTATGCAGTTCAACTCAGACCGCCCCGGTATGCACATGATTCTATCTAGGTGTCACCAAGTTAGTGTTGACCTCTTACGTGGTTGCCACGCGTTGTACGAACACTGGCATGGCAACTAGACCCCTTTTTGCTGATGTAACTGCTTGCGTCCTTGGATTATGTCTCAATGTGCTTTCTCCAAGCGTAGGGTTTAGGTGACGCGTGGCATAATAACCGGAAGTCCGGGTTGAGTCCTCAGGGACCGAATGTGCTGAGCGTGAATATTTGACTTCGCGAATGAGGGTTTAGCCTTAGAGCGGCAAACTTGGCTTTTGGAGTTTGTGGGTGGATTTAACTTAACTACGTGAATGACTCGAGGATTAAAAGACTAATTAAAAGAAGGCAAGGTTTCGGGGTTCTCAACACCCATGCCTTAGGCCGATTCACTCTCCCCTAAAATAACTGCCAGTATGCCGTTAAACGCCCCAACGGAAGATTTGGTACTTAAACTCGATTTACTAGAAAAGTGGTGTTTCTCAAAGAGTAGGATTCTTGTGCCATTTATACAAACATTTTGATTGCCATAGCCTGAAGCATCACACGTGCCAAGCGGTCACGCCCTTGGCTACGCGTGATCAACGGGATTAACTAACCCAAATTTTGATACATAAAATTAATTCTAACTCTTTGATTAACATGAAAGGTTTGCAATATTGGCGAAGAGAGTGAATCAACCCAAGTCACGGGATGCTAGTCACCCCTTAACCGAGCCTAAACCGACTACTCGTGCATTACTACATAAAACATGGTTGTTTTTATAAGGGAAATAAAAAACATAACAAGCAACTAATTAAACTTGATTTTAAAGAAGATGCTATCCTAGCCTATCACTTTATACTTGAAGAAGTTAACAAACAACCAACCAAACCAAGTGTTTCTTAAGGAAATGGCAAGAAGAACAAGGAAACTAAATATTAGATGGAATTGAGAATAAACTAGATTTCTATGTAGAGTTAAACAAGAGCAACAACATTAATAAACATCAAAATGACTTAAGGTTAACACTTACATGAAGAAACTAGAGAGAGAGAGCTTGAGAGGAACTCCCATGGAAGAGAGAAGGGAGAGCAAAAATATCTAAGCTAGGAAAAATCTAACGTAATGAGAGAAGGAGAGAGGAGGTGAGTCATATAGTCTTGCTCTTTCTCTCTCTACAAAATATCCATAAAGCACACACAACCACCCCAAAGTTGCCATAAATAGAAAGTACAAAAAGTGGCTGGAAATTTTATAGCTTGATCGTGAGTGGATCGATCCACTCTCTCAGAGTGGATCGATCCAGAAGGCTCTGGACAAATTCTAGGCTAGAGTGGATCGATCCACTTTGGTGACCTGGACGATCCACTATCTCCGATGCATGGTTGGCCTTGAGTGGATCAATCCACTTTGTTGCAATGGATCAATCCAAAAGGGACTGATGATGTTTTGACTTGAGTGGATCGATCCACTTCAAGACACTGGATCGATCCACTATAGGTTCAATGATGCCTTAAACTTCACTTGGTGACTCCCTTGGCCTTGTGTGCTTCCGGACTTGCTCCAAAGCACGTAAATACGTAGTGCGACCCTCGGGGGAGGTATTCCTTGGTCATTGGAGTGCTTGTTCACTCCCGGACTCTACCGGGAATCTTGTGTGAGCGTGAAGCACGAATCCAAAACACCAACTCTCCGTATCCCGAGCCCCGACCAAATTGTCGTTTCGTGGCTCGTGGGGCCCGGTGTCGGCGTGCCATGGGGCACGTGGCCCTCGGTAATGTGACACGGTTCCCAAAGGGCTCCAAATGTGATTATTTCATGCATTCAACCTGTAACTTCACCAAAAACACACTACGCGCATATTAACCATTTTAAGTGCGAAATCGCGTGCGTGTGTTAAACAATTGAACGAGATAAGTCCCGATTTATACAATATTGGGGGGCTTATCAGTAACTCCACATTATCATTGACTCGATGACGTGGAGTTGACCTCTTACATGGTATCTAACATGTCACCACCGCGAACTGACCTGGTGCGCATCCCACTTGTGCATGAGACCATGCTTACTTCAATAATGCGTGGGCACGTGACAGCAACTCAACAAGTGAGATCTACTGGTAGGCACATTTTCCTAGTGTGTGATGCCTCCTTTGGCATCGTTCTAGCGGTGGACATACACTCTTTGAATCGTCAGAGAGAGACGAAGCCAATTTTTTGTTATCAAAAATCATTTTTCAATGAACTTCGTTTTTTTTTTTTTTTTTTTTCCAATTTTGAACCGGTACGTGTAATCGCGATTTCAATGACCTATTCCCCTCTTACTCCCTGTAATACCAATAGCTGGGTATCCAGATTCACACACACACTTATTATCCCATTTCCCCACCTTTTGTTATACCAACGGAATCCGAATCCTCTAAAAAAAAACGTATCCCCCAAATTAATTCAATGTCATCCTAATAGTATCCACAATGGTCTAACTAAAATTAGATAACCAAAAGTAGCCACGTCACATTTTGATCATCCATTTAAGGGATTGCAAAGTTTAGAGTAATGTAGAGGACCACAATGGCATAATCAAAATTGTACAACCAAAATTTGTCATATCACCTTTTTAAAATACCAATAAACTATAAAAGTAGAAAACATTTTTTTTATATATATAAAAAAAAATTAGTTTTGGACTAAACAAATTAACTTTTTATGAAAAATAGAAAATAGTTTTTCAAAAATTGAAACAATTGTTTTTAAAAAAATAGCTTTTGAAAGAAAAGTTTTTGGAACTGTCTTTTAAAATTTCTTGAAAACATTGTTGAGAGAGAGAGTTTTTGTGTAATGGTGGGCGTACAATATACTTGATTGACGAGTTGTAGGATCCACTAATTTAGTTATTGACAAGAAGTTGCTAGTTTTGATTATCTAATAACAAAAAAATTGTCAGTGGCCTGTTAACGCTCGGATTTGAATCTAAACAATGGACGACTCGGATCATTTGGAATTCGTATTAAATCTGAGTAATTGGTGCCAGAATGAATGACTGGATAAGACTCAATACACCCTTCCACCAAATTAAAATCACCAAGCTAAATCCAAGGGTTGACTCGATTCACAGATTGTAGAAAACTTCATACACCAAGCTAAATCCAAGGGTTGCCTCCATTCACAGATTGTAGAAAACTTCATATTGCTCGTTCTATCAACACAGAACTCCTGAGTACAATATTAACCACCCTTGTCCCTAGCTGAGATAATTTTAGGGGATGGCTACATCAGTAATTTTAAAATACATTTCCGACTGGTCTCACCCAAAAAAACAGCTCAAACTAATAAATCTAAGTGTTTGATCCAATCTCTAGTTTTTTTTATAACTCTAAACTCTGAATCAAAAATAAATTTTTTTGGATCAAGTACTTAGAGTTACTCGATTGAGCTGATTTTTTACTGAAAGTCCCTTGAAAACGTAGTTTTAAGTCAATGAACGATTTAGATTATGTGTATGGGATCGCAAAATGGACCCTATAACACAATCTGTGCGCGTAGCAAACTAATACCAGTTGCCTTGGCAAAAGAAAACAGCTCCAAATGCTTGAAAGGGCCATGTGGATTTCAGATTTTTAGGAAATGAGAATCAAATACACTGCTATACACCATAGAAGAGTAATATATAAAGAGATTGGGAGATAGAGATATAGAATAGATACAATAAAGGAAGGGGTAAAGAATAAGACATCACAGCGCGAGGGAAACAAAGGCAGGCAAAAGATGTGTTAATACTATTTGAGTTTGAGTATTACCTATTTGAGTTTGAGAGATAATAAGTGCGTCATGATCGACAATTACTGTCTTGGTTGGGATGATAATAGAAACCTCAATCACCCCATCAAGTGGCTTCAGGATTCTCTCAACCAGTGTCACCTCTGATGAGCAGCACAGACCTAGCACCTCAAAGTAGCTGTTCTCCAGCTTTCCAACCATTTCCTGTATACCTATGGGAAAAAATTACAGGATCTGAACATTTGACAGGAGAAAAAACCTAGGGGAGAAGTAACCAAGACAAGGATAAGTAAACAACTGTACTAGGAATATTACCTTATAAAACACCTGGAAAGAATCAAATCCTTGGTTTACTTGTGAGAGAGAGAGAGAGAGAGAGAGAGAGAGAGAGAGGGAGGGAGAGGGAAATTTTCTACTGATTAGTTTATAAGAGAAACGTACAAAGACTTAGAAGGAAATTAGTTGATATACTCATAAGTTAATCTAGATAGCCCTGACCGTTGAATTTCAAACGGTTGAACCGAAAGATGTATGGGAGTGTGAGGCATAACAGTAGTGCTATTTTGTAATGGGAAATATCAGGTACCACAAAATTTCGGTAGTATAATAGGAAAATTGTGATTTCTAGTGAAGGTGAGTACCCGACAGAACAATAGTGGTTCAAGTGAGTCTAGGGTGGCTTAATTTGCTAAGTTTTACACAGCAATATAGAGTGAAGAAAATGATACGTCGATACTGAACCCGTTTATTTTATTTTATTTTATTTATTTTTATTAGTAAACTAATAACAAAGAGTGGTGGAAGGCAAAAAAGAAACGTCAATGTTTTATATGTGCTTGATTAATAATTATGAAGATATCGATAGAGATAGAAATACCGTCTCTTGTAAAACATAATTACTTGTGAAAAGCGTTTCTTGAGTATATTTTTGGCAAATAACACAAGAAATTTAAATGCATGTTGTCTATTAAAAGTGTTAATTTATGTGTAATTTGCATTTCGAATGTCTCCCTAGCTACTTCTTTTTATATTATGTTAGGGTACACAAATTATTGGCAAATGTTATCTAAAATGTAGAACATGATTTATTTGTGAAACTTTTATCCTAATAATCAAATGCATACAAGAGAAATGGAGGGTTTTTTCTTTTCTTTTTCCGTTCTTTCTATTCACTTTCACCATCCTTTCCCTCTATTCAAAGGGCAGCAAAATAGCCAATTAAATGCTTTTGTTTGCCAAAGTCAAACTTAGAAAATATTACTTTTAATTAGGAAGACTTTGAATTTTTTAGAAAAGCTTTCATTGTCCTAGTTATCTAGAGGATTAAAAGACTTTTGACTTTTTTAGAAAAGCTTTCATTGTTCTAGTTACCAAGAGGTGTACATATATTTTTTTGGAGGTCAACTTTCTCAAAAACTCATGCATGACGTACTCTTGAGTTTCTACTAATTTTTTTGTCCTCCTACTATTGGCAATAGTCAAGCTATTTCCACTGAATGATAGTTTAGTTAATGTATGTGAGCAGAATGAGTTGTTTAGAAATTTTTGAAAACATAAGCTTTAGTCAATTTAGTGAATATGGGAAACTTGCTCTTAATTATTGTGGGGTGGTGTTCAATCTTTTCTCTCTTTGACTTTTCCTTTTTTGTTGGACTTTGACTATGGTTAGCCCCTATCTCCCACTTGGCTTTGCAAAACAGCAAACCGCGTTAGTGCCCAATTGGTCAAAGACAACTAGAAAGCGTTTTGATGGCTTAAGTCAGCCCCTAAATGAGAAAGGAAAGACATAACTTTGAGAAGAAAGAAATAGCATACTTGTTAGAGTTTATCACTGTAGTATTTGAAGTAGTGCCTTGCTTTGACAAGGAGAACATCGCACACCAACCTAGTGCCGAGGTGATGTCACCGATATTCTATACCCACGTTCTGACCAAATCAACCCTCAATCACCACCTTCTGATTAGATGTCGCGCACGATGATCAATAGGCGCCGTATAGATGTTGGTCAAACGATCATTGGGATGCATGGATAGTAAATAGTGGTGCCACGTGGCCGAACCATACTGCTCTTATTCTGGTGGTGGTACAATGTACAACCAAAACACGTGTCACTAAGAGACCTACACCACGTAGCTAATCCTGTACGATCCCTAAATATCACGCTGAAATTGGGCTATATAGCTCTGGCACGGGCGAATCGGAGATTGGTGTCTCTACACCGAGGTGAATATACTTGTACCTTCACTTCTAGCTAATCTAGGTTTCTTTTCTCAGTCGTGACCGGACTTCATGATTCGGCCCAACCTTTCTGGAATATGGGCCATCGATGATGATTTGGCCAGTCCAGACCTGATAGATGTAAATGGGCCTCGTATTTTGGAATCAATTATTCCGGCCCATTACAATCCTCATTTCATAATTAATTACATATAGCCAGCCACCTGCATGTGTACGATATTTTGTTTAGTATCTCACATTTAGGGAAAAATAACCAACGGATGCTCTTCCAAAAGTATATGAAAAAAAGGATGGATTAATTCTACCATACTTTTTTGGTAACTTTTTTTTTTCTTTTAAATATGGTGTGGTGTATAAGGTCAGCTTGGGCACGCATTGAACAAATCCTTAGAGTCCTGGCCTCCCACACAGCTTAAACATGAGATATTAAGGTGGTCATAAGAATTGTTGACAACAAAAATCGAATTTGAGACTTTAATTAAGAATGAGCAAACCTTTAAATTTTAGGCCAAAACGATTGCGTCAACCCCTTGGGATTATCAGTTCTGTAACTTATCACACATTTCATTCATTCTTTCTTTCTTTCTTTTGGTTAAATCATTAAACACAGTTCAATCTTTTGCTTTCCAACTCTTTATTTTGTAGTTAGTGGGACTATAACACCGTGTTATATAACCAGTTCAATTATTCAGTGCTTCTAGAGCTTGGCCACATAGTTCTCTAGACTTCAAAAACACATATTGTTGTATAGTTCACGACTAATTGTGTGGATCCTAAATTAACGTGTGATGCTGCCAGAGCACCATGTCACTGTTCTTCGGAACTACTGGATAACTACTCATATTACCAATATTATATTACAAATGAGAATTTAGCTACCCTTGAAATTGTAAAAAAAGAATGTATTTGACTATTTGAGTGGTGTTGTGTCCTCTTGGGCAAGGTTGGCTAGTACCTGCTCTGGTTAAGATGCAATCCATAATGGGCTTAGTAAACCTACAAAATAAATGTTGGCCTACTACTGTGTACGGAAGATATTGTGGCCCAAAGCTCATCAAAGTAATCCTTTTAGCTTTTTTTGGGCCGGTCCTATAAAGAAGCCTTATCACTCATAAGGTCCCGAATGCGTGGGTCTCATTGGATCAGTGGGCTAAATGGATTAAACAGCACTCCGACCATTTTTGCCTTTTGGATTGTCTCTTAATATCTTGAAAAGTTAATAGGTAAAAATTGGTACATTTCTTGTTTTGACTTGAGTAGATTCCAGAAATCTCATAGAAAATGTACGAATGAAGTCTTCGTAAAAAGCAATTATGGAAAGTTACAATTTGAAAAGTGTAATGATATGTCGTTTACGTAAAAAGTTCAATTTACAGAGTTAGACACTGAAAAAGGGATGAAGGGAGTAACAAATACCCAAGTAAGATGGTGTAGGTTTAGCCAAGAGCGAGGGGAAAGAAGAAAAGGTTAAACTTGTTGAAAGTAGATGAGAAGAAATTAAGAATTTTCTGTTTTTGAATTAATGGTAACGATGTTTCGTAGTTTTGACTTCATTTGTCATTTAATTTGGAACAAGATAAGTGAAGTTATCGAATGATTGATTCTACATTCTCTCTCTAGCGCAATTTTATTTTTTGAATTCCTTTCATTAATTACTAGTAAAAATTAACAAGTAAAAATTGCTCTCCGGATCCTGTGAGTGTGGAAGACATAATCAAGATGCTAGCTTGTTTAGGAACACAGATTGCATGCTTTTGCCTGTATATCCAGGAATTGGGTGGTTCATCATCTAACCAAATCGTTTTAGCTAGTGTCCATTTTGTATCTTCTTGTGAGGAAAAGCCGAACGAGGCGGAGGCACTGTGCACCTGGGTGCTTTGTACCGTGTCATGCACCCCTCGGCTATTCGTTCATGTTTTAGAAGGCCCAGATGCGTTCAGCAATTTTAATTTAATTTATATTTATTTTTACCGGTAAAAAATCAAAACACATCCGAGCCATCCAAAACACGATTGGACGGCTGAGGGGTGCATAGCATCTCCCCGGATCAGGAAAAGCCATCCATAACCGTTTTCCTGGTTCCTTGGTATTTGTGAAGGTTCGATAAGGGTTTTTTTGTTGCTTAATATACGGATGATTGTGGCTCGACGGAGGAAGCTGTAAGGTTTTTTTTCTCCCTCAAATCATACAATTAACCCAGTGAGAGGGGAAGGGGAGGAGGTTGGCTCTACGGGTAGAACCCAACCTCACTACAAGAAAGTCTGTATCTCCCTGCGTGTTTTTAAGAAGATGTTTTCAAATCATGGTCTGTCAAATCGATTTTCTCTATTGGTGGTTTCATTTCTGAGGAAGGGAGCATATTATTAGTAACTGAAATCATGGACTGAATTGATGAGGAAGTGATGGCCTTGTTCGGTTGAGAGTTTTGAGAGAGTTTAGTTTAGTTTTGATGATGTAAGCAAGTGTAATAAGTGGAGAAAGATAGAGAGAAAAGTATGAAAAATGACGATGTCAGTGCAAACAGAACTTGACAAAGCCGGAGCAAAGCTCCCAACCAAACATGGCCATTGAATTTCAGGGGTAAATCTACTAAGATTAGGGTTAGGTTATTCGAAGAGCATCCAGCTTATGTCTATAAAGATAACAAAACATTGAATGTTGGTGTAAATAATTTGAGCTCGAGGAACAAAGGGGTAGAGTTCATGGCCTCTGCTTTAGAGATGGGTGAGGATGAAGATGACATGGCTCTTGAGTTGAATGCACCGATTCATGTGGAACAAGGAAAAAGGCATTCAAAAGATGAGATGATTGCTGACAGTGTTCTTGTTGATATGGATCCAAAAGTCAAATCCTAGAGAAGTGGAGTCTGAGGTGGGTGAAACTTGTTTTCATATTGGTTATGGTGATTTGATTGTCTCAAAAGATGTCGATGGGAAGACGGTTAGTGTCTCTCCATCGGTTGGACGTGTAATAGTATCGGAGGATCTTCCATTCCTTCCTCTGAGACAACAAGAAAGAGTAGGAAGGGTCTTGGAAAAGGAACACTGGAGATCGTTTTCCCAAAAGAAAGTTCAAAAAATTGAAGTCGGATATCCTCAACAGATCAGAGAAGTGGGGTTTTAAGGAAGCAAGATTCAGGAAATTGAAAAAGAAGTGGAAGAAGTCTAAGGGTGATAAGGGTTATAGCTTATCCAATGACGTTTCTCTTTCATCAGACGACATTCGAAATAGAAATAAAGTCATTCGCAAGGAGGCTAATTCAAGATAGTTGTGGGCTGTTGCGGCAGTGGATACTGGCAAAACTCTGAGGGTGGAATTTCATGGGCAAGAGAAATTCTAGGTGAAGAAAATCTTAGAATTGGAAGATGAGCAGAGAGCTGAAGATGATGCCCTTCGCAAAGATTTGATTTAATCTTATCTTTCTCAAGGAGTGAGCTGTAGGTGTTTTCTGCTTAGTGGTATTTTTTCGTTGGCTTCTAGCCAACTTTTCCTTTTCGATTTTTGGCATTTTTCTTTTGTTTACTGGCATATGCCATCTTTGTTTGTGATTACTTCCTTGCATGAATGTTGCAGAGATAATTTCCCTTTATCTCGTTGTAAGTACTTCGTGTGTTTTGAGGTAATAAAATTTTTTTGACTACGGGGTTACAATTTTCTTTAATCAGCCTTCCTTCAATCGTTTGAGTAACTGGATGATTTTTGCTACACCTGAGTTCCTGGCCTGCACGCTTAAAACCCGCTTTAGTACTGTACTGGACCGTTAACTCCAGAATGGCCCTCCAACGATCAAGTAAGTATGTGTTGCAGAAGGAGAAGCTAGAAAGAACTCAGGTATAGGGTTGAGAGGGTAGGTTGTGTGTACTTCCATTTGGCTGAACATTACCTTATATAGGGGGTGAGTTACTCGCTCTCCAAGTATGCTCGTGTTTAGCACGTAAGTTAAGCGCTCGACTGACGTCACCTTGACATGTGCGAGCACATGCCTCCACTAGAATAAGGACACGTGTAATAGATCGTTTGGCTAACATCATTGTCATGATTGGAAATGGTTTATTGACATATGTTCTGTTGCTCATATGCACCATGCTTGCGCTGAGTCAACCCTAGGTGACCACCCTTCGGCAATGATACTTTCCTCAACCCCAGTTGCCTAAATATGGTTGTATGGTTCCCGACACATATTTGCCAAATTAACCATCATGTTATGGGGGGGACCCGATGAGAAAGAGTAAGACTTGGGATTTACAAGCTGTCGGCATGGTGCCGAGTCTGTACGTCAAGCCGTTGTTAAAGTTGTGAGTGGCTGACCCTCCATGTTTGCCGATAGGTCCCTCCGGCGCAAGCTTTTGGCAATACACCTTGGAGGTTTCTAGGTTGATCCACTGTACTTGCAGATGCTGCGGTAGATCCTTCGGCTACCAAGTTTCTAGCCCCTACGTACATTGACGGACAAAAAAAAGTGGTTATCAAATCCGCTATAAATAGCATTTAGCAACATTTTGTCAACCGCTAGCACAGGTTTACAAAAAAGCGGGTATTAGGATCGGTTTCCATAGAAGCGCTAGTGTAAAACGTTTTCCTATAACGGTTTCCATAAAAGCGCTGGTGAAGAAGCAAAAGCAAACCCAAAAAAATTACAAAAGGCCCATATTTTTAACTTTTGATTTTGTCTCTCCTATCTCTCCCTTTCTCTCGCTGGTGATGTTGTCGATCGTTCACCGCCACCAACAAGGTAGCCCTTTCTTTTTTCAATCCAACACCACACCATCGTTGAGGCCAACCCTACTCTCTGTGCAAACACGCAATCCCTCATATTTCTTTTCCGATTTAATTTTGCGCGGTGGTAATTTTTGATTTGCTGTAAACCAACCTCATTTATGTTCCTCCGATTATGTTTTCTTTGTTTAGAACTTCAGAGGCCAAACTTCTTTCAGGGGAAACACAATAGCAGTTAAGTAAACTTGACTCAATTTGTTTTTTAATTTTTCCTTCAACAGAAGTAAATGGTTAATGTCAGTGATTCTTTTCTTCCAGTTTCTAGCAAAAGCTTTAAGGCAAAATATTTTAGTATCAGCATCCGAGCATAACTATTTTAATTTTTAATGTTTTGTTTCACCGTGAAAGTGAAATGTTAGAAAAAAATTGAATCCATAGAATCTATAATCTATTTAGTTCTGTAGTCATCCAATGAAACAATAAGAATCTTCCAGGTTTAGAATGATTCAAGTAGTGATATTTTTTTTTTCCGATCGGCTAATGATTTTTGTTGATCTTTGAGAAGATACAAAGATTAACCGGCCAAGGGTACACCAGCATAACGCCACCCGAGAACCAAACCTAAAAAAAGGCAAGGAGCTGACCAAAACACCACAAAAGGCAAATAAAGCCGCACTCCAGCTAAAACAGCCCAATGACCAAAACAAAAAACAACCTAAAACAAAAGGACGAAACCAAAAGAACCAACCGAAGGAAAAACATAGTTGTTATTTTGGATCTTGGATTTTGTGGGCATTAATGGATAGACTAATTTCATGGTGGTTTTTTTGGATCTTGGATTTTGTTCAAGGTTTAAAGAGGGAACTTGTTAGCAAACAGGCAGTATTGACTTGATGGATTCTGTTCAAACAAACAGGGCATTTTCCCCTTTGTTTCCAAATCTCCATGGAACTTCTTTAATTTTGTTTCTGCTCATACTTATTTCCAAATCTCTAGTGGAATTTCTTTAATTTTGTTTCTGCTTATACTTAAATAACAGGTGGAACTCTAGAATATTAGTCGGTAGTCATCACATAGACTCAACTGGATTTTGTAAGGCCTTGCACGATGTAGATGGTTATAACAACTACTATATGTCTTTCAAGGATAAAGAACACGAAGACAGACTTCAAGGATTTTTTTCCCGTAGAGATTGGTGGAATATTTTGCAAGGATCAAATGCAAATGCCTCATTGATGTAATAAGATGGGGAATATTTTGCAAGGATTAAATACAGATGTCTTATTGATGTAATAAGTGTTGGGATTTTCGCGGAAATTCGGTGATACCCACAACACACACATATTGAGATCCAATACTAAACAAGTATTAACACAAAGGAAAAACAAGAGTGACACGAGAGACTTACGTGGTTCGGCCCAAAACCAGCCTAGTCCACGGGAGAGAGACACTCCATTATATGAACACTAGAGAGATTACAACATTTGTGAGACAAAAAAAAATACTCAACCAAACACTAATACCCGAACCTTGAAGTTATACACACTTCCCCGCTCACCCGGTGTCCATGAGCCCTAAATCTCATGGGTTACCCGCTCATTAATATTTTTCCTTACCCTCACATTGTATCCTCGCAACACCAGAGGTGCTGCCCCATCTCTCTACCTTCCCATCTCTATATTTCTCTTCACTGCATTTTACAATTAAAGCCTTGGTATATTATATACAACAAATGGAGGAACAAATTGCCAAGAGCAATTAAAGCTCTTCATGCGTGGGACTTCCAAATCTTTGTGATGGGCAGGAGAAGTCTACAAAGGCTGCCACACATGCCACGCATGGGCTGCCTTATTTTTCCTCATTTCACACATGGGTCCCTTTCACACATAGGGAGGACTTTTCAACAATAAGATCATAAAGCGATCTTTCTCTTTTTCTTTCTTTCTTTATTATTATTTTTTTTTGGAAGAATATGATGTAATACATTAATCCATTGAGTTGTGATAAACTTAAATTAATACTACTTCAATGTAATTTTCTCTATTGGTGACTTGGTGTCTATGAAATATCTTTGAATTATGTGTTGATAGATTTAGTGTAAATCGCTTAATATAAATTAACAACATAAAAATTTGGCTTTAGCAGCGTTTGATTGGTATCACTATACAAGTGGCTACAGAGCCATTGGCCCGTTACGATAGACGTAATCTTTTCTTGTTTATTGTGAATTAGTCTCTCTTTTCGCCTGCAGAATACGTTTAAACTTTGTGCTTAATCGGAACCACGCAAATCTTTGAATCCTTATACGTTTAAACACTTTATATATCCAGTTAAATTATTCAGTGCTCCCAGAGCGTGGCTATGTAGTTCTCTGGGATGCTCTAAAACCACACATTCTAGTAGGATTCATGTCTAAACTGTACGACTTCAATATAAATATGTGACACTAGGGGAGCACCACGTAACTGTTCTTCGGGACTACTGAATAACTACTCGTATTACCAATGTTATATTACTCCCTTGAATTTGAAAAAGGAATGTGTGTGTTTGTGTGTATGTATCGACTATTTGAGTGGTCGTAGGGTTTTTGCCTTGTGTGAGTCAGTGAGTGGTGTTGTGTCTTCTTAGGCAAGGTTGGGGCTGGTATCTGCTCTAGTTGAGAAGCCATCCATAATGGGCTTAGTAAACCTGCAAATTAAATATTGGCCTACTACTGTGTACTGGCCCAGGGAGATATTGTGGCCCAAACAAGAGGGTCTCATTAGATCAGACGCATGTGATTGGGCTAAATGAATAAAATAGTACTCACAGCCATTTTGGATTGTCCCATAATATCTTAAAAAATTAGTGGATAAAAATTGGTACATTTCTTATTTTGCCTTGAGAGTCCGTTTCAGTGCAATTGGCTTAATGATTTCTGGGTTTTGTCTTCATTTGATTTTTTTTTTTTTTTTTTCTTAGTTTTGCGTCAAATTTTTGGTGAGAATAAGTTTGTGTTGGTAAAATTATGACTTTTATACAAATAGTTTGAGAAATATTAAGCTACATTACATAGATATTTATCCAAATATTTGGTAAAAGCCGTATTTTCCAAAATATTTGCATAAAAGTTATAATTTTACCCAATTTACCATCTGGAGATTAATTTCACCTTGTATTAATATTGACCCGATAATGGTTGAGGCAAGATCTAGTACAAGCTGATCTCAAAAGAGTTTATACCAATTTTCTTTTCTTTTCTTTTCTTTCGTATATTTTCCAACCGGGAATGAATTCGATGTTGAAATTCAAAAAACACCACTAACCAAGATCATCCCAATGATTAATTTGTTATCGCCTTGTCTGTCCAAGCTCGTTGATAACTTCGCCTGGCAAATCATGTGACAATGATACAAGTAGGTCTCTGTCTTTCAGATGAGGAAGAAAACAGAGAAAATAGGGGAAATGCTACAATATACACCCCTTATTTGGGTGTGTATGAAAACAGAGAAAACAGAGGAAAGGCTACAATACACACCCCTATACCCCTATATAAGTTACGAATTTTTTGTAAAAGCTACGAATTTTTTTTTATAAAAGTTACGAGACACACCAAAATGTTATGAATCATAATACTAAAAAGTTACGAAAAACTAAAAAATGTTACGATTGCCGATAGGGTGGCACAATATGGACCATGCAATGTGTATATGGTACACCCAAATAAGGGGTGTGTATTGTAACCATTTCCATAAAGCAGTGATACATGTTTGATCTTTAGGCTATAATACACAACCTCTATTTGTTGTGTACCATATGTACCCTTATAAAAGTTAAGATTTAAAATTAATAAAAATTACAATTTTATAATAACAGTTACAAGACGCACCAAAATATTATGAATCATAGAAAATGTTACAAATCATTTTGCTGAAAAGTTACGAAACACTAAAAAATGTTGCGATTGCCAATGATGTGGCACAATATGGACCATACAATAGGTGCAAATAATACACATTTTTAATGCATGTGTATTGCAGCCATTCATTTGATTCTTCACAAGGTAATATTCGCTTTATCATATCATATAGGGATAAATCATATATGTTTGATCTTTCAATAATCTATCTTTTTATTTATTTAATTTTTTTTAGTACGATATACATCAGTGGAGGTTAACAATTAAAGGAAATTCGAAATCTCTCCATAAACTCGAATCCTGGAACTCCTCTTAAAAGCCAATGGATATAAATTATTAACATGGGATTATTAGTGGAGGTTCTCATAGTACCGTCACAAAGTGTCTTATCACCCTTTATAAATCACACATTAATTCATACTATATTTTTGGGGTCTAATACTAATTACAACAATTTTTGTTTTCCTTAGAATCTACTCACCATTTATGCAATTCATGCAAATGTGTTGTGTTGAAATGTATTCAAACACCGCGTGTTGGTGTCCCAAAACCCAAGAATATTACTACCTAACATATTGTTCGGACTTAGAAACGTGCTTTGAGTTTGACAACTTCCTTGTTTGACTAGTTTTAGAGGGTTGTTCCAAGTTACAAATTGGCTTAAGTCAGTTTTTCAGTCAATGTATTATGTTAGAATTGACTTGTTTCATAAAATGCAACAAGTCAGTTTTGAGTTTGAGCCAAAAATAGAAATAACGCCTAAATAGAACTTGGTGAGTATTCGGGTTTGTACATTTTGAATCCATTATGATGTGGCTACTTTGGAGTTTTCTTCGAGTATATCATGTGGTGTTTTTTGAGAGTGCCCGACATGGCAAGCTCTACATAATCTTTTCTCGTTTATAGTGAGTATCTCTCACACTTTGCCTGTAAAATACTCTCTCCGTCTCAAAATTTTCGTTCGATCCGCAAAACGAGGACTTAAAAATAATAAGTCTTTTAAAAGAAAATTTCCAAACTTTTTTTCATAAATTAAAGTACTTGTCGATATCAAAGTAATTTGTACAAAAATATTGAATTTTATCTTGAAAATATTGTATTATTTTCATTTTCTCGTTTTGTGGACCAAACTAAATTTATAAGGAGGGAATACGTTTAAACTTTGTGCCCAGTCGGACCACACAAATCTTTAAATCCTTAAATAACTGCTTGTTGATTTGCTTATTCTCTACGTCACAATTCACTAGACATAAAGATGGTTGAATGCTGACACATTTTCATTTGTCAGTGTACAATGCAGCCACTGATAGTTGGCCCGCACACATTTCACCCACTACAATAAAACACTATCATATCCCAGGATCCGGGACCGCCATATCAAACTTTGTACCGTAAAGCATTTTTTGTCGACCTGTCCTCCTTCATTCTCTTTCCTTCATAAACAACGTGGTGCAATCATGGAAACCAAGGCCTCCTCCGGCTAAATTTTTCCGAAGTTTTTTGGTTTTTGCTTTTGTTCAAAAAAAAAAAAAATTCTTATGTCTTAGTTTTGCATCATTTGTTTTTAGTTTCCTGATTCGTCTCGACGAAAAGAATTGGAAAAGTACAAAACTACGACCGAAATTCGAATAAAGAAAGAACTCAAAAAGTGCAAAAAACCACACAAATAAGTTAACTGGAACGAGGCCTCAATCCTTATCAGCAACTCTTGGGGTCCTTTCACCCCATGAAACTGCTGTGGGAGGGGCTAAAAGAGTTGGGTCGAGACCCACGCACGTTGGCCCGAGACACCCTGCATTACCCAAAAAAAGAAAGGGAATCGTGATTAAAAAAAAGGTTTAGATTACAATGTGATATGATCCACATCATAAATACGGAAAGCTCACTCCTATCCGAGCCCTAATCCTTGAATGTTGCTGAGCACTTGTTCATTCTGAGTACTCACTCACTAGTATATTTTCTTCACATTTCTCAGCTAGAGAAATATAAAGAAAATACTATTTCTCTAGATCCTCATAACCGCCTAGAACTTTTTAGAGCTCAAAGAAGAGCTGGGAGTATTTGCATTAAGAATTTCATGTTTGGGATGTAGTGGTTGGTTGATGCCGGCTTTGATTTGTGGTATTTTTGTGGTAGCTTGGTACCTTTTCAACTACCGTTCGTGTTTTCGTTTAGGTTGTTTCATCTATTCTCTTGTAATATTTTGGGCTAGTTTGGGTGAATTGAGAAAATTGGTTTTTTGGTTTTTTTAGTTTTGTCCTTATTCAAATTTTTTTTGCATTTGTTGGTTTTTGGTCCATTTTTTGTGGTTTCTTGGTTTGTCTCGACTAAAGAAATCTAAAAAGTATAAAATTATTAGCCAAACTAAAAGGTTTTGTGAATAAAGACGAAAAATAATCCAAAATTGGATTATTTTTCGTCTTTATTCACAAAACTTTAAGTTTGGCTAATAATTTTTTAGATTTCTCTCGTCAAGACAAGCCAAGAAACCACAAAAAATTTACCAAAAACAAACAAATGCAAAAAAAAAAATTGAATTAGGACAAAACCAAAAAACTAGTTTTTTCAATTCACCCAAACCAACCCAACCCAAATTTGTTATCACTAATGATTTTTTTATTTATTTATTTTTCTGTTAAAAAAAGAGAGTGAAATCTTCACATTTCTCTAGGTCCTCATGAAGTCCTCAATTTTAGGACCCAAATAATCATAGTCCAAGTACAAAATCTCCACAAAGATTGGATTCCTTGCTAGACTTCACTCCAGGTCCAAATTAAAACAGAAAAAACCAATCTTTAAATGAGTTCACCAGTTTTTTTACAACTCAAACACCACATGAGTGTACCCATCACCAGCGTCGTTCTTTGCAAAGCGAATTGAACCCATAAAGGATCAATATTTGGTACGCGCACAAACATTGTACGTGCACCGCATTAAAGTTCGGAAAAGATAAGGGGACCGACGGGTTTGCACCAACCACGTACCGATAGCGCCAGCAACGCCGTTTTGGGTCCCAAACGATCGATCCAAGCCGTTCATCATTCTCAAAATCGAATTACAAGTGGGCCCACATGGGAATCGAGGCAATCGGACGGCTTTATGAGCTCGTTCCAAAATCACCTCTATTTTCAACCAAAATTTTGAATGAAATAGAGGTGATTTTGGATCAAAATCATACAGCCATCCATTTGCCTCGATTCCCATATTGGCCCACTCGGAATTTGATTTTGAGAATGATGAACAACTCGGATTGATGGTTTGGTACCCACAACAGCTTCGCCGGCGCCGGCGGTGCGTGGTCGGTGCAAACTGATCAGTGCATATAGAAGGGTTCATTAAAGTTTCGGTGCTCGGGTCGATAAACTTTGCTACATCCACGAGAGAGAGATTCCAGTAGTGGAGGCTCCAAAAAAATTTCTAGGGTGTTTAAGAATTACCTTGACGCTACTAGCTTAACTAACTATATAAACAAATTTTCGAATACTAGTAGTCTAAATAATGTGATCAAATGTCACAATTGCATGATCTCGGCAACTATAATATTTTGGACCAAGCAAAAATGGACGAACTCATAAATACATTAGAATTTTTTTTTTTTCTAGAAAATTGTTTGGTGAAGATGCTCGCACAGACCTTTTTGGACATATGCTCTTCTTTTTTCTTTTTTTTAGATATAGAGTTAATTGTTGTTCATAAATAAGCCGAATCAATAATCATAATATCGATACCAATAGATACTTTTTGCTCAATCCATTTTAAAAAAATTTGTCACTAAGGGTGTGTACTTTAATTTGAAGTAATGTATTAGGTATTTAATTGTGAATCACTTAGATTGATGAGTGTTCATAATATAAGACTAAGAGTTCAAACAAAACCCCTGATAAAATTAGATGTAATATAACAAATAAAAGACTTCAAGATCTTGTTTTGTTTGGTTTTTGGGTAATGATTGGAAGGATAAATGGGAATAATAATTAGAAATATGGGGAGAGATAGATAGAGAAATGAGAATAATTGTTAGAAAATTGAATAGACATGACATGCTTTCATTGGTGTATATAGAACATTATACTAATATGCCTCTAGATAAGCTACAAGACTTGGTACTAAAAAATCTAACCAAATTAGGAAAACTTGCATTACAAATAAACCTAAAATAAATGAGAAACATGAATAACAACCTAGACTAATTAAATAGGAAACACAAATAATAAATATTGATAACATGGTAACATAGTATTTCTTAATATTATGCTATCGTTCTCCTTCATACTCAAGAAGGTCTACCAACTTGAGTTTGAAAAAGAGACCAAGACAACCAGGAGAGAGAACCAAAAGAAGACAAGAGTAAGAACCAAGATAGTCAAGAGCTAGGAGAGAGAGGCAGGAACGAGGAGTTAGAAACGAGAAACCAGAAGCTAGGAGAGAGAACTAGGGGAAAGTTGAAAAGCAAGCCAGTTAAATAATGAGTGTCTGGCGAACGGCGACGAGACTTGGCTGCCTGCCGCAGAGTGAGTTTCCCACAGGGCATAGACCTTGTAGCTCTAATATCATGTTAGGAAATTGAATAGACATGCAGCTTACTTTCATTGATGTGTAATTGATGTAAATAAAAAATAATCCTAACATGCCTTTATATAAGCTACAAGACTTGGTACTAAAAAATCTAACCAAATAAGGAAAACATGCATAACAAGGAAATCTAAAATAAATGAGAAACATGAACAACAACCTATACTAATTAAATAGGAAACACAGTAACAAAACATTGATTATATGGTAACATAATATTTCTTAATATTATGCTAACAATAATAATTAAAAATAAGAATAATGATTGAAGAGAAATGTGAGTAATAATTTGGGAAAAATGAAGAAAAGTGGTCTTGAAAACCAAAACGAATGTTCAATTGACCAATTATGGGAAGTTATGAAGCCGTCTATAAGTTTTAATTTAGTTGTTTATATTTGATTGATTGTGAGTTGATTTTTGTCTAGGAGTTCAAAAAAAAAAAAAGGTTTTGGTGTACAAATTTTTATGGGTAGGGTATTCAACTATTTTGGAGTTGAAAAGGAACTAAACTAAAATAAAATTTAAAATATTACATGTATTCTAACAAAAAAAACTATTTAATGTAGGGCTGCTCAAAAAAATCGGTGAACCGTGAATCCGGTCCAGACTGAACCGATCTGTACCTTTTGGATTTTAACAGTGGATTAATGGTCCGAACACAGATTCAAAAAATAAAAAACTGTGACTTTTGGATTGAACACGGATTTTGATTTTGAAACCATGGATTAACCGATCCAGACCATGAGATTTTTATTATATATAATTTTTTTAAATATATATATATATTGTAAATTTAGTAGACTTATGGTTTGTAGAAGTTATCATTTATTGTGCAATATTGTTATCTCAACTTACGGTTTGCTAGTTTGAACTTTGAACTTTTTGAAAATGTCATGCTAGTGTCTTAATTTGCTATTGTCTTGCCTTTGTTGCTAGTCTTGCTATTGTCTTACCTCTGTTGCTAGTCTTGCTCTTGTCTTAATCTGGAAATGTTTCCAACTTTGAACTTTTTGTTTATTGCATTTGCATTTGTTACTTGCTAGTGGCTTACTGCCTTTCTTTCTTGTTTTTTCCGAATAAGTTGAAAATTCGCGGATTAATTCGGAACTGATCTGTGACTCGCGGTTCGGATTGGAACCGAACTATAAAACCTTTGGATCGAACACAGATTGTATTTCAAAAAACTATAACTCATGAATTAGGATTAGATTCATGCTAATCCGGACTAATCCGGACCGTGAGCGCCCCTAATTTAAGAGTAGAGCCTATACCTAGAAAATTTGATTGTAGTCATTATATCGTATGCCTATGGACTAATAGTACTAGTACTACAAGTGTACTAGTAGTACATTTGGCAGTGTAGTACATATCCTGCGCTTGCTTGCGGTAAATTGTTACGCGCCCCACAGCTGAACGCGCCCCGCCTGGGCTCCACCGCTCCAGCCCCCTGACAACGGCATAATTACTGTTTTGCCCCTCCTCTCCTCTTTAATTACTTCATTTACATTAATTCATTTCTTTATATAAATTAAATTATTTATTTAATTCATTTAATTCAATTCAATTTTTATTTAATTACATTTATTTATATCCTTTTTTAACATCTTTTTTCTCTTTTATCTTTTTAATATGCTCTAATATCTTTTTTCTCTTTTATATATTTTAATTAATTTATTTATTTATTTATTTTTATTTTTATTTTTATTTTTTAATATTTTTTATTTACGTATGTTTCTTAATTATTTAATTTTATTTATTTAATTCATATATTCAAATTATTTTTTTATCTTCTTATCTTTAATTACAACCACTCATTCATAGCAGTCCCTTATTCATTCATCGACCACTTCGTCTTACCAACAATTTCAGTAGTATATGTCCCACACTACAAACATCAAAGCTGATGGTCATTGTGGATTTAGGACGATAGCCGCGCATATGTGTGACACTAAGGAGGGCTGAGTTCAAGTACAACAAAATCTTATACTATAAATTAATCAGAAAAGAGATCTCTACAATGCGGTTTATCCATTACAAAATATGGTGGATGGGGTACTATGGTCGCTGAGCTATAAGATGCCTATGGCTCCATAGCCAAATTGGATAGGCTGTATGAGTTTAGGGTTAGTCATCTCATCACAGTACAACATTGTACTACATACATTTGACACAAATGCTGGAAGTTGTTTTACTCACTTACCCTTGAGATTTTGTCCAGTTTTAGTCCAACAACGCAAAGAAATAGCTATTGTCTTTATTAATAATCACTTCGTACAACTTTTTTTTGCACTCTCATTACCTTGTACCACCCATCCCAATATAGTGGTGGCAGAATGCGTCGGTTGAACCTGCAGGATGGGTTGTTGCTTGTAACGTTCGTGTTCAATTGTGGTTGAAAATACCGGGCATTGTTCAGGAGTACAATTTGGAGGCAATATTAATTATGGCTGAACATTGTCAACGTGATTGTAATATTTATTTACTTTTAAGCGTGATTATAATGGCCTTGTTCGGTTGGGAGTTTTGAGGGAGCTTAGTTTAATTTTGATGATGTAAGCAGGTGTAATAAGTGGAGAGAGATAGAGAGAAAAGTGAGAAAAATAATGATGTCAGCGCAAAACAGAACTTGACAAAGCCGGAGCAAAGCTCCCAACCAAACATGACCAATATTATTCACTTTTAGGAGTTTTTTAATGTCTTATTCATTGTTAAAATAAATTAATTAAGTAATTAAAATAATATAAAGTCAAATTTATATGTCAATGCAAAAAAATAATTTACTTGTAAATATAATTTGAGTTAGCCAAATTAAATAATTAATTTAATAAATAAAATTAAAAGAGAAAAAGAAAGATAGAAAGGGTTTGGGAGGGGTGGGTGAGGGTATTGGGGGAAATGGAGGTGGGCCCCGGGGGGTGGATGGGTGGGTTCTACAGATTACACAATGGACAAGTTCAATCTTAGATGTATCCTATATGTTTAATAGCTCAATTATTGATACTCCCTCCCTCCCAATTTTGTAGTCTCTCGTTCTATCATAACCGGATAAAAAAACGATTATATCTTTCAATCAGTAATAAATTTTATATGCAATATGAATTTTGTTTGATAGATTTATATTAAATCTAATAAACACAGTGTTCAAAATCACCTAAAATATTGTATATTATAAGATATAATATTTTAAAAAGTGGCACGAACTCTCAAAAGTGACTATAAAATTGGGACGGAGGGAGTACATTGGTATCTTTGTTTGCCTATGGAGGAAAAAAAAAGGACCGAGTCTTTTTGTCCTCCGATTGATACATTAAGGCATTGTTCAGTAGATTTTAGGTTCATTATATAAAAATCTCATAAAATGAATATTTTATGAATGAGTGATAAAGTAGAGTTGCTTTTCTAACTAAAAAAATGTAGTGGTTTTCTTATTGATTTTAGAAGGATTTTATGAAAATCTCATAAGATCAATTTTACATTTTATGTATTGAAATTAGAGTGTCATAAAATGCAAAATTTTATGTCCAAAAAATTTGTTGAAGAACACACTCTAATAAAGTTCCGGAAAATCTCCCTACAAAAAGCCTACACCGCGAAGCCAGGAAGAAATAGTGTGACAATCCTATAACTCCTTTTACAATTCCTGATATTGTACAAATCTCTATCTCGAAAGATGGAGAAATGTTCAACGACCAAAGTCGCACAATATTCCCGCTAACTGAACAAATAAAACATGCAGATAAATTAAATATTCTCATATTTTACTTTCACCAATACAATTGCTTGTACAGTGTGCAAAATGGTAGATTTATTTTTTCCTGATCACTAACTACACTAAGCAGGGTGGTTCCAGGATTTCCAATTCAGTGCTGACAAAATATATAGTATGTCTATGATAAAAAATTATATGAAAAAAAATTTAAAAAATAAAAAAAAGGACCTCGGTACCTGTCTTAGTGAGTTATCAAGATAGTACATAACTACATATGCATTCCACAGTTTGACAAAAAGAGACTCTATATCACAACTTATTGAGTTGGCTTGTTTTATTTTGTTAGGTTATAACATTTTGGTTCAAATTTAATTAGAATTTCATTTAATTTAACATCTCATGTGTAATTCAACGCTGACAACACTAATTTTTTTTAATTTATACTATCGAAATTTTATTTTCAATGAATTTTTTGAACCCAACGAGATCGCATCACTATAGGCTTCGTTTTTCATTTGTTAAAATAGACATTTGCTAAAATCAAGTGGTTGATTTTTAGCAAATGAAGTGGAGATGTTATTTTATCTCTAATGAATCTGGACATATATGATTTTATCTCTAATGAATCTGGACATATGTATGTCCAGATTCATTAGAGATAAAATCACCTCCCCACTTCATTTGCTAAAATCAACCACTTGATTTTAGTAAATGTCCATTTTAGCAAATGAAAAACTATATATGTCCAGATTCATTGAAAATAAAATTACCTCCCCACTTCATTTGCTAAAATCAAGTGATGATTTTAGCAAATATCCATTTTAGCAAATAGAAAACCAAAAAGAAGACACCCCTCCAAGTTTGGTGGGGTCTTTTCATCGTGTTCCAGTGGAGCTCTCTACCAATCAATTAATTACTTGTGAATTCGTTGCCCACCAATATGATGGCCAACAAAAAACCATTACTAAGTTGGTGTATGAGAAAGCGAAAAAAACAATAAAAAATAAATTAAAAGGGTAAAAGGCTTGTAGGTCGGAAAAATAAAAAATAAATTAAAAGGGTAAAAGGCTAGTAGGGTCGGAAAGATTAAAAAAAATAAAAATAGGGCTTTTATGGTAGTTATAATATGTAAGAAAAAAAAAAAGTATATATGCACAGAATAATTTATGCAAAATTTTACACAACACGCTATGACATGCCTCACTTTTGATTTGAGTATAGCACAACCAACCCAATTCGCAACGGATAGACCTGAGGTACCGAAGGTGAGGTACAGAAATGGTGTAGAGCGCATTCGGGAATCTATTTTTGGGTCTCATACAAGTGATCCGAACCGTTCATTTTTCTTAAAATATTTTTCCGAGGGGGCTCAACAAAAACTTAGCTCAATCGGACGGTTAGAAGTGCTTGAACCAAAGTCCCACCGTGCCACAGCCAAAGTTTTTATGTGAAACGGTGAGACTTTGGTTCAAGAACTTTTAACTGTCCGATTGAGCTCATTTTTTTAGGATCCCCTCGGAAAAATGTTTTAAGACTAATGAACGGTTCGAATCACTCGTGTAGGACCCAAAAGTAGATCCCCAAATGCGCTATATACCATTTTTGTACCTCACCTTCGGTACCCAGCAGCGTCCATTCGCAACTGCTGCATTAGCAAGTTGTGGAAAATATATACATAAACTTAAATAATTTTCTAGAAATGTCGAAAACTACAAGTGGGATCCGACTATGCACATAGCCGTCCGGTTATTTTTTTGTGTGTTAAATTTGCACAAATGAGATCAAAATTAAACAAAGAGGTATCACGTATCTATTAAATCTATGTGGGTGGGTGCATATTTCCTCTCTATGAATTTTTCAACCGAAATGGGAAATTTGAAAACCATAGATACTCTCTCTCTCTCTCTCTCTCTCTCTCTCTCTCACACACACACACACGCATTTGACCGGTATGCGCGTCCTTACTTTTTAGGAAATATTTGAAAAAAATTGATATTATCAAATTAAACTTACTTATGAATCATCTCATTGAATAGAAAAAGATCAAGGGCACAAAGCCCTCGTTGCGAAAATGTTAAATTAGCACGAGTAACTCTTGTGGAAGTAACTTGCAAGTTTAAGCCTTTACTGCACTAGTAAATATGCTCCTTCATGGGTGAAGCAACCCTTGTGGTTTGGGGTGCCAGGGCGATCTCCAATGTTGTTAGAATTACCTATTATTTATTCTAAAATACATAATTAAATAACAATAATACCCTATATCGGCACCTCCAAATGTCGAACTAAAATAAATATTACAAGTAAATATAACTAATTTGTATGCTAAAAAGATTTTCAGTATTTTGCACTCTCCATGTGAGAGAGAGATATCGTTGATGCATATTCATTCCCAGCCAATCCGCTTCCACCAGAGATTGGTTTCATTTGAAGAGTAGTTTAACTCATTTGAATTTCACGCTTGAATTTCAAAATATCTGCAAAGAAAATTTTAAAATTCGAAAATCATGTCAACATGTTAAATTAAGGTTAGAAGTTGGCTTATCTACTATTTTAGTCCCTACAAAATATACCAAGTTTCAATCCCGTCCTTATAAAATATTTTGTATCAATTTCGTCCTTATAATTTCAAATGAATATCAATTTTTCCCTTCCATCATTTAACGACTGAAAATGCTTATGTGGCGAACGGAAAATGCTTAAAATACCAGAAAAATGCTTAAAATACCGGAAAATGATTAATCTCTAAAGAATGACAAAAAATTTAAAATACCGGGAAAAGTCATTAGATAAAAAATTTATGAAAGTTGTCTAATGACTTTCTTTGTAGATTAATAATTCGTATCAACGAGAGAAATCAGAAAAGTATAAAAATATCGATCGAAAAAAAATTTATATAAGACGACACTTTATATAAAACAAAAATAGTAATTCCTCTTGTTGATAAATTATAGGTTGAATTAGACAAAAAGATTTTCCAAAGACAAAAGAATACCAAATAAAATATCTGCTCTGACCCAAGGGGTGTTTTAATTTCTCCAACCTTGGTTGGAATCCTCTCTTCTCTCCCTCCAGCTTGATGCACCCATTGTCAAGTTTTCATCAATAAATTTTATTGCATTTCCACACAAAAAAAAAATGTCGTCTTATATGAACTTTTTTTCAACTTCAGCCCATATTTTTCTATTTTTTTTATTCCTCTCAGTGATACGAATGATTAATCTCCAAAAAAATTCATTAGACAAATTTCATAAACCTTTTGCCTACTAAAATTTTCCGGTATTTTAAATTTTTCATAATTTTCATCATTTTTTTGGAGATTAATCGTTTTTTTCGGGTATTGTAAGCATTTTCCTGGTATTTTATGCATTTCCCGCTTCCCACATAAGCATTTTTCGTCATTAATTTGATGGAAGGGAAAAATTAAAATTCGTTTGAAACTATAAGGACGAAATTGGCACAAAGTATTTTGTAAGGATAAAATTCAAATTTGGTGTGTTTTGTAGGGACTAAAATACTCCCTCCGTCCCATAAAGTTGTATCACTATGAAACTACGTGCAATTTTCAATCTAAAAAATAACGTGCTTACGAAAATAATTTTTTAGTCAATATGGATCTTGTTTGATAGATGTCATCGAGAACTTTTATACGATGCAAAAAAAATTCAAAAATTATTTTGGTAAATACATTATTTTTTAGTTTGAAAATTGCACATAGTTTCGTAGTGATACAACTTTATGGGACAGAGGGAGTAGTAGATAAGCCTTATAAGTTTTGGCACCCTCTTCACGTGAATCGTGCCTCTGTCCCTCCTCTCCTTGCAAATAACTCATGTTTTATTAATATTACCACCGCTTGCAAAGATCTGTGTTTGTTCTTCTAATTTATTAATTTTTGATCAATTGGATGATGATATCTAGCTAATTAACGGATTAATGAATTATCTATGTTGATATCTAACTAGATTGATCATCATCCAATTGGGGAAGGAAAAAAAAAAACGAGAAAATAAGACAGATCTTGGAAAATTCAGATAGAAATAATAATAAAAGCTAAAGTACTCTACAGCTGATAAAATTAAAGAAACAAAAAAACACCCACCGAAATAACTGAATCTTTGTTCACAACGTTTGAATTAGAACTCTTGCACTTTTGAATTTCAAAATATCTGCAAAGAAAAATTTAAAATTCAAAAACCATGTCAATGTGTTAAATTAAGGTTATCAGTTTTGACACCCTCTTCACGTGAATCGTGCCTCAGTCCCTCCTCTACTCACAAATAACTCATGTTTTATTAATATTAATTATCAGAGTTTGCCAAGATCTGTGTTTGTTTTTCTGATTTATTAAGTTTTCAATTGGATGATGATGAATCTAGCTAAAAAATGGATTAATGAAATATCTATGTTGACCGTAACCAAATTGATCACCATCCAATTGAAAAAAAAAAACAAGAACAAACTAGAAAAGAAGATAGATCTTGGAACACTTTCATAGCAATAATAATAAAAGCTAAACTCTAAAGCTTGGATAAAATTAAAAAAAAAGAAGAAAAAACACGAAATAACTGAATCTTTGTTCACAACGTTTGAATTAGAACTCTTACATGGTTGAATTTCAAAATATCTGCAAATAAAAATTTAAAATTCAAAAATTGTGTCAACTTGTTAAATTAAGGTTTTATGTTTTGGTACCCTCTTCACGTGAATTGTAAGGGTGCTCATGGTCCGGATTGGGAATAATCCAATCCTAATCCACGAGGCACAGTTTTTTGAAAATAAAATCCGTTTCTGATCCAAAAGTCTCACGATTTAGTTCTAATCAGATCCGCGAGCGAGTCATGGATTGGTTCTGGATTTGTCCACGGATTTTCAACTTATTCTAAAAAAAAATTATCAACTCATTCAAAAACTCAACTAAGCATTGAAACAAATACTTCAATAGTATAGTTAGTAGATGAGATTCTAAAACATCAAGAAGAACAGAGAAAGAGCAGTCACTGAAAGGAATAATGAAAGCTTATTGAACATTCCAACAAATTAATTGAACAAATCTAAACATGAACATTATGGAATCAAAATAGATAGCCAAAAAACAAAACCAAAAATCATTTTTGAATTCCAAACATTGTAGGCTATAAATTTGAGCTTAGGCATTGTAAAGTGTAAAAGTCAAACTTATTAAACATGCCAACAAACACATCTAAATAGACAATCACAAGCACAAAACCCAAATATCATTTTGGAATTCCAAACAAAGTAGGCTATAAAAGTGGTAAAATTATTTATCTACGCATATATATTCATTTTAAAAACAATTATATACAATAAAAATCTCACGGTCTGATTCGGTTAATCCACAGATTCAAAAAATATAAACTGTGACTCGCAATCCGAGTCACGGTTTTTATTTTTTTTAAATCCGTTTCTGGACCATTAATCCACGGTTAAAATCCAAAAAATACAGATCGGTTCAGTTCGGTCCGACCGGATTCACGGTTCACCGATTTTTTTGAACAGCCCTAGTGAATCGTGTCTCTGCCCCTCCTCTCCTCGCAAATAACTCAAGTTTTATAAATATTATTAGAGTTCGCCAGGATCTGTGTTTGTTTTTCTGATTTATTTAGTTTTCAATTGGATGATGATGAATCTAGCTAATAAACGGATTAATGAATTATCTACGTTGAATGTAACCAGATTGATCATCATCCAGATTGAAAAAAAAAAACTAGAAAAGAAGACAGATCTTGGAAAACTCTAATGGCAATAATAATAAAAGCTAAACTCTATAGTTTCGATAAAATCAAAAAAAAAAAAAAAACCACCGAAATAACAGAATTTGTGTTTACAACTTTTGATTTAGAACTCTTACAAGCTTGAATTTCAAAATAACTTAAAAGGAAATTTAAAATTCGAAAATCATGCCAACATGTTAAATTAAGGTTATATATTTTGGCACCCTATTCATGTGAATCGTGCCTCTGTTCCTCCTCTCCTCACAAATAACTCAAGTTTTATTAATATTATCAGAGTTTGCCAAGATTTGTGTTTGTTTTCTGATTTATTAAGATTTCAATTGGATGATGATGAATCTAGCTAATTAATGGATTAATGAATTATCTTTGTTGAACGTAACCAGATTGATCATCGTCCAATTGAAAAAAAAAACTAGAAAAGAAGACAGTTCTTGCAGAACTCCGATAGCAATAATAATAAAAGCTAAACTAAAAAAAAAACTAGAAAGAAGACAGATCTTGGAAAACTCCTATAGAAATAATACTAAAAGCTAAACTGGAAAAAAAAAAAGAATTGGAAAAGAAGACAGATCTTGGAAAAATTCCAATAGCAATAATAATAAAAACTAAACTCTACAGTTTGGATAAAATAAATGAATCTTTGTTTACAACTTTTGAATTAAATGAATCTTTGTAAGCTTGAATTTCAAAATATCTGAAAAGGAAAATTTACAATTCGAAAATCATGTCAACGTGCTAAATTAAGGTTATAAGTTTTGGCACCCTCTTCATGTGAATCGTGTCTATGTCCCCCTCTCCTCACAAATAACTCATGTTTTATTAATATTATCAGAGTTTGCCAAGGTTTGTGTTTGTTTTTCTGATTACTCAGTTTTCAATTGGATGATAATAAATCTAGCTAATAAACGGATTAATGAGTTATCTATGTTGAACGTGATCATCATCCAATTGAAAAAAAAAAAAGAAAAAAAAAACTAGAAAAAAAGAGAAATCTTGGAACACTCCAACATCAATAATAATAAAAGTTAAACTCTATAGCTTGGATAAAATAAAAAATAAAAAAACCACTGAAAATAACTGAATCTTTGTCACAACATTTGAATTAGAACTCTTACACGCTTGAATTTCAAAATATCTACAAAGAAAAAATCAAAAATCATGTCAATATATTAAATTAAGGTTATAAGTTTTGGCACCCTTTTCATGTGAATCGTGGCTCTATCCCTCCTCTCCTCACAAATAACTCATGTTTTATTAATAGTATCCGAGTTTGCCAAGATCTGTGTTTGTTTTCTGATTTATTAAGTTTTCAATTGGATGATGATGAATCTAGCTAATTAATGGATTAATGAATTATCTATGTTGAACGTAACTATATTGATCATCATCCAATTGAAAGAAAAAAAAAACTAGAAAAGAAGACAGATCTTGGAAAACTCCGATAGCAAATAATGATAAAAGCTAAATTGGGGAAAAAAAACTAGAAAAGAAGATAGATCTTGGAATACTCTGATAGCAATAATAATAAAAGCTAAACTCTACAGTTTGGATAAAAAAAAAAACCACCGAAATAACTGAATCTTTGTTCACATCATTTGAATTAGAACTCTTACAAGCTTGAATTTCAAAATATCTGAAAATCAAAATTTAAAATTCGAAAATCATGTCAACGTGTTAAATTAAGGTTATAAGTTTTGGCACCCTCTTCACGTGAATCGTGGCTCTGTCCCTCCTCTCCTTACAAATAACTCATGTTTTATTAATATTATCAGAGTTTGCCAAGATCTGTGTTTGGTTTTTTAATTTATTAAGTTTTCATTTGGATGATGATGAATCTAGCTAATTAATGGATTATTGATGAGAGCTTCTATTTACAACCCTTTTTTGACTTCATACAACCCTTTGCTATATACAACCCTACTGATGTGACAAATTTTTGTTTTTACTTCATACAACCCGACACATTTCCTAAACTACCCCTTGTTATTTTTCTCTCAAATTTCAACACTCAACCAACTCAAAACCCTTTTCTCTTCCCTCCTCCCTCTGTCTGACCTCGACCATTACCCTCTCCGTCAAACCAGTAGAAGAAATCGCCGCTATTTTACTTGTCTGATTTTGGCACATTTCAGATATTTACTTCCGAAACTAAGTACATAATTCGGATACAAACTACTGAATTATGGCCAATATTATGGATATTAACTATCATCACCAATTTTGGATATAAACTCCTGGTTTTATAGGTAAATTTCGAGTATTAATTACCGAAATGTATTGCGATTTTCGGGACTGTGGTACCATTTCGAACAAATAGCGACTAAGAAATCGAAAAAACAATGGGTTACTCTTGGGTCGTTTTTTGCTTGAAAATCTTCACCTCCATGTTTCCCTCTAACTCTTCCGTGGTCTGTATTTGTGCATCCATTGATGGATTTGGAGTTGCAAATTGCTTCAATACTAGTTGGAGCTTTTCTCCCAAATCTAGTGAAGGAGAAGATCCCTCAATTGAGAGAGAGGAGAGATGAGGGGCAGAAGAGGACAATGGGGGTTAATGGCAGGAAGAGGAGGAGGAGGAGAGATTTTTTCAACGTGGGAGGGAGAAGAGTGAGAAAATGATGGAGTTGAAGGAAAAAGAAGATGCACTGGGTTGGTATTAGCAATTGAGAAAAAGTGGGGTGGGTTGGTATGAAGTAATTTGAGGGGCTAAATGGTCTTTTTGTGAGGAAAGTTTTGATATTTATTTTGCATGGGTTGTATTGAGGGAAAAAGGGTTGTAAATAGAAGCTCCCATTCATGAATTATCTAGAAAAAAAGACAGATCTTGGAAAACTCCGATAACAATAAAAACAAAAGATAAACTCTACAGTTTGGATGAAATTAAAAATAAAAATAAAACTGAAATAACTGAATCTTTGTTTACAATGTTTGAATTAGAACTCTTACCCGTTTGAATTTGGAGTGTGAAAGATTTTCTTTTAATAAAGTACTAATAGAATAACTTTGCATACATTATCATCCAGTTGGCATTGACTGAAACGATCACACATCACAAAACAAATTTATTGTGATTCTATACATACTAAATTAATGCTGTGTTTGGATGACCGGAATCTTAAGTAACAATAGGAATATGAGTACTAGGAATTAAATTCTCGAAAATTTTCTTGCGTAGGAATAGGAATATGATTACTAAGAATCGAATTCTTAGGAATTTGATACATGGAGGAATGACATTTCGGTGTTTGGATTAATTCAATAATCTTACGCAGGAATCAATTATTTTGGAAATTTATTAAAGTCAACGTTTCCTTTTCTTAATGAATGAGCTAGGAATCTGAGATTCCCATGAGGTAAGAGAGAGATCAGATTCCCACTCAATATAGGAATGTGATTTTTGGTTGAATATGTCATCAAGAATTACATTCTTATTCCTATCTCTGCCAGACACTCAGTACATTCAAACTTACCAGTATGATTTAAAAATTGACTCATAATGTGCAAGCAAAATCAATTAATTCAAAAATCAATTGTGCTAAAATTTATTTGCATAACCAAATTGTGAATGATTGAAGACTTTTACTACAAAACTATAGTGCTGTTTTGATAAAATAATCAAACAAAAAGCAATTGGAGTATATGCCATCACCACTTGGATTATTATTTTACCATTATTGAAAGTCCGTTGACATCTATGAAATCAAAAAATTACGTATACAATGTTTATTTAGAGGAAATAGCATTAGAAAACCAAATAAGAGATCGACATGGTCCATATTCCATGGCATTATTCCATAGAAGTCGTCACTGACCTACATCATAATCGATTGTTTTATGATTTTGACCAAAATAGCACAATTGATTCGTAGACAAAGTCTTCATCATTTACAAATTGATTAGGTATTAAGAAAAATCCTAATTTTATTGGTTTGCATTTCTAAGTTTATTGGTGACGATCACAACTTACTAAAGCCTTTCTTCATCTATTGAACAAGTGATTGGATTTGAGGACAACACGAAATCAAAGGGACCTAGGGCTTGTACAGGTATTTTGTTGAACCCAATACAAGCTTTTTAAGATTGGGTTTGGCAAGGGTTGTGTGGCTTGATAGCAATTTTAGATTTGATGGAAATCTGTGAACGTCTTCGTCAATCCTGAAGTGGACTTCTGATGTATATAGTTGATCATTTCAATTGTACTGAGGCAAAGGACCTCTTAAGTAAATTGGCTTTGATTGCTTGTCACATCTATAAAACTTGAAATGAAAGTGTTCTAGAAATGCAAATCCCATGGATTGTTTGGTTCAACCAAATGCTGCTGCGATGGAATTTGTTGTAAATCAAAGGATACCTGCTTGCGACCTAGCTTTGTGTTGTACAAGTGGTCGACCCAAGCGTAGGGCTAGGTCGGTCGTAGCATAATAACTTGGAAGTCCGAGGTCGAATCCACAGGGCAGGGTCAGAGCTAGTGAGAGGTTTACTTGACAGTAGGGGTTTCAGCGTTAGGACGACCAACCTTTTGGTTTTGATTGTGGAATTCTCTCTCAACCGCAAAAAAGACTAAAAAATGAAGTTTGACACGAATTTAAAGGCGACAAGGTCTAGAGGTTCAATCCACCCGAGACTTAAGCTGCTTAATGCTTCTCATATATAACTCACTCGGAGGATTTAACCGTGAAAATCAAGTTATAAAGAAATAACGTTTGGAAATGGAGGAAACTCTTTTAGGCGCTTTATCAAACACTTAGAGTGACAGGGTTCCAAGCATTGTGTGTGCCAAGATTCTTTGTCTACACACAATCCAAGAAGTTAACAACTCTAGCTTGTAACAAATAGAGTAAGAGCTCAACAAGTTCTTTGCGGCATTATATCAAACACGTAGAGTGACATGGAACTAAGTATGAGCATCCTTGAAGTTAAAATTAATTTTTCAATTTTCGTCACCAAAATGTTATGGCGAATTTTTTTTTGTCACCAAGACATAGACTTTCTTCGACGACATATAGGCAAAAAAATTGGTCGACAAAATCTAATACTTTAGCTATGAAAGGGTTTCACATCCAAAAGTCATTTTGAGAATAGATTGTTGTGAATTTTTGATGAATTTACTATAAACATTTAATGAGGGCCTATTCACAAAATTTGAAACTTGGAATAAAATATTTGCTCTTGTTTATCTAGTCAGAGAAGTAAAACTAAGTTGTTTTTATATATCTAGCATTGCAGGGTCTATCCAGACACCCAGTACATTCAAACTTACCAGTATGATTTAAAAATTGACTCTTAATGTGCAAGCAAAATCAATTAATTCAAAAATCAATTGTGCTAAAATTTATTTGCATAACCAAATTGTGAATGATTGAAGACTTTTACTACAAAACTATAGTGCTGTTTTGATAAAATAATCAAACAAAAAGCAATTGGAGTATATGTCATCACCACTTGGATTATTATTTTACCATTATTGAAAGTCCGTTGACATCTATGAAATCAAAAAATTACGTATACAATGTTTATTTAGAGGAAATAGCATTAGAAAACCAAATAAGAGATCGACATGGTCCATATTCCATGGCATTATTCCATGGCATTATTCCATAGAAGTCGTCACTGACCTACATTATAATCGATTGTTTTATGATTTTGACCAAAATAGCACAATTGATTCGTAGACAAAGTCTTCATCATTTACAAATTGATTAGGCTACAATACACACCCCTTATTTGAGTGTGTATCATACACACCCCTATAAAAGTTATGAATTCTTTGTAAAAGTTACGAATTTTATGTTAAACTTAAGATTTGTTTTGTAAAAGTCATGAATTATTTTTATAAAAGTTACGAAATGCACCAAAAAATTACGAATCATAGAAAATGTTACGAATCATATTACTGAAAAGTTACGAAAAACTAAAAATGTTACGATTGCTGATGAGGTGGCACAATCTAAACTATACAATAGGTGCATATGGCACACCCAAATAAAGGGTGTGTATTGTAGCCATTTCCTACGAACATATATATATATATTTTAGAACAACTAATTTTATAATTGATTCTGCTAACACAATTGAATAATTATGAGATTGATTGTTTAATCATAGTAAGTTCGCTTATACTGAATCCTTCAATGCTAAATAATTACACAAAATAACTTAGTTTTACTTTTTGTTTACATATAAAATTAACCAGTCCAATAATTAATTGACACGTAATCAAAAGTGCCAAACGTGGCAATTACTCGTCAGTGAAGATACACTGGATTAGTAAGATGAAGTTGATTAAAATACGATGTCGTATTACTTCTCAATTTAGAAAGGCAGTTATTGGCAGTTACGAGCCATTACTAAAATAAAGATTGGCTTCGAAACCATAGTATCAACTGCTAAACACACAAGCTCCACGTGTAAACTTGTGAAACAAGGCAATTGGCAGTTATAACACGTGGAATACTTTTCCTTAACATGTTATGCAAACGTGCAGATTTAAAGCTTCTGGAAGAAAAAAGGATTCAAATTCAGACGTGGAGAAAGAATAACTGCCAACTCTCAGAGTGGAAGTTAGAGTTCAAAGCAAGCCAGATTCAAATTCATGGAGCGGGAAGTTCAAACTACAAGCAACGTCTATAAATAGAAGAAATTGAAGAGTGAAAAGCCCCCAGATAAATCTTCAACAAACAGCTATCAAAAAACTGATGCTTGGTTTGTTCATTGGCAAAGAAGTATAGGATTTCGAACCCAGTTCGAAATAGTTTAGGATTTCGAACTCAGTTCGAAGTAGATTAGGATTTATCTCGATTGTTCTTGTAACAATCACCCCTATCTCGGTTGTTCTTGTAACAATCACCTGTTCGAAGTTCTGTTACTCTGTATTTGAAGTTGGAGACAATTTCGAAGTAAGTTTATCTTTGATTCATCAATCGAAGTGTCTTGTTTTTTTATTGTTTTTTGATTTCCTAAGTTTATTGGTTTGCATTTCTTCACTTATTAAGAAAAATCCTCTTAATTGAGGTAATTGAACCAACAAAACACAATCGCCTGATTAGGTTAGTTTTTTCCAAAGTTAATCTGAGGGAGGAGATTGAAACTCTCCCTGGCACGCTCGCACACAATCATTTTCCATTGCAAAGAAGTAAAAAGAACCAAACACTTCTCCGACTAGATAAAATGAATTCATGTTTGATTTCGTAGGTTCAAATTTCGATACCAGACCAATGACGTAAAAATTGTAGGTTCAAAGTTATGAACTTCATTGGTTTGGTATCGAAGATAAAAAAAAAAAAAGAAAAAAGAAAAAAGAAGAAGTAACTTAGTACCTATGATTTTTATAGGCACATTATTACTCCCTCTATCCCAATTGTTGTGTTTGTTTCCTTTTTTGGCCCTCTCAAAAAATTATCTAAGTTTCATAATCTATAATGTTTTTTATAATTATGAAATCTTTGCTTAACAAAATTAATTGAGATCTATCAAATAAGATCCATATTCCAATTAAAAAAATTATAAATTAAAAGATATAGACAATTTTTTGAGATGTCGAAAAAAGGAAATCGGCACCAGAAATTGGGACGGAGGGAGTACAAATTTTAGAGTTCCAATTATAAGAAGTTGTGTCCAATTAATTATGAATAATGGAGCCTTTAATTATAGTGACTTGAAGCAAGTAGTATTGACAATGTGGCTGGCCATAACAGGGGTGCACACGGTTTGGAATGGACCAGTTCTCTAAAAATTCAGTAACCGGATCATTTCGACCGGTTCTAGAAAATTAAGAACCAAAAGCTAACCAATACATATGTAGAACCTGTCCAGATCCAAACTGCATGACTGGACCAGTTTTGGTTCAGTTCCGGTTCTATCCGATTAAGGAACATTTTACCACAACACATGAATTCAAAAGATTATTTAGAATTTAGAGCACTAAAATAAATCATGAAATAAATAGTTTTAGGTTTGGAAGAGTCAAGAGATATTGTAAAAAAATATGAAAGGAAGGAAAAAATTAGGAAGCAGATCGAGATTAAACAATAAAAGAGTTGAGTTTTCATTTGAGTAGTATTGTGAAATTAAGGTGGAATAAAAAAGAATTGAAATTGGTAATTTGGTATTAGCAGATTATAGTAATATATTAAAATTTTCTTAACAAAATAGATTTTTATTCTAAATAGATATAAAAGAATACTTTACTAAAAAAAATATTAACTTACCAAATCAAGATATATAATTTTATATATTTATATTACATAAAACAACGATTTTGTAAAATGAACCTCTCACATGTGTCTTCCGTGGCACATTGAAGGGCCGTGATTGATTTTTAAGTTGGAGATTCAATTGATCCAAGGGTTTTTATCACTCTTCAAAATTCAAATCCTTTTTCAATCAAGCACTTATGAGTCTTAAATTTTTACCTAATTAAGAAGAATTTTTACCTAATTAAGTTTTACCTGTAGATTTCTAATCTATATTACATTACATATGGTTTTGCAAAATGTATCGCTCACTTGTGTCCTCTATGGCATATTGGAGGGTTGTGATTGAATTTTTAAGTTTATGATTCAGTTGATACAAGGATTCTTATCATTCCTGCTCAAAATTCAAAACGTCTTTCAATCAATCACTTATGGGTTTTAAGTTTTTTACCTAATTAAGAAGAGTTTGACCTAATCAAGTCTTGGATACCAAATTTTAGCCGTGGATTGCTAATTTCCCTATATATCAACTTTTAAAACAAATCTCAATATTCCAATTTGAAAATAGGTGTGTTCAAATTTAAAGTCTGCTCTTGACATCCTTCTTTTCTTTGAACAAGGCAGTCTCATCCCATTATTGGGGAGGCCGAAAGTCACTGCGATTTTAGATTTCATGCATTTTCATTGGATCAATATTCAATTGATTTCCGTTGAGCTTTCGTTTTTCGTTGGGATCTCAATGCCAGAAATCGTGGGGAGAACAACAATAGCATAAAGGTAACCAATTTAAGCCCATCTTTGTCCCATGTTTTGATGTTTTGAATCAATATTTCTATGGTGACTTTCATTTTTTATCGCATATTTTCACTCATCTTTGTCCTTAGACCCATGAAACAAAAAGTGGTTTAGAAAATGTCCACCCATTTTCTTTTATAGATAGCCAATAAAACTCATAAAACTGTTGTCTTCCTTTTACAAATATTCTTTTTATTTATTTTATGAATAGTTATATCAAATGTACTTACATAATTAGATAGATATAATGTCACTTTGTGAATTTCCCTATTTTATTTTATATATTTATATGTAAAATATCAGTTCTTAAGCATAATTTGGTAACCCCTATTTTTAAATTAAAAACGAAAATTTGGAGGAGGTTGGGTTCATTGGAGAGGGTCAATAGGAGCAAATTGCAAGCCATCCTGATTGCTTTCAGATTGCATTGTGTTGTGCCCTTAGGCACGGGCATTCACTAGTGTATAAATATATTAATATATATGCATATATATTAATGTTATACGGTTTGGTTCGGTTCTAACCGTGGTTTTAAAATATTAATTGAGAACCAGAAACCAAACCATAATTACTAGTTCTTAGTTTTTTAGAACAATAACCAGACCAATGAACCGTAGAACCTAACCACATCGACCGGTTCAGTTCTGATCAAATCGATTTGGCGGTTATATCGATTTTCTTGTGCAACCCTACCGCATAACACTACAATTATTACTTAAGATAATTTGAGGCATCTTTGCTTTTCATTTCTTGTGAATTGTTGTGGACACAACTCATTAATGCATCAAAATTACGTTACACCAAAAAATAGCTACAATTCTATTTCCATTTGTATCTAGCTATATATCATTGGGTTTCATTTTCGTGTGTAAATATATAACCAGCGGATTTATATGTCACTTCATTGCTTACTTTCTTACTGCACCCAAAAAATTTTGACTATCTGATCCGCTCAATGTTTTTAAAATGAGTTTTCAAGGGCCTAAGCGAACAATCTTCGAAAAAAAAAACCCGGAAGGGCTTCATCCGAGCAATTTCCGATGAAAACTATACATATACAGTTTTTATCGGAAACCACTCGGATCAAGCCCTCTCGGGTATTTTTTTCCGGAGATTCTTCACATAAGGCCTTGAAAACACATTTTAAAAATATTGAGCGGATCGGATTGTCAAAATTTGGTCCGAAAAGTCAAAAAAGGACAGGTCTGCATGGTATTTTTAAATAAGGGTCTCTTATTGGAAGTTTCTTGTTTAACGTATGTCGTCATTGTTTAATGTTTAGAATAAGCAGGTTACTCATTTAATTTGGCTTGATCATTTTTTTAAGAATTAAGTCCTTTGATTGATTTTGGTTATTCGGTATATTAAAATGAACAATTTTTTTTATGGAAAACCTAAGGGTACAAATGCTAGCTTACGTATAGAAAATGTATAGGGCCATCAAGTGGGTCCCATATGGAAGATCTGAACTGTTCATTCATCTTACAATAATTTTTCAAAGGGCCTTAGGAGAAGAGAAATCAGCTTGATCCGACATTTGTAAGTGGTTGATCCAAAATCTCCCATGTTTCATTCACAAATTTTGAATGAAACGGGAAAGATTTTGAATCAACCACGTACAAATGTTGGATCAAGCTGATTTCTAGAGGAGTCCCTTGGAAAATTATTCTAAAATTATTCCAAAAGTGGGTCCCTTAACGGCTTTGTACATTTTCCGTACATAGGTGTTCTGTACGCCTAACACTATCCAATTTTTTTATTAATTAATGAACTGCAATAGTTCTCAACATTAACGGGCATTAATTGAGAACCCAGTGGCTCTAGTGAAGCCAGGCCCGGCCAACCCTTCCGCACTGTTTTATTTTGACAATAAATAGTTCAAATTCACAAATGTATTATTACCGGTAGTAATGTATTTTGACTATTAAAAATATATTTCCTCCGTCTCAATTTCTTGGTCGTTTTTTACATTTTGGGATGTCCCAAAATATTTGTCTCACTTCTAAAAATATCCATTAAAACTAGGTCACTTTTCAATTTTACCCTTAAAAAGTACTTTTCACATCTTAATTGGCTAGGCTATTATCTTTTATTTTATAACGATTTTTATGATTTTGAATTTTTTTTATAATAAAACTAATTGATATCTATCAAACAAGATTCATATTGAATATGTTTTAACTTTTATATAATAAATTAGCCTCACAAATTTGCTTACAATAATATTGACTGGATTTAGGGGCAAAATAGAAATATTAATACAAAGTTTTCACACCCCTTAAAAATCTACTTCTCCAAAAGAGACGAAGAACTTGGGACGGAAGGAGTAATAGCAAATTTGAACCATTTATTACAAAAAGTAACGGTTAAGATCGAAAGTTAACTGGACCGACCGTCCCTAAGGGACAATAAAGCCGCCATGGTCATTAATTGAGATAGTAGTCATCACACTTCTAAAAACTCTGTTCTTTTTAAGTGCGTATCATTGCGTTTACAAAATTTTCTCCTAAGAAAAAGTAGTAAAAGAATTGATGCCCAGTTTTCCAAAAGATTTTAGCATACAGGTGCTAAAATTATGATATTTCAAATTAAAAAATGAAGTGGTTTCGTGTATTGTTTTTCGAATTTTTGTACCAAATTAAAGTATATGAGGAGTACTTAAAGTTGGTGCGAAAAAAATTCGAAAAATAATACACGGAACCACTTCATTTTTTGATTTGAAATATCATGATTTTAGCACCTGAGTGGTAAAATCGTTTGAAAAACTAGGCCTGAGAGTCCTTCTAGTGACTGCTCAAACAGCAAAAATAGGGGGAAAAAAATACAGACAATAATACATTTTTTATACACACGTATTTATCACACATTTCAATATAATTGTGAAACTAAGGACAACATGTCAACTGTTTTTAGAATTTGACAAGAATCAAATCAATATGTGGTGTTCACATGAAGATTAAGTCAGTAGCAGTATAGATTCGCAATATTAACCCCAAGCCAAATTGTGGTTTCATATGCGGATTCCGAATTCTGTTCTTACTGATGATGCTCCCGACTATAGAGACGGCTAATATTCTATCAAAGAAAATAGTTGATATTACTTTCCCCTCTCTCTGTTTTTTTTTTTTAATATCTCATGTATGTCTGAGCCAATTTATTTGCAGTGCGACTTGTCTCGAGACTCAATTCCACCGACCACTTATAGGGAGCACATCACAACCAGAGAACATAGCTTCCTTTGAACCGGAAGTTTGGAATTCAAAATCATAAGAAGAAGCAAACCCTTAAAAACAAAATACTAGTCTTAAATCTTGATCACCGTGCCAACTCATTGGGGTCAAAGCAAGTTGTTACTTCCATTATTATTTTATTATTAAATTTCACTTGGATTCCGTTCTACTTAGAACTCCCTTAAACTCATAATTTACAGACCTCATAGATCGGGGTTGAATCTCGACTATCTGATCTGTTCAATGTGTTTAAAATATGTTTTTAAGGGTTACCTCTAGGATTCGTCCAAAAAAAATACTCGGAAGGACTTCATTTGAGCTTGTTTCGATAAACTATATATGTACGGTTATAATGAAAAACCGCTCAGATGAAGCCCTTTCGGGTAATTTTTTTTTGTGATTTTTCGCATTGGCCATAGAAAATATGTTTTAAACATATTAAGCGGTTCGGATCGTCGAAATTTGGCCCGAAAAATCAAAAAAAGGATGGTCCCCATGGAAGAGATCTTTGAGGGAGTCCTCAATAGAACATTTTTCTATATATATATATTCTTGAAAGTGTTTCTCTCATTCACACTTGCATAATAATTCCATTCTCTTGTACCCACACACATAGCTCTCTAAAAACTTCAAACCCCATCTTCTTCTTTACCCATCCACCAACTTACAGTCGTCAAAATTTCAAAGCAATTCTTTTCTGTCACTTAACAAGGTTTTCTTCTCTCTCGTTCTCGCTCTCATTCTCGTGCCGAAATTGATGGGCTGATATCATCTTTTTTCACGTTTATTTCCAGGTGCAGAAAGGAAAATTTTAAGACATAAAAATGGGAGATGGTGGTGGTGGTGGTGGTGAGGGGAAGAACGAAATAGGCACAAAGAAGTTGCAGAAAAGCTACTTTGATGTGGTGGGATTGTGCTGCTCATCGGAGGTTTCATTGATAGAGAAGATTCTAAGGCCTTTGGAGGGTGTCAAGGACGTTTCCGTCATCATCCCGTCCCGAACTGTCATTGTTCGCCATGACAATCTCCTCATATCTCAGCTTGAGATCGGTAAATATTATTACTCTCTCCGTCTCAATGTGAAGAACCTATTATCAGAATCTATATTTATAATTTTCTAATAAAATACTAAATACATTTAGCAAGGTGCATAGCCTTTTTTTTTTAAATTTTCTTTCATCAAATTAGAGTATTCCAATATTTCTTTATAGTATTCGATACACTTGATTTGATTACCGTCATCTCCTTTTCGTTTTCGTCGCAACAAAATCGCGAGTACAAATACTTTTCAAACTCTCGGCCTGATTTCACTTTTTTGAGGGGTCCCACCAGAAATGGAAGTACGTTTCATTTGGAAAAAAAAAAGTAGAACTACTAGAATTTTCTATATTGTTTTATGCCAATGGAGATTTTTTTTTTTCACGGTCAGAATGTCTGAGCAAACTTACATGTAATTTGATTAATTTTTTTTCTGTTCCGGTTAAAGAAAAGTCATCTACAGGGCCAGACAATTTACAAGAGCGATACTATTGTGGACAGACTCCAAAAATCGAATTGTGATCAATTAATGTGTTTAAAGTATACCCACTAATCTAGTCATGTAGCTAATGACAGGTTCTTACCTAACTTTTCAAGCATCACGTTCTTTACGTAATTGTGTTTTTAAAGTATACCCACCAATCTAAGTCATATTACCAATGTTTCTCAGAATCTAATTTTCAGTGCAATGACTCATGAAATTGACGTGGCTACTTTTCTGCCATTATTTTTCCTTCCTGTTTTTTGGCACAACAATGATACATGTACAGTAAAAGTCTCCAACGCACTCATATGGTGTGTGGAGTCCACACATACTTGAGTGTCAAGTATATGTGGGCTTTACGCACTATGTGAGTGTATTGGAGACTTATTGGAGTTGGTTGTTGTACATGTATCATTTTTGTTTTTGGCAGCATAATTGGATGTCCCTGCCCCTGGGCCCTGGCCACCAACCCATTATGAGTTAGCCGGGTGTGGGTGTGTAAATTACGTGTGGTAGGCTGGTAGCAGCACGTTCCGAGCTGGCCAGTGACGGCTCAAAATTTTACGGGGAGGTCTACTAATTCAGTTTTTTGAAAAAATTGATTTTTTTACAGTTTTTTTATTTGATGTGTTGTTAGATTACCTGTCTCCGTGTTTGGAAAAAAAAAATTTTGTTAGTGGAACTCCCCCTAGATGTCATACCTAAGATACCAAGCCGTCCGGTCAGTAGGTTTTCTCTCCACACAATTGACTAGTATTCGATTTTTCGGATCAAATCGTAAGAGCGTAATATCTCGTGAATTCCCCTAATTTAGCATAGATGGCCGGGTTTTGACCAAACTGAGGAGAAAATTTATTAAGGTATACGTAAGCTGGTCTGAACATTTTTGATAGTCCAGCCAAAATAAGAAAAACACCTAAGCTAGCCAACAAAACGGACCACCGAAAGTCTGTCGTCTGATATAAGTGTAGATAGATACAAAACGATGCGTGTAGTCACACCCACATTATTCGCGTGGTCATTTAAAGCTAAAACAATAATGACAAAAGTGGGGGTTTCATTTTCATGAATGGTTGGTGGTTGATGACCTGACTTACGCTAAGATTCTTATCTTGGTAAGTGCGCAACGTTAACCTACAATTAGCCTGATTAATTAGCCTTAATTATTATTATCGTACCTTTTTAGTATCACGGGTTGGTTTTCACTTTAGGAAAACAAGCATCCGTAAGTTGTACAGAGAAAAGTGTCAGCAAATGAGCCCGGTCGGAAGAGTAGTAGAAAACGTAAGGCGACTCGGCTAGAATTTCGCTGCTTGTATATCTTTTCAATGCTTAAGTCAGTGAGTGTAAAGCGACTCGGCTAGAATTTAGCTTGTTATATATCTTTCCGATGCTTAAGTCTGCGAGTCTAAACGAAAGAGAACAAGATTTAGAATATACGAGTGAGTGTTCGATTGAGGGTTTAAGTCATTTTCATTGGTTATTTGGTCCAATATGGTCAGATTTGAGATACGATACAAATCCTTATAATGTCGGCAAATACTATTAAAGAATGATATCTGCAGGCCGGGAATTAGGTTTGGTATTAAAAAAATGTCATAAGTTTACTTCCACCAATCAAACCCTTAAATCCCCTGCTCATTCTTTATGGACAAAGGAATCAATTCCAAAATATGTGATTTTCTATTAGATGTTGTACGTTCCCCTTCATTTCATTTGTGTCATTTATTACACTTTTTGGATTTCGTTTTAATTCTAGTTTCAGTCATAATTTTGCACTTTTTCGATTCCTCCCGTTGAGACGAATCATAAAATCTAAAAAGTGTAACACAATATTAACGAATAGAATTTTTTTTTTTTTTGAATAAAAAGATAACTAAAAAGTGCAACAAATCACACAAATAAATTAAAGGAAACGACGGACCATGGATAACAAAACTACTAGCATCAACTGACACAATCTTTTATTCTTTTAAATAGATTTGGTAGTGGATACGTATTCGTGTTTTATGTGTTTCAAAGGCACTTTAATTTTCAGCATCTGCAACACTTACTTTATAATAAAGCAATTTCTACACTTTAGTTTCATCTCAAATCTTTTCTTGATCCTTTTATAAAAGGAAATATTGGTATATTGGTCTAGTGAAGCTTTTGTAATCTCAATTTGAATGAAAATGAATTTTGGCATAGTTGGTGATCTCCACGGACTCTAAAATGTGAGTTTTCTAATCCCAAAAGCCGAACTGGGAAACTTGCACAAATGGGTAAAACTGGACGGTTCAATTGGGAAAAAAGGTATTTCTACACTTATTAGGATAAAAAACAATCTTCCACTTAAGCTTTAGGCTAGGATAAATGATGTGGATGATCTTAATACCAGAGACGGAGCAAAGATTTTTGCACAGTGGAGTGAGTTATACATATAAAGGAGAGTCATGGTGTTCTAATTTGATGTGTGTGTGTGTGTATAGGCAAATTTTCTAATAAGGACCTCTCGGATTTAAGAAAAAATGTAATTTTTTCACTTTAAAAATTATTTTTGGGAAATCCGAACCGATTACGCTTTTTGCAAAAAAAACCTGCTTGGATCAAGCCCTACCCGGTATTTTTTTTTGAAGATTTCCCGTGTAGACCCTCGAAAACACCTTTTGAACACATTAGACGGTTCGGGTCATCAAAAAAATGCTTGGATCATAGGGGTTCTCAAGTCCGGATTCCGGACTAGAAGCGGCCCCTATATATATATATATATATATATATATATATATATATATATATATATATATATATATTCAATGTAATTGTAGGGTTTTCACAAATTATAGCAAGGACGACAGCCCCCACTAGCCATCCTCTGGCTTCATCCTTTTCTAGGCACCCTTTATTTTTAGGTAAAGCACCCTTTTATTTTTTTACTGAAAGTACTAGAGGAATAAGATAAGATACAAATTTATGCCACTGTGATAAGATACAAATTTATTCAAAAGACACATGATAGAGAGCCATGGTTAGTGGATAACCAATAAGAGTGCATTACTTCTTTTATTTTATTTTATTTTATTTTTTGGCGGTTAATAAGTGTGTCAGTGTATGAATTGTACTCCGTATTATTTTGGACAACGAGGACCACAACTGCACTTTCATTCGCCTGGCCAAAAATACCCTTGAATAAAGGTCCGTTTTTATTTTCATTTACCACTTGATGGGCTTAATTACAAGGTGGGTAAACTCAACCGAGTTAAACTTTATGTCTGAATTAATTAGGGTCAATTATATAAATTCTTATTAGAGCATCAACAATGGCATAACCAAAACTAAAAAGTTACTAAAGTTAGTAATGTTTGTTTAAAAAAGTGCTCACATTGGAATAACCAAACTTAGCAACCTCTTAGCAACTAACCAAATTTTGTCACTTGGATAACCAAAACTAGCAACCTTTTGCCAATAACCAAATATAATGGGCCCCACATTTACCCAATCAAGTACATCCACCATTACACAAAATGACAAAAACCTTCTCTCTCCTCTCTTAACAATGTTTTCAAAAGTTTAATTTAATTTTTTTTTCTTTTTCAAAAGTTTAATTTTAAAAAACTGGTTTTTTTCAAAAGTTTATTTTAAAAAACTGTTTTTTTCAAAAGTTCATTTTAAAAAACTGTTTTTTTTTTCAAAAATTCCTATTAAAAACTGTTTTTTTCAAAAGTTCTTTTAAAAAAAACTGTTTTTTTTTTTCAAAAGTTCATTTTAAAAACTGTTTTTTTCAGAAGTTTATTTTTAAAAAATGTTTTTTTTTCAAAATTTATTTTTAAAAACTGTTTTTTTTAAACCGTTTTGTACTTAAAGAAAATTCAAAATATTTTTTTAAAAAAATTCAAAACTATTTTTTGTAGTTTGAAAAATTAATGTGGCAAGTTTTGTTTATCATTTGAATAAGTGATGGAGGGTGTCCATTATTTTTGGTTATGGACAAAAAACACCAATGTGGGACTTGACATTGCTAACTTTAGCAACCTCTAAATGGATAACCAAAAGCTTATGTGGTAACTTTTGGTTATCCAATTTTGGTTAGACCATTGTGGATGCTCTTACTATTGAGCTCTGTCAAGGGCCAATTGTTCATTTAGGCTTAGTGGACTCATATTTTTGACCATTATAGCATTTAAAGTCTATTTGAATCTTCACCTCCGTGAATATATTTAAATCATCTTAGTCTTTTTCCTCTCAATTCTCCTCTATGGCTACAACCCTTACCATTTCCTTGAACCGTTTTAGTTCTAATCATGTCTGTTATAGTCTTACCACACATCCATCTCAACATTCTCACTTTTGAGTATCTTGATATACCAGCATTCTGTTCCGTAAAGAATTACCAGATTTATGGCAGTTCTATAGGGTTTTCCTTTCAATTTTGTCAATATTCTCTTATCACATAGTACACCAGTAGAGTTTTTCAACTTTAGCCATCCAATTTGGATCCTATGAATCAAATCATCTGTAATCTTTCCATCATTGCTAATAATTGAGTCTAAATACCGAAAATAATCACTTTTTGGTATCTCCTAATATAAGATTCTCACTCCTTATACATGAGCACTTCGGTTACCACTAAACTTAGATTTCATATACTCAGTTTTACTCCTACATATCCTAAAACTTTTCAACTCTAACGCTTCTCGCCAAAACTTCTAATTTAGAAATAATACAAGTTGGCCAAAACTCTTGCATCTCACTAGAAGCTCAGGAGTTCAAATTTCCCACCAGCGGATGGGTATTTGTTTGAACTTTGTTTCCAGTTTGTTGGATTATTTCTCCTCTTAATGGGCCGTTAGTTGAGTTGATGACAGTTGTTATTTTCATTGTGTTGTGCAGTTAAGGCGCTGAATCAAGCTAAACTAGAAGCAAACGTTAGGGTATACGGAGGCACCAGCTTCCAGAAAAAATGGCCAAGCCCATATGCAATTCTATGTGGTGTACTTCTCTTGCTATCGTTTCTAAAATTTGTTTACCGGCCTTTTCAATGGCTAGCTCTTGGATCCGTTGCTGTTGGAATCTTCCCAATTCTTCTAAAAGCACTCGCTTCAATCCGGAATGGGTCAATTGATTCTAACTGTCTAATGCTAGTCGCAGGTATGCTCCATTGCCTACTTAAGTACTTGATTTCTTGATGAAACATTGAAACGATATGATCAGGATCGGTTCTGAGTTTTTTAGGGCCTGATGCAGACTTTTTTGAATGAGGCTCCCTTTATAATTCATGTAAAGAGGGTGGTGATTGTAGCAAAGGAAAAATGTCGAGGTTCATGTTGAGGCTGCTGAGTGTATCATTTAGGGTTTGGGCTAGCCATTTTAGCTGAAATTGAGATTTGCTTAGGTAATGAAGCTGTTAGAAACGAGGAGGCACTTTTTTTTTTTATTCTTTTAGTCAAAGTATTATAAAGTTAAACATTAACATGGCAAACCTATGCATGCAGGACATCGTTCTAGGTTTATGTTTATGCATGTGGATGAAGTGTAATGTTTGTAATGTCATGAATAAGTGATCTAACAAAATAAAAAGTGGAGTTTAATTTTTATTGGTATTACTTTGCAAGTGTCTTGCTTGGAATGAGTTCCTCCGATAATCAAATGTGTGGCTTGGCCACGTTGAGTGACATTTACGATTAGTAGCACCGAGTGGCATCCGCTACCCCCAGCCAAGCGAGCATCCTGAGACTATCCTAACCTCGGAGGTCTTGTCCTGTGTCATGCTAAACAAGAGGGGGGGTTTTCCCCTATGGCATCTTACCCTGTTATTCCATCTTTGAATTGTCAATCAACTTTGCTCAAAGTAAACTACAGCATTATCAGAGTTGCTTGATTAGACCTGTAAAAAAAATGAGCAGTCATCTCTTAATTATTGTACTGGACTAAACTAACAAAGAAAAGTAACACTTAAATAACAAGAGAGGAACCGAAATAACTTCTTTTTTAATATATATATATATATATATATATATATATATATATATATATATATATATATATATATAAAATTGGAAATAGTAGCTTTTGTGAACATTATAATTTCTGAGACGTGACTTGAGCCTGATGTTTTATTGCAGTCATTGGATCAGTTGTCCTAAAGGATTACTGGGAAGCTGCCTCAATTGTGTTCTTATTCACAATTGCTCAGTGGCTCGAGGCTAGGGCCAGTCACAAGGTATCTTACGTTTTACTTTTTAAACTATTCAAGTTTCTGTAATTACCCGTCATAACAACTAAAAGTACTATCAAGTATCAAATCCTTCGGAGTTCCTAGAATTTTGTCAGTCATTAACTTTAGGGTACTTGAAGGCAGCAGAATTAGTCGTTGCGCGTGAACTGGACACCTGCTACAAATACACACATGCATTTTGTGTAAAATGAGAATGAAATGGCTCTTGATTTGTGGTTCTCTTCATGCTATCAGAGTGAGACACCATCGTCACTTGATCCTTCATCTTTAAAAACAGAGCTTTGAAGCTTTGTAAATGGTGATTGACGTAGATCAACCCACTTGACCAAACACTCAGCGCACTTTTACACATATTGTTGACAGCTCGCACATAATGTATGTGTGATCACTCAAACAATTGAATAGTAGAAGGCTAATCAAGGTGGCTGGAATTGTGGTCTGTCATTCTATTACAAAACTTAACATTGTTCAAATGAAAACTCGACGTAAAAAGAAACTAGTATGTTAATAGATTCAAATGCACAACCTAGTGACTAAATGCAATGCACATATATAGGCTACAGCAGTGATGTCCTCATTGATGAACATAGTCCCTCAAAAAGCTGTATTAGCTGAAAATGGGGAAGAAGTTGCTGTGGATATAGTGAAGGTCAGCACAATAATTGCTGTTAAAGCCGGTGAAGTCATACCAATCGATGGAATTGTTGTGGAAGGGAGATGCGAGGTAGATGAGAAAACATTAACCGGTGAATCATTTCCCGTTGCAAAGCAAATTGATTCAAATGTTTTAGCTGGCACAATCAATTTGAACGGTAAAAACTTCCCTCCCTTCAGTCTTTTGTACTTACAAGCATAGATATCAGATAGCTCAATCACATTCATCTTGATGCAATAGGTTATGTTAGCGTTAGAACTACAGCTTTACCCGAAGATTGTGTGGTGGCTAGAATGGCTCAGCTCGTCGAAGAAGCTCAAAACAACAAATCCAAAACACAAAGATTCATAGACAAATGTGCCAAGGTGTACACACCGGGTTAGTACATTACCCTCTCTCCTATTGTTTGAAACCTTTTTTCCCGACGATTGATTGAAAACAACCCATTTTTCCCATTACATCAAATGAAAAAAAAAATCGGAATTTTCACTTTAAAAAATAGTTTCTAAAATATATTCTGCAAACCTGTATTGAAAACAAAGGGACCAAATGGGGCATGTTTTCCTTTTATCAGTCATTTTGCCAACCTATCTGTAATCTATATTCTGCTTCTTGGTTTATAATCATTTTCTTTCTTTGAGATGAATTCTCACTTTCATCTTCTGATATTTTGTTGCAAATTCTCGTATTGCAGTCGTCATTCTTTTATCAGGCGGTCTGGCGTTAGTTCCCTTTATCCTAAGACTTCACAATCTAAGGCATTGGTATCACTTGGCGTTGGTGGTTCTGGTAAGTGCATGTCCATGTGCACTTATCCTCTCCACACCGGTCGCCACTTTCTGCGCACTTTCTAAGGCAGCAACCTCCGGGCTTTTAATCAAAGGGGGAGAGTATCTGGAAACTCTTTCTAAGATAAAGATCGTGGCTTTTGACAAAACTGGTACAATCACAAGAGGAGAATTTGTGGTCACAGATTTTCATTCGGTGTCCGACGATGTTACCCTGAACACACTGATTTACTGGTAATTACTATTAGTACCCACTTAAAAACACTGGCAGCCTAAGGAGTTTGGAAGTAAAACAGTAGAACCGTTATCGATTGCAACAAAAATAAAAGATTAGATCATTTCACTTTATCAAACTAACGGAAAAATCACCTTCAGATTGTCACGAAGTCTGTGATGCATTGCTAGATGCTAAAATCTAACACATGAATTACTTTGAAGGGTTTCAAGCATTGAAAGTAAGTCAAGTCATCCAATGGCGGCTGCTCTTATTGACTATGCACAGACACTTTCCATTGAGCCGAAGCCTGAAAGAGTGGAAGAATTTGACAATTTTCCAGGAGAAGGGATTCATGGGAAAATTGATGGGAAGGATGTATATGTTGGAAACAAAAGAATTGCATTGAGAGCCGGGTGTGCGACAGGTGAAGCGATCCACCCATACCTTCGAATTTTATCCTAAAACAACAAAATCTACAGTAATGTAACTGAAAGTGTTATCTCTGGGGGGGAGTAGTTGTACCTTTAGGGGCAAACTTCTCTTTGACCCCCAGTGATAAGGGCTCAGTGTGGATTACCCTCCTAACGTTTTGAAACTAGCAAAAATCCCGACGTTTTTTGGACTAAAGTGCACAGACATTCGAGGTGGAATTTGCTCTATTTTTAACAAGAAACAGATGCAAGAATCCAACATACTGTGTTTGCTACTGGGTCTATTTCTTTTTCCTGTTCAACCTTATGATTAGACTCATTTCAAACTATTTCAGCTCCAAGCATAGAAGGTCTCGGTAGTGAAGGAAAGTCCATTGGTTACATATTCTTGGGATCAGTTCCAGCTGGAATTTTTAGTCTCTCTGATAGTTGTCGAAGTGGGGTGAAGGAAGCGATCAACGAGCTGAAGTCAATGAACATCAAAACTGCTATGCTCACAGGAGATAGCCAAGAGGCAGCCATACTAGCACAAAATCAGGTGAAGGGTCAACCCTTAAATTTCTATTATACTTTGGCTTACAAGATGGAGTATTTTGCAAGCAGTTGCAAATTGCACAAAATGACTACTGGGGACAACTGCCTAAGCATGTCCAATGCATTGTTTTTCCTTCAAAATGAAGAACGGAAGTGACATATTAAGGGGAGATTTTGTAATTTATGTCATCTTTAGCTCAAAAAGTTATACTTTTTGGAGAGACTCATCCTCCTTTTTGGGGAATTGGTTCTTCAAATTTAAAGAACCAAAAGTAGATTTGAAAAATGGATGTGACAAAAAAGAGGATGGGTCCCTCCAAAAGTTACAACTTTTTGAAGAAAATGGGGTATAAATTACAAAATTTCCCCTTGATATGTCACTTCTGTTCTTCATTTTGAAGAGTTGAAGATTGGTAGGTGATGCTCTAACCAGATTTTTCTAGAGTTGCACTTTGGTCTAAATATTTCAAATTTTATTAGAATTTTTTCTTCTCTAAAATTGCATATATACCCCCATTTCGATCAATTTAATAGTTGTCTTCTCTGGGAAAATATTCCTGACTGCATTGTTGCTTCCAAACATTGATTTTCTTTCTATTTCTTCCAAATTACTAAGAGAAGAGATGAATTTTTTGGAACAGCTAGCGGATGCTTTGGATGTAGTGCATGCCGGACTACTTCCCAAAGACAAGGCACAAATCATATCTAACTTTCAGAAAGAAGCTCCAACAGCCATGGTGGGTGATGGAATGAATGATGCCCCTGCATTAGCTACAGCTGACATAGGCATCTCAATGGGGATTTCTGGTTCGGCTCTTGCAACCGAAACGGGCAATGTAATCCTAATGTCAAATGACATTAGAAAGATCCCGAAAGTCATCCAGCTTGCTCGGAAAACCAAATGGAAAATAATCCAGAATGTGTTTATCTCAATTTTAACCAAGACTGCTATAATTGGGCTGGCTGTCGCGGGTCATCCCCTTGTTTGGGCTGCGGTGCTTGCTGATGTCGGGACATGTTTGGTTGTGATATTCAATAGCATGTTGCTTCTAAAAGGAAATGGTAAGCATGCTAAGTGTTGCAGATCTTCTGCCCTTGCAGCACATGGAAGCAACTTCCGAGGGAAAAATTTCGGGGGAAGCTAAAAAAATTTCGGTCCACAAAAGTGTTGTTCCACAAGATGTGATGAGAAAAAGACCTCAAATTCGGCCCCAGCACATGAAAGCAACTCCCAAGGGAAAAATTTCGGCGAAGCTCAAAAAAATTTCGGTCCACAAAAGTGTTGTTCCACAGGATGTGATGAGAGAGAGACCTCAAATTTGCCCCCAGCACATGGAAGCAACTCCCAAGGGAAAAATTTCGGGGAAGCTCAAAAAAATTTCAGTCCACAAAAGTGTTGTTCCACAGGATGTGATGAGAAAAAGACCTCAAATTCGCCCCCAGCACATGAAAGCAACTCCCAAGGGAAAAATTTCGGCGAAGCTCAAAAAAAATTCGGTCCACAAAAGTGTTGTTCCACAGGATGTGATGAGAGAAAGACCTCAAATTTGCCCCCAGCACATGGAAGCAACTCCCAAGGGAAAAATTTCGGGGAAGCTCAAAAAAAATTCAGTCCACAAAAGTGTTGTTCCACAGGATGTGATGAGAAAAAGACCTCAAATTCGCCCCCAACACATGGAAGCAACTCCCAAGGGAAAAATTTCGGCGAAGCTCAAAAAAAATTCGGTCCACAAAAGTGTTGTTCCACAGGATGTGATGAGAAAAAGACCTCAAACTCGCCCCCAACACATGCTCATAATGAAGATCACCTAATCAATTCAGAGCACATGGATCATGGAAGCAGTGAGATTAACTCTCCATGTATGGCAGCAAATGAAATACACAAGCATGGTTGTGAGGAAAAGGACTGCATCAACATTGTCGGGAGAAGCCACACCATTCGCATATCAGGTGATGAGAATCACAAGCATGGGGGAGAACATTGTGACCATGAGCATAACAAGGATGACAACCAACCGAAGCATTGCCATCTGAATCAAAGTTCTTGTGGACTCGCTCAAACCATAACAACGGATGGTCAGTGTCATTTGATCCATTGCACCAAGAACTCAGTTCAAGACCACGATGTTGACAGCAAAACACCCAATGTTGCTGCCACTGGATGCCATCAAACAGACAACGAGGCTTGTTTTGAGTGCAACGGGCACATTGAAGAAAACTGCTCGGGTCTTCATCCAACAACGGATTCTTTATTGGAATTCAACCACATGGGATGTGCTGCTACTAAGGCTTGTCCAAGTTTGGAGAACAGACAGATTAGTGGGTGTTGCAGTAGTTTCAGGAAGGAGTGCTGTGGTAAGACGGGACATTTTGGATCTAGTTTCAGCGGAGGATTATCGGAAATTATCATTGAATGAATGTCCATTTAAGTTTTGGATTGTCTAGAACTAACACGAATGTCTCCTCAATCAATAAGAGGGTATTTTGTTTCACATGGCATAACCGAAAACTGCTGTGGTGAACGAACTATTATACAAGGATTTTGCTCAATAACTGAAGTGTACATGCCTTCAAAGAGTATTATTCAGACAGGTGAAATAGTAACTGAGTGCTTGGTATTGGGATTCTTAGGATGCTTTAAATGGATAGCTCCATATACCTCACACAGCTGTTACCATGGTCTTTTGTTGCTGTTTGTTTTCCATTATTTCTTTCTGTGTGTACGGCACAAAGAGATTGTTCAACCCAGGCAGAAAATACTGTTCATGACATTCTCATTTTTTACGCAGGAAAGATAACCTGGTAATGCCAATCTGTTCAAACTGATGTACCCTCACTCGCTATCAACTCAACAATGAAATTTATGCGCGGTAGCAACAATAAATAGGAACAGTGATCCGCTGTAAAATAGTAAACAATGGACAATAAAAGTAAAAAATCGTAGACAATTGTTGTAGGAGTAGGACACTAACCAGTGGAATAGATTTTATGCAGACTATTGAACAATGAGAATTACGCGATGGAATAGTATTGAACCGTGAGTTCTAAAATTTATCTGTTGGATGTAGTCGCGAAAATGTCTCGTCCTTCTGATCACCAAAAGTGGCTACCAATGGTTGTAGGATATATATTGATGACTTTAGTATGCAAATGGAGTATCTTATTTTAAACGCATAATGAAGCATACCAAGTCGCCTGACACAGCAGGTAAACAACTTGGTCCCAAGAGGTCGCAAGGTTTGAATCTCACGAAGACAAACATCCAAGCCTTGGGGTCACTAAAAAGTTTACGAAGTAATTGCTAACTTCAGAGCCTCGGGATTAGTTGAGGTGTGCACAAGCTAGCCCGGAAACCCGGTTATCAGAAAAGTAAACAAAACAATGATGAAGCATATATACCAGTACCTTATCGGTGCAAATTTGGCAACTTAAGTGCAAAGTCATTAGAATGCATGAATGTGAGTACGAAACTTTGCAACAGAAAGCATTCAATAATTGCAGCATGGGTAGTTCTTGCCTTTTGAACCGCACTACGTATTGGCAAGAATTTCTGCTTTTTTGGTTTTGATCGTCTGCAACTACACGTTCTAAATATTATAGTCGAAAAATACATACTTGGCGCGGACATCCAGTTATTTATAATAAACAAAAAACCGACACAGTGCCAAAATTAATATGAAGATTGATTTCATTCATGAAGATACTAGTACTTCTAGATCGACCTTTGCTTAAAATTCTATGTGGATGCAGGAGAAGTTGAATCGATAGGATGAGAAGAAAAAATGAAGCCACTGCTTCTATAACCCATCATGAAAGTATAGGAAATAGGATTCCTCCGTTTTCTTGTTTATTCTCTCTTTTTGGGTATTGCCAAACCTCCCACCAAACAAAATTATTGTGACATAGGGTGGGCAGTCGGATTGGTTTACATCGTGGTAAACTGACCATGATTTTTTTTTGTCATTCGTCATTCTTAATCTATTACATGGAGAGGGAGAAATAAGACTCAATCCCGGGATGCAGTATCGAACATTCAAGAGCTCTACCGAATGATCTAGCCACCACTTGCAAACCAGCCATGAATTTAAACTTCATACTGTACATTTGGTATACACCACATACGTACTGTACCCATGGTATTTTTTCTTCAACTGTGCTACGGTCACACCCAACTAACCACACCCCAACTACACCTTCTTGCGTGACGTGCCATGTAGGCGGTGAGCCCCGCTTCTTCACTCCCTCAAAAAAAAAAATTCCAAAAACCAATCAAGTAATTTATCTTCCCCGTTTTGTACGAACAAAGAGAGGGAGAGGGACTAGGGCGACCACCATCACTGTCAACGCCTCCCATTCCACCACGAGCTACAAGGGCAGAACCTCTCGTGGGTGTGGGGAAGAATTATATGTAAAATTTTAGCCCACGTTATTTTTGTGTAGCCCAACTCATTTTAATCCATGGTTCAAACATAGCTCAATCCTAACTTTTTCTTTTGAAAAAAAAAAAAAGAGCCCGCACCGCGAGTTCCAGTCATTTCTGGAAAGTACCAGTGAATACAAGAATAACATAATCTAGAAGAAAAATCGACAAAAAAGAAGTATCGAAAGAAAAATCAAAACCAAACTTTATTCTGTAACTATTTCAACAATGACTTTTTTGTTCCGTGAACGCCAATCGGAAGCTGGAGTTCAAAGATTTCTGTCATGCTGTCTGATGACTTCTTCGAACCTGCTTCTTATCAATCCTCTAGCTTTTCTTGTGAAGATTTTTTTCTTTCTAGAGCTTTATTTCAAGTTTAAAAAGGGCTTTGGCGATAAGAAAATTAATGTGTTGGGAAGAGGAAATTAAAGTCCTTAAAGTAATTACAAAATGACGATAAGAAAATTATTGATATCGGCATTTATAAGAATTTTAGCAAATACTAATTTGTAACGAGTAATCCGAAACGGTACTCAGTATAACACTGGCACTATTATGTACCTTACAAGTAGTAAAATCTACCTTGCTAAATACGATATTCAGGACGTTGGTTAGCCCAGGTCAAATTAGGTTCTTGGTTCTGCCCTTGATGAGCGATAAAAATCGCCAACCCGACTCCAACGCGACGCCCTACAGGACTACCCATCACCATGGTCTCTCTCTATGCACCTATGAACGGCATAACAAAGCTAATAAATTACTAATAATGCTTCAAATCTGAGAAAAGTTCCAAAACCCCAAATTAAAAACCCCATAATCGAATGTGAAAAAGAAGGGAAGAATAGATCAAGAAAAATCGAGAAACAAAGCAACATATATGAGACGCAATTATCTCTAAGAAACTTGAAATGTGTAGGGAAAATTAGAGAAGAATCCTGAGAAGTGCTCCTCATTTCCAATTGAAAAATGACACATACACTTCCTAGAAGTCACTCCCAGCTACACCCTCTCTCACATGGAGTGTGGGATTCACATCTAGACTTCACGCCCCATGTAAGAGAGAGTGACTTTCACAGAGTGTATGTATTGCCGTTCATTTCAATTTTTAAAACCAAAAAGAACCTAGAAAAGTGAACTCAATTTGTCAGTGGAACATGCATTTTAGGCAAGTGTATCGTGGAGCCCACGAAAAGTAGCCTTGGAGTCCCAAAGTGATTCCTTTGGGTAAAAAATTGATTTTTGATTTTTTGGTTTTTCTATTTTGTTTTTATTCAATTTTTTTTTGCATTCGTTAGTTTTGCATTAAGATTTTGTGGTTTTTAAATTCCTCTCGACGAGACGAATCTAACAAATATAAATTTATGGTCAAAACTCAATTTTTTTTAATAAAGCCAAAATAGATGGATTATTGGTCAATAATTCACCTATTTTGATTTTATTCAAAAAAATATTTGGTTTGACCATAAATTTATAATTGTTAGATTCGTGTTATCGAGAGGAATCTGAAAACTACAAAATCTTCATGTGAAACTAACGAATGCGAAAAAAAATTGAGTAAGGACAAATGAAAAAACCAAAAACCAAGTATGGAAGGTGGTATTTCTTTAATTAAAAGGTGGTCATATGGGCTTACCCCTTTAGGAAACGTGGTCTGACTAATGATAAGATGAGAATCTCAAGCCCCATGAACTCTCTACCTATATAACAGGCCAACAAATTTGCAACTCATACCACAAGAAAATTTGAGGAATGGGAGCTACAAGGACTCTCTCTTTCTCTCTCTCATCGGTATTGTCTATGATTCTTCCATGAAGAGGAAGAGAGTGGATTGCAGCCAAGGATGATTTGCCGGCACTTGCTGCAAATGCAACCAAGTTGGCATGGATGTGCGTACCCCGGCAAGTTGTCCTTGGCTACATTTTGCTCTCGTCTTCTCATGTGAGCCTCTGCAGACAAGAATACGTACGGTTCATTTTGTTCAATTTTCTCATTTTTCTCTAGTGGTACAAAGGAAATTAACTAACTGGAAAGTGGAAACCAAACCAGTCCTTAAAACTTATGCACTTCACCATGCAACTATTTTTCCAAACGTTCCAAACAAGGCTGGCACAATATATCCTATATATATAGTACAATCTCAAGACAAAAGTTATGCACTTCGCTATGTAAATGATTAACTTGCTGCCATATCAAAGAATTCAGAAAATTGCATGTGATTTCCTTTATTCTTTCCCTTTTTGTTTTGTTTACTTTTGAGGGTTGCTGGATGTAAAAGCAAGGTGGAGCCAATGTTGGGACAAGTGGTGTTGGACGTCACAAAATTAACAACATTGAAAAACTCTTGATCTACAATTGTATTTTCTACCACTATCAATGGATAGATCGCCTTCTTGTGGGATGTTATGCTTTTGTTGTGGATTTTGGTCTATCTTCCGCTTTCTAAGTGTTCCATTATCGAGTTATGAATAATAAATTTGGGCATGAGAGAATTTCAATCCATGAAGCACGGGTACTCTAGATATGGCTCTTAATTGCGTGAACCTCTATCTACGTACAACTGCTTTGATATAAATTTCTATTCAGGTTAACCAGTTTAGTGATTGTTTTACAGATCATAACCTAACGATAAAAACGATAACCACACAATGCAATTGAAGGTCGAATAGAATCGGACTCCCAAACAACGGTTATTCTTTTCAACAAAGGAGCTAATGTTAACCATCCTCAAAGCAACATTCTAAATAATGAAAAATATCTTCTCAATCGCACAGGAGTTACCCTCACCCATACCTACCGAAGTGCCAATGCTTGTGCAGATTGTCTTGCCCATCTCGGAGCTGGGAAAAATGAACATTTGGTGGTGATGAATACTCCTCTGGCTGTTAGGGAGTACCTCATAAGGGATAGCCATATTAGGCAAATTCTCGACTAGGCTTTGCTGTATTTGTTTTCTTCTTTGTCTTGCTGGTTGTTTTGTGTAAACTTATTCCTGCGCTCCTGGTGCAGCCTACTCTTCCTTAGTCTTTAATATATTTCCGAAGTATCAAAAAAAAAAAAAAAGAAGGTCGTTTAAGCTCCGCCTCGGATGACCCCATTAATGATGAAAATCATGAAATTGTTTGCTATGGCTAAGCTACAAAGTCATCGGGAATGAAAAACCACATTTATCAGCATTCTTGTTAATGCCAGTAAAAGTTGATTTCAGGGGGAAAAAATTTGTCTTGAGAAATGAGATTCAAACCCACGACTCTTTGTTGAAGCCCCAACAATCAAATACCAAACTACATAATTTTTGGTTTTATTTGGAAAATAATACTCCAATATTTATATTATAGGGTAAATTTTTCTTTCCTCCCCTGAGGTTTCTGATAAATATAGAGACTTCCTTTATAATTTTCAAAATTCCGCTACCCTCCCTCTCTTTTCAAACTAATTGCTAGATTTCCCCTTACCGTTACTCTAAGACTAACAACATTAACTTATTGTGTAAAATTACTATAGTACCCTTAGTATATATAGTCTCCACCCTAAAAAAAACAATTTTTATAAAGTTAAAAAAAATTCAGTCGGCTGGTAATTGACAGTGCTAAACAATTGGTGCAGATTAATTTATAAAAAATGGTCTGAATCTAAAAATAGTTAAGGAATAAATACCAAAAAGGACCGACAAATAACACAAAAATTTACGTTGTGTTTGGAACTTGAAGTTGAAGACAGTGAGAGAAAAGAAGAGAAAATAAAAGAAAACAAAATAAGAGAAAAATTTTGCTGTTATTTTCTCTTCGAACCCAAAAAATGGGGACAATCTTTTTAATTCCCAACAAACCTAGCCAAAGGGGCCGCAGTGATTCTCGCTCCTAGTTGAAGGGGTGTTTCTACAATTAACCCCTCTATTTGTACTTCACTTCAGAGTTCAGTCTTAAATTCCTCGCCTAAGATCAGCCTTTCCGTTTCACCGTCCACCCGACCACTCTCTCTCTCTCCCTCTCCAAAATCACCATGTCCATTTTCCTCCGAGCCTTACCCATCATATCCCTCCGTTCCAAACGCCTCTTTCTCTCACCTCTCCCTCTCTTGTACCTCAACTTGCAACAAACACTCGCCAAACCAAATACTCGTCTGAGTAGGAGCAATCACTCTGTTTCTGCTTCACCAACTCCTTTTACTTCCTCAGAAAAAACCTTAACTACTTCTAACCCTAAATCACCGGAATCGCGCTTCCAAGAATCCCTTGAATGGGTCAGCAGAACTGGGCTGTGCGGCGAATTGGCTGAAAACGATGTTGGTAAAAGGGTCAGGCTTTGCGGGTGGGTCGCGCTGCACCGGGTTCACGGAGTCTTCACTGTTCTCAACCTTAGAGACCACACTGGGATTGTGCAGGTTTACGAGATGAAAAATCTATTTGTTTTTTTATCCCCAAGATTACCTTGTATGCATGATAAACAAAAGTTTAAATGTGAATGAAATTCAGACTTCATACTATTCTGTTGCTACTCTAACCAGTGAATGTGGACCTTGTTTTGAGTGGGTGGTCGGGGTGGTAATTCACAGTGCTAAACAATTGGTGCTGATTAATTTATCAAATTTGAATGGATTTTCTGTGTCTATTGTATGGATTAGATTAATTTATCAAATTTATTGTTTTATGGTTTATGCAATGTTACTGAGTCTGTATAGACGTTACGAAACTACTCGTGATCTTTTCTTAGAATTCATTGGTGATGTTGGTGTGGTTTGCTTTCAGGTTACCACACTGCCGGATGAATTTCCAGATGCCCATTCTGTAATAAACGATCTGAGGCTCGAGTATGTGATTGCTATTGAAGGTGTTGTTCGGTCTAGGCCCAGCGAGTCACTCAACAAGAAAATGAAGATTGGGATGATAGAGGTAAGTGTCCTGTTGTTCCGTAAACACACTAATGTCAGGATCCATGGACACAAGTGTATGTTATATAGTTCACGTTTGTATCAAGACAATCATTGCTTTTCGTTGTTTATGGATTATGTATTCCAATCAACTATGTTGGTAGATTGGTTTCTATTCGATAATGTAGGCCCTCTTGGAGCTAGATTGTATAATATATGTTAAATCATTCAACTCAATGACAATGAGTGGAGAGGTCGCCCGGGTTCATATAAATAGCGGATCCACAACATTGATGATGCAGGACAAGATATACACCCCTATTATTTTAGTAATAATTTTTATTTACGATTACTATTAGGAGATTTTATTTGTGCTGCCTGTTTTGCACGTTTTTAGTTTAGTTTTGGGTAGATTTTATTTTATTTCCTTTTAGCAAATAGTCTAGGTTTCCAAGTAATACTTTGCTTGGTCACCACTCTAAGTAATTTCCTTTTAGTTAAGACTTCTACTAATATAAATAAGGATGTAGCCTATGGGCATATTTAAGTTTTTAATCAAATATAATTCAGAGTTATATCTCTTTCTTCTTGTGGATTCAAGAACCTCGTGGATTCGAGACCTATTCTCGTTTGAACTAGTACGCAACTAGTTTCTCGTGGATTCCGCTGCGTCAAGTGGTATAACCAAGAGAGTTTTGTCCAAAATCCTCTAAAAGCCTAGCTCTGATACAATTTTAAAGCATCCAACTCAAAACCAATTGACATTGAGTGGAGAGGCCGCCTAGGCTCATATACCAGCTTTGGAGGTTAAAATTAACCAATGTAGGACAAACTAACTATATCCATTGACGGTTGTGAGATGCAATCAAACAGTTGGTCTAGGTACCTATCCTTATTGGTCTGTTTTTGCAGTTTGTGTGGTAGTTACCAGTACTTGTACACTGGCCTGTCCAAAAGTTAGTTTTTATTAGTTTTGAATGTAATGGGAACAGAGGCAGGATCCTAAATTGGATTATTGTTAGTTGGCCCAAAAAAGATGATAGATTGAATCTGGGCTTAGCATTTTTGGGTGGGCAAACTAAACAGAAAAAATAATGAGAAGGCACCTTATAAATTATAATTGTGAGGTAAAAGGTAGGAGCATCGTGTCATAAGGCTTTATCTGTTTTGTGATTGGGTTGTGCTTTAGTGCTTTATGTAGTTTTTCACCCAATTATTTTGGTATGCATGTTAGGTTGCTGCAGAGCATGTACAATTTTTGAATGCCGTGAGATCTAAATTGCCGTTCTTGGTTACTACCTCAGATGATGCAAAAGATTCTGTTAAAGAGGAAATCCGTTTGAGGTAGCTGGACTAAAATAGATCTCATATATGCTAAAAGAATCCTTACATTTGGCGTTTATCAGTGGTGATGCTTTAGTCATTTACCTGTTTGTCAAGCGCATATAAATACCTGTTATTTGGTTTCTGATTTGTTTCGTTTTGTTCCTCAAGCTTGAAGTTCATATGTTTATTATACTATTTTGAACTGAAAAGAACCTATATGTAGGAAACCAGCCTGGTTTTGGTTGCAATGATCCAAGTAAGAGATTATTATAGTTTCTCTTCATTCTAAGAGTAGTTTGAACTGGTGAGATTCCCCTTCCCTACCTTCAGAGGAGATGACCCTCATAATGGAAGTAAATTTAACCAAGCTTACACATAAGTCCTTTGCAATTATACAAGTCGTAATTGGACATCGGTTCCTCTTCTGTTAGGAGGCTGCTAGATTCATTACTGGCTACTTGTGCTACTTTGTACAGTTTTGGGGGTCCTGATTTTCTTATATATGCAGACCAAATTTTGATGTTGGTTTTGTTTTGATAGATGGAGGAAAGTTGCTTGTTTAGGAAAATTTTTGTTCGTCATTAATAGTTCTAGTGCTTTATTTATGTTAATCTTCTTTCTACAAACCATTTTGATTTGCTAAGGATTTGAAAGACTTCCAATCCCATCTCTACCAATGATATATATGCTTGTCCATGTTTGTGTTCATTTGATTTTAAGGTCTTAAAATGCATGTTCTTAGGTATCGTTGCCTTGATTTGCGCCGGCCACAAATGAATTCACACATAATTTTACGACATAGAGTGGTGAAACTTATTCGAAGATACCTAGAGGATGTACATGGCTTTGTGGAGGTACTGTATTTGGAATTTTCCTTTTAACTTCTCTCTTGAAAATAATGCTTTCCGTATACTTTTATGGTCTACATTCAGACTTCATTTTGATCCTGTCCTTTTCATGCTTATAAGGTAGATTGAGACCCCAATACTTTCTAGATCTACTCCAGAAGGTGCCCGAGATTATTTAGTGCCTTCAAGAGTTCAGGTATTTGGCATTCCCCGCTGTCACTTGGCTACTTATTGCCATTGGAGCTTGCAAATCTGATTCAACCTACTGCATATTTTGAAGCCAGGAACATTCTATGCTTTGCCCCAAAGTCCACAGCTGTTCAAGCAAATGCTGATGGTCTCTGATTTTGATAAGTATTACCAAATAGCGAGGTAAGTCTTTTTTCTTTTTGATGGGTACTTCGATATAAATTGATTGCTGTGCTCATTTCTCAACCATGCTTGATGATTTCTGTATTCTGCCAATAAAATCTTTTTTTTCTCTCTCTCTGCTTTGTTTATTTTTTGACATTCTCACCTTTACTCGTCCCTTTCTTTATCTTTTGTCTCTTCACAACTTTTATCCGTAAACTGATGTAGTTTTTCTTCATTGCTGTAATAATAGTTGTACTGATGTTTTTGTTCTATCCTTGGCAGATGTTTTCGGGATGAAGATCTTAGGGCAGATAGACAACCTGAGTTTACATAACTGGATATAGAGATGGCTTTCATTCCTTTGGATAACATGCTAAGGCTCAATGAAGATTTGATTAGACAGGTAAGAATGGTTGTTGCAAGATAGTTAAAATTTTGATATAACTAGATGCTGAAACACTGATTAAAAAATCTAGTAATAAGATGGAGAAGAGGACGTGGTATAGGACGGAGATATATGTACCAGTCGCAAGTACGTTTTCTCCGAAAATGTTCACGCTCTCAATTTGTAACGAATTCCACATGAATTTAGACCAAGTAGGAAGTCATGTGATATGCTAGCTTTTCCTGGACATGTGCTTTATGTGTTTATTTGGCAGTGAAGTGAAACCTTTCTTTGTCAATCGGAGGTTTGGCAAACCCTTTGCTCAACTTAAAATTTTGGGTCATAATACTATGACTAATAAATAGATTTTCTGGGTATACAACTATATGAGCTCCTAGTGAAAACCTTGCCCAAGTTAGTCCAAGTCTTATGTGGCATGTAATGGATCACCATTGTTATATTACTCCCTTTGTCCCACAATGTGTGTGTTTTTGGGGAATCCAACTCTTTGAGGAGCATCATCATGACGAAATAAAGATAATTTAATTTCCCAAAATACCCTTGAGTTGACATGCATCTTATATACCTGGGGACAGCAAAAAATGGAATCATGGGCCAAGAAAATGGGACAACAGGGAGTAAATGTTTTGATTGCTTTTCTTAAGCTGATTATGGGTGGAACTGGACAGTAATCACTAGAATTCTTCTTTAACATGGATATGTTAGGGTTATCTTTGCTTTGGCTCTGATTATGTCCACGAGACCATTTGTTTCAGGAAAGAAGTTCAGTCGAGATATACCGCTTCTATCAAGCTAACGGCTGTTAGCTTAAAATATGTAGAATTTGGTAGATTAGTAAGACCATAATATTGCCGGATCTATATTGTACCTCTTGGGTTTAGTGTGGATCTATGACAGAAATGACTGGGTTAAATTCTTTGAGCATAATAAATCTCAGCTTGGCTTTGGCTTGTTAAGTCAAATGAACTTGGCTTATGGTGTCTGACCTCACCTTCTAAACCTTTAAAAAATTCTAGAGCTTAATTTTTAGTTTACCAGGGAGCCAAACTTGCGAGTGCATGAAGCTGTCTTATCTTACCGACATTGGTGTGCTCAGTTGAGCACCTAGTGTAGTGCAGCCCTGATGATCTCTTGCTCATTGCTAGAAACCTTATTGCATTCCGTTGTTACGTATATGGATATATGGCCTAATTAGTTTGGTTTTGTGTTGCTGTTACGAGAATTAATTTGTTCAATGCAACTGGAAAGGTATGACTAGTTCTGCTTAATTAGGTTTTTCTGGAGATCAAAGGTGTTCAGCTACCCGATCCTTTCCCAAGGCTTACATATGCTGAAATGATGAGTCGATATGGTTCAGACAGGCCAGATGCTCGTTTTGATCTTGAACTAAGAGACGTAATACTCTCTCTGTCTCCCCTCCCAACTTCTATTTGGGTACTTTCCCAATCTTTTTTATGTTGATGAGAAATTTTCTTCGTGTTTGGTGTTTCTTGAGAATACCTGCTTTTGTCGTCTCTGTGGGATCTGCAGGTGTCTGATATTTTCAGACTCCTCCTTCAAGGTTTTTACAGATGCCCAGGCAAGTGGGGGAGTTATAAAGGTATTGTGTGTGCCTTCGGGAGTGAAAAGCTATTCAAACACAGCCCTTAGGTGATATTTACAGTGAAGCAATAAAATCCGGAGCAAAGGGTTTGCCTTTCCTAAAGGTCTTGGAAGATGGTAACAAGTGAAAACAATTAATCTGATATTGGTAAAGGGATTTCTATGGTTCATAATTCACGGAGTCTCTAATTTTGCTTTTAGGGGCCATTAAGGGGACTCCTGCGCTAGTATCAAGTTTACCTCCTGCAAAAAAGGAGCTGTTACTAACACGATGTGCTGCTACATCCAGTGATCTTATCTTGTTTGCTGTTGGTCACAATGTCTCAGTTAATAAAACCTTAGACCGGCTACGGGTGTATGTAGCACACAAGTTGGGCTTGATTGACCAGGTGAGCTTGTAGTACGCCTTCAACATGTAAATTTTCAACCCTTATCTCCCTTTCTCTGACATTTTTTTCCTTCTTCCGGCATGCAGGCCAGGCATTCTATACTCTGGTTGACTGATTTCCCGATGTTTGAATGGAACAGTTCAGAACAGAGGCTTGAGGTCTGTCTACTTTGTTAGATACTTTTGATTACTATGCATGCAAAAAGAAGTAGTAGTCACGCTTTCCCAGTGCTATGTTGTCATTTGTATTATGTGTTTCTTTCAGGCAATTTAAACACTGAAATTTTCTATTCACAATTAAGTATGATTTTTCTGTATCGGAAAATTGCGGAAATTGTTTTGGTGGTTCTGTCAGTTGTCAAGAAGAATCTGAGTGTTTAGTTTTTCTTTTCAAGTAATGAGTAAACCGGTACTTTGTCTTACTATTGCTTGTGGTGGATTGTAAGTCATAGTGCAATGGAAAAAATAAAAAAAAAAAACATCTAGTTTAGCCCCCATTAATGGGGATCTGGGACGGTTGGTTGGACTGGTTGCCCTCTTGCAGGCTTACATATGGTACTCTATTCATTGCATTTTGCATTTTGCATTTTGTTGCATTTTGCATTTTGTTGGGGTGCTCTATATCATCAAACTTTTTCTCTATTGCAGGCTTTGCAGCACCCTTTCACTGCTCCAAACCCCGGGGATATGAAGGATCTTTCCTCTGCTCGTGCCTTGGCTTATGACATGGTTTATAATGGAGTTGAGGTACTTACATGTGGTACTCTATTCACTAATGCATTTCAGCCACCCACCCACAATTTCATTACACAGCAATTACCTGACGATATTCTTAAGTTTTGCTTATTTGTTTGAACTGTAGTTATCTTTGAAAAATAAAATTTGGTAGGTTGGCTTTTAATAAAAATCAGCAAGCAAAATATATGTTGTCAATGTACTTTTGAAAGGTAAACTATTACAGCATCATAGATGCAAATCCCGTGAAAGGCGTTTATTCTTTGATATTTTCCTTTCTTCACTTGTTTGTTTGGACTATAGTTATCTTTGAAAAATAAAATATAGTTGGTTAGCTTTTAATGAAAATCACTAAGCGAAATATACATTGTCAATATACTTTTAAAAGGTAAACTATCACAATAGTGTAATGCGAATCCTGTAAAAGTCATTTATTCTTTGGAAGTTCCCTTTCTTCCTCAGATTTCTAAAAAGCACTAAGATCGTTCCTATTTATTTGCATGTGATAGAGAAGAAAATCATTTTGTCGTCAAGGACATCATTTTTTATTTTTATTTTTTTTTTTTTTTTGGGGGTTGGGTTGGGTTGGGTTGTTGCGATGGGCAACAATTGCGACATGGAATACTGATTTGATTTCACAAATCAAAAGGTTTTTAAAAACTTCATGTGCCTTAAGTAGAGGTAAATTTGATTTTTTTTAATTTATATTCAATTTTTTACCCTTGGAAATTCTTATCAATTTTATATTCAAAATTGAGTTTTTGTAAGTAGAGAAGCTGGGTCATAAGTTGTAACTTGTAGCCATTGATCACAAGCACAGGGCCGGCTCATGGCATAAGTCAATGGAATCACTCTTCGGGTCCCTAAAAAATATAGACCAGAAAGGGCCGCCAAACTTGCAAGCCTCCTATATATTATAATGGTTGTTAATTTTTGAATGACTATATGTTTAAATTTGTGCAATAATAAATATTTTGTAACTATTTTTTTTATGAAGATATGCGTTGACAATTTTTATAATGCAAAATACATTGTGGGCCTCATATAATGAGTCTGTTTCAGGTCTCCAAAACTAACGATGGTGTTGTAGGAGCAAGGGTATAATGCCCCAAAAGAGTAGCACTCTATTTGCCCAATGGTTATCCACGATTTTATCAAAATCTTTGCACGAATGAATAAAATTAAGGGGTTGATTTTATCAAAATCTTGATAAAATCCATTGGAGAACTTAGCCTCAAAAGTATCTTTCTTTTTGTGAATTCAAGTTCAACTTTGGGTGCGTGTAGAGTATCGCGTGGTGGTACTCAGTGGGCATTTGACCATCCAAAACACTTTTGGATGTTCCAATCTTAAATACACTTTCATACCCAAATTCTTCTCTAAACGATGTGCATAATGTTGGTCGACATTCTTCTTAGTTGTAGAAATTCCAATTCTAATTATTTCCTTTGAATTTGTCAAAGGATGTTAATTTTGGGGCTCTCTTTTTTTATGAAGGCACTCCAATATTTAATGAAGTTACAAAATTGGGAGAGTGAATATCAATTTCCTTTGTCAAAACATGTTTTACATACGTAAATTAAAACTTGCATTCATCATTTGTGATTTAATTACTTCAAGGCTTATTTTAGATTTTATTTTTGTGGTCATTAATTACATTCCAAAAACACAAAAACTATGCAGGCAATATCGTAAGTACTTTTGACTCTCAAGCAAAATAGAGTAAGGCCATTGTTTTAGCACGTACAACAAGGGCTGTGTATTATACATTTATCAATTTTCCGAATTTAATAATAGGGTGCTTAATTTTTCTGTACGTTTTTAAATTTTTTCTTTGTTTGCTTAGATATTGTCGAGACCACAATTATTTACAAAACATATTCGATTTGGATTTACTAAGTAGGACAAAGCAAATAATTCATTGATGAATTTCCCTCATTTCTTTAAACCAAATCCTTTTTTTTTTGGAAAACAACAAGGAGCGTTTTCTTTTAATTTTGTGGTTTTCTTTTAATTTTGTGGTATGATTTAAACCTGGAGAATTAGTTAATTTCCATTTTCCACAAGGCATACAACTAGGACCCATTTATGACATCACATAGCCCCAACAATGTGGCCCGCTACGAAAAATGTCTACCCGATTTTATGTGCATTTCTGAATTGAGTGTTCTTCCACACTTTCGATTTTTGCTTTTGTAGTGCATAAAGGCCTAATTTGGAGTGGCGTTCACCCTCGAGCTTTGTAATTTTGCTTCGCCCTCTATTGTTCTACCCTCAAAAATTTATATTGATCAAATTCACCATTTTTACCTATTTATTCCCTGAAGAATCTCTTTAAAATTTTGATGAGTTAGTCACTCTGTGTGCTGTAATTTTGATGAGTTAGTCACTCTGTAATTTTGTAATTTTGCCTTTTAAGAAGTGCAGTGAGTTAGTCACTCTGTGTGCTGTCGAGTTAATGATGATTATCTTTTCGCCTAATGGCAAGCCTTACTCTTTCGGTCACCCTAGCATGGACTACATCATCGACAAGTTCTTCATTGTGCCTTCGATTCCTTTACTCTTCTTTTTAGCCTATTCCATTGATTAATTAAAATATTCAAAAATAAAAAATAATAATCATTGACAGGTTCCTAAGTGGGATCCCTCCGCCGCCCCAACCTTCCTTCTGACAACCTCGCGCGTGGTGGCTCAACGGAATGAAAATCTCCACCCAACGGAATGAAAAACTCCACCTCCTCAATATGAAGTTGACACAGGTGCAGGCTATGTTAGAAGTTGAGACCCCGGAGGAGCTCGAGCTTCAACATGCTTCGGCTCTGCGTCGAACTCGGACCCAATACTGGTGGGAGGTTCCTCTCGAGGTGCAAACCCCTGATGACATTTTGCAGTTGCAGGCTGCCTTGCAGGCTCTCCAGGTTAACATTGCAACGGAAACCTCTCGAGGTGCAAACCCCTGATGACATTTTGCAGTTGCAGGCTCTCCAGGTTGACATTGCAACGGAAACTGAAAGGTGCATGCAACAGCAGCAGCAAAATCCTTCGGCTTTTCAGACGGCCGGGCCAAGTGGTGATGGTGGTGCTTTTGCTTTATATTATCACTTTATTTTTCGCTATTTTCCCATTTTTAATTAAGTACGTGAATCACACCATGCATAGTAAAAGTATCACAGTTATGTTAAACATTTGAATTATGTAGTCAGTTCCTAATTAATTATTCACTTTTTTTTTTTAGCAATTTCTAATTTCTTACTACTACCATTTTATATATCTCAACTATTAAATGTATTTAATTCCAAAACCTTTTTCGTTTCTCACAGCGTCCAGTTCCTTCGGAGTAGCTGGTAATGTTTTCCAACATTTCCCCCCAGTCCAAATCCATTTGGAGAAGGTGTCAGTGGTTTTCCGCAGTTTCTCGACAGGTTGAGTTCTTCTATTGGAGTTGGTTCAACTGGGCAAAATTATTTTGGAGCTAGTAGTAGTACTGGTGCTTTGCCATTCTATACCGGAGCCAGTAGCAGCAGTTTTCCGCCATTTTCTCAGTTTTCTACCGGTTCAAGTTCTCTTGGAGTTGGCGGTACTTTGCCATTTTCTACATGGTCTGCTGGAAGCAGCAGCACTGGTGTTGCTGGTGATTTGCCATTTCCTACATGGCCCAGTTCTGTTGCTGGCACCAGTGGTTTTAGTGGTTTAGTGGTGGTTTACCACCATTTCCTAGCGAAGCAAGTTCTTCCGGACATGGGGGTGCTTTTAGTGGTGGACCTGGTGGTTTACCACCATTTCCAAGTGCCAGTGGTTTTTGTGGTGGTTTACCACCATTTCCTGGCCAAGCAAGTTCTTCCGGAGATGGGGGTGCTTTTAGTGGTGGACCTAGTGATTTACCACCATTTCCAGGTAGCAGTGGTTTTAGTGGTGGTTTACCCCCATTTCCACATTGCATATAAAATACATTATAGAATGAAAACTACAAGAGTTTTAAAAAGCCACACATAACTGTAGGGAGTAATTAAATTGGGACAGGGAGAGTATATCTTTCTTCGTTGCATGTGGCGTGATTGATATGTAAATTATATGAGTATCATCTCGCACCCGCTATGAGAATTAATGAAAACAAAAGAGATTCATGCTTGACAGAGATGGGGCGTGAAGAATCTTAGTATATGACAACTACTAAGAGAAGTTTCAATTTTTGGGGCAATGGATTATCAAAGAGAAGTTTCAAAAAAAAATTTTAAGGCTTACTGTGTTCGTTCAACGTGTTGTTGGAATCTAAGCCAAAAGACGGGTAGGTTGACTTTGATGGAAAGACTCAAAAGGATTATGTCCCAAATCATATTGTAAACATCCGAAGGTAGAAGCTATACGTACCAATACGCGTAATTTTTTTTTTTTTTTTGAAGAGCTCTCCAGTTATGTTTATATCAGTGAGAGGAAAGTTCTTTTTGGTGTTGCCTGACCCTATACCTTTGAAGCGTGAACACTTCAAAAAGCTTTTTCCATTAGAAGTGCAAACAGTTTCCGTTATGAGTGCCTCAAGTAAACAAGGGGATAATTTTGGGATGGAGTGCCTACAATGATTTTTATATTGTTAAAAGGATAATTTTGTAACTTTATTAAATTTGGAGTGTCTGCAAAAAAAAAAAAGGGAGTCCCAAAATCAACTCCCTTTTATTTTTATGTTCAAAAATTTGCACAATAGGTTATTAGTAAATTACCGGAACCATAATCGAATGAACCAAGGTGAGAGCCATGCTCACATTTTTTTTTTTTTTTATTGTAGTTTCTCTAGAGTTGTGTGGACTAATGTTTTGCAAAGGAATCAAATTCAGCGATGCCTTGGTGACAGGAATTTTGAGATCGGCTAGTCTCCCCTTGAAAGGCACCAGGTTCCGTTCCACTATATGTAGTCTGGCATTGGCAGCAACTCTTTTACACAAAAGCTTCGCTCTGTTGCTAATGTTACTTCTGCTATCATTGCAGATGTTAGGGGAACGCAGAATTCATCGACGTAAGTAGTGCGGGACGCAGAATTCATAATGCGGGGTTCAAATTACATGTACTCTTAAATTAATCACAAATTGTCAACAGAACCGGCTCATAGGGGAATCCCATGAACCCTAGGATTTAGGCCCCCCAAAAAACCAAAAATTTTAGGGCCCCCCAATTAGTTAGGACCTTTACATATATATACTAAGCCCAGTACAATTTTGTATGTTTGCCACTAAAAATGTGAGGTGACAAATGTTCGAATGATAGATTTTGAAATATTGTAGTGGTTGTATATTTTTGGATAACTACAGGTTTGCATTTGTAATGGTAATTAGTCATAGGCATGTGCTGTAATGTGAGGATTTAATCTTTAGCTAAAGTCCCTCCAGACTTTTTGGACCCCACTAGGTATGTTGGGCCCACTTTTGCATTATACACGAATAATTTGAACCGTTTTTTTTTTAATTCTAAAATATTTTTCTGAAGGTCCTTGCCAAAATTCATCTTAATTGGATATGTCTAAAAAAAATGTACAATGGTATATTAGCATGAATTTTTTTAAAAGAAATTTTCACCAATTTAAAAATCTCATTGAGAAGAAAAAATAGTGTGATGTGATTATCTAATTTTTATTTTTATTTTTATTTTTATTTAACTGGATCATAAACAAAACCTATTTTGGCCAAGTTTGCTTTTCTGGAAAAACAAAAAAGTCAAAAGCAAAAAGTACATTAGTTTGGCCATTTTTTGTATTTTTTCCTTTTCACCTCTCAAATTCTAATTACTTTTTTAAATTATTTTTATTATTGTAAAGTTTCTTATTTAAGTCAAATCCCATGATGACTTTTTAAAACTAAAAAAAGGAAAAAATATGTTTTTCTCAACAACAACAACAATAACATAACCCATTTAGTCCCCAATAATTGGGGGTATGGGCGGGGGATGGATAGGAGACAAACCTAACCTTTGGCAATAAATGCACAAAGTGGCTGCTCCCAGAATACCACTGAAACAGATGGATTGGAGATAGACCTAACCTTTGGCAATAAATGCACAAAGTGGCTGCTCACAAAATACCACTGAAACAGTGATCCCCCTATACCGTCGCGTTTGTTGCAAAATCATGCCCTCAAATCAAAGTCAAAGTGCATCGTATAGTAAGGCGGACCAAGAATCATTTTGATTTTTATGACATTACTACGCTTCTTTCATTCAAAGATTCGTGAAAGATTTGGCGCACAAAAAAAAAAAAATATATATATATGTTTTTCTACTTCGGCTAAAATAGGCGTAAGACATAGTAAAATTCTCCTTTCATTTGAGGTTTTCTTGGTGTTGTGGGTTTGTGTTTGATTTTCTAGGTTCTCTTGGTGTTTTGTGTTTGGATTGGTTTTTTTCTCATTTGGTTGGCATCTTGCTTTTCTTGTTTATATTTCGAGTCAAGGGTGGCGTATGCTAGTTGCCTTCATCCATTTAGTCTTTGCATCATTTTAAAATTCAATAAAAAAAATTAATAATTCTAAAATATTTTCGCAAAGGTCCTTGCTAAAATTCAGCTCGATTGAATGTGTCCAAAAAAAATGTACGACGGTATATTAGCATGAATTTTTTAAAAATAAATTTACAACAATTTAAAAATCTCATGATAAGAAAAAATAGTGTAAAATATTTTTTAAAAATAACCCCATAAATATATTTTTGTATGCAAAATGCAATTTGGGCTAGGGGCCGGAGTACGTAATACTAACCCCAAAAAAAATCTCATGATCAGAATTCTTCTCAACCATTATAGTTTTGATTTCCATTCTTAAAGAAAACTTTGGGGCCATTAGGGGTTATATATATACGCCGGCCGTTATCTCTACAATTAATACCGAACCTGGTCGAGAAGTCTACCATGAAGTTGAACCGAACATCTCATTATCAAAAGAAAATAAAAAACGTCTTGTACTCCAACTGATATAGTTTTCTTTAATTTTTCTGCTAGAAAAACTCAATTGACGTTGATGTTCAACGTAGCTCCTCTGCAACATTCCCCCAAATAGGAGGAAGGCAGGTAATTGCATATTGCGGAAAGAAAAGATAAGAAAGAGAGGTCAGCTGTTTTCAATGTATGTGACCACTCAGCCTCAATCCATATTGGAAATTAAGGACTTCAATTATGCACATCACGAAGAAAGCATTTGTCATGTGATTCTCTGAAACAATGTGATGTGATTATCTCATTTTTATTTATACTTTTTATTTAACTGGAACATAAACAAAACCTATTTTGGCCAAGTTTGCTTTTCTGGAAAAAAAAAAAGAAGTCAAAAGCAAAAAGTAGATTGGTTTTGCATTTTTTTTTGGAGGCCTAAATCGAACTTATTAAACGAGGTCCAGCAACTAGGGAAAAAAAAAAAAAGGAGCCCACCCTATATTTTGTATACAGAAGATTTACCATTACGAATGCAAACCTATAGTTATTCAAAAATACACAACCGCTACAATATTTCAAAATCTATCATTCAAACATTTGTCGTCTTGCACTTTTAGCGGCAAACGTACAAAATTGTATTGGGCTTAGTATATATATATATATATATATATATATATATATATATATATATATATATATATATATATATATATATATGTAGGGGTCCTAGCTAATTGGAGGCCCTAAAATTTTTGATTTTTTGGGGGTCCTAAATCCTAGGGTTCATGAGATTCATGCATGAGCCGGTTTTGTGTCGGATCCAAAAGAGGTTCCCGAGCCAATCAGTACGTTTTTTGTACACCAAACCTCTGTACACGTAGTCGTTCGATCAAAGACAGAGGAAACGATCCTTTTAAAAGTTGTACAATATTACTATCTACCCAGTTCATCTAATAATGTGCAATGATGCAGTATTACAGAGAATCATGATCCACCCGAATGAAAAACCATATACTGTAATTTGACCTGAAAATTAAGAGATATATTAGCATGAACTAGGCTTTGTTTGGCTAAATTGGAAAAAATGATTTATTAATTGGTTTATTTGGTTTTGTCTTTATTCAAAAAAAATTTGCATTTGTTAGTTTTCGGTCAATTTTTTGAGGTTTCTTGGCACGTTTTTTGGTTTATTTTTTGTCTTTATTCAAAAAACTTTAAGTTTGGCTAATAATTTTATACTTTTTAGATTCCTTTCGTCGAGACAAGCCAAGAAACCTCAAAAAATCGACCGAAAACTAACAAATGCAAAAAAAATTTGAATAAGGACAAAACCAAATAAACCAATAAACCATTTTTTTCAATTTAGCCAAACAAAGCCCTAATCTTATGAACAAGAAAGAAGGAGAAGAAGGGCAAACAAGACAAGATCAAACAAGCTAGAAATCTTCTTTTCATTTCTCTTAAATTTTCCCCACAGTTGTAACATCAGTTATATATATTTACACTATTAGTTTTAAATTTTCATGCACCAGTACCCCAATTTCATTATACGTACATAAATTACTTGATTACCCCAGTGAGAACCCAGAAAAGAACGAGGACGTGGACACCAGAAATCACCCATATCGCAGTATTCCGCCCACACTTCTGGTGGTCTTCCTTCACATAGTGCCCGCAAGCCAGAAGCAACATACCCCAAAAAATGAACGTGGTGAACTCAGCAAGAATCACCACTCCTACCACGGTGATGATGCCGACGTGATTTGCTGGAGCGGGGGAATCTGAATCATCTGGTGATACAGATACGGAAGCAACCGGGGCGTCGGCGGCCGCAGGGGAGGAGGAGATGGAGAGGAGACAGAGGAAGACCAGTAAGAAGCGGAGTGTGGAGGTGGGATGGAGGAGGAGGGAGTCTGGTGGTGGTGAACTCGCCATTGCTTTGTACTGTAGAGAGAGAGAGAGAGAGAGAGAGAGAGAGAGAGAGAGAGAGAGAGAGAGAGTGCTGGCTGTCTACCAAGGTCCAGGAGGAAAATGGAGCAGAATGATTATATATATGTTCTCCAAGTCGGCGAATTGAGAAAAACTTGGGTGCAGAGGGTAGAATTCGACCTGGTGCTCTTTCGGCATATCTGGACGGTCCAAAAATGTATTAGACGATCTGGATTAAAACACTCTCTCACCTCACTCTTTCTCCTGTTTCTATCTCTAAATCTAAACCGTCCAATACAATTTTAAACGACCCAAATGTGCCGAAAGACACCACGTACATGGTGCCCTATTTGCACCCAAATTTTGCACCCCAACTACCACATGGGAAGCATTTCTATTTCAGCCTAGCCTCCCTCTTAATGCTAATCCATATATAGTATTAACGGAGGGAAAATGGTACGCGATGCTAAAGTCCATTTGTCAGAAAAATTCTCTTCTGGCACTCCATTTTCCTTCCTTTGTTCAATGCAAAATAAATGAAAAACTCTAAAATTAGCCATTCGGCTGTCAATAAAATTTACAAAGTGTATTGAAGTGTATAAAAAAAAGTATGAAAATATGTAAAAGTGTATAAAAGAATAAATAAAAAAAGTACATTAGAGTTTTTTTTTTATGTTCTTCTTATCTTATTGTCAGCCTAGTAAATTGTTAATAGGGGAAAATTTTGCATACGGAGAGGGTAGGGACACAAGGTGCCTGACACCAGCTTAGATCAGGTGAGTAAATTCTCAAATGTCTAGACTGTTCAAAACGTGTTTGGACTTCTCGAATCAGGTGTCGGACACATGAAATGTAAGCAAATATATCATGTCGATGGCTCGACCGTAATTCATTTCAGAGGTGCTGACTGCTGACCCAGAGCGAGGCAGAAGGACCAAGACAAGCGGAGAGAACCCCATATCCAAATTCATTTCCCTTGTAACACTATGGAACAAGTGAAGTTCATCAATTGTATTTTTTGTTGTAAACAAAATTGGCAAAGTCATCTCTTTGCACCAAATTTGGCTTTTTCGCACATCAACAAAGCCAATCGCTTGACAAATAGTATCAAAAGGAGGAATAGATGATAAGGAAATTATCAGAGCAATAATCGAACGAAAATAACACGTATTTATACAACCAATCTGTCAAAGAATATCGAAACCATGATCGACAATAATACAGGAGTTTAAACCAAGGTGGGGAATCGATTGGTACCATAATCACGAATTACCAAATGCCAAATGTTTTTTTTAAGACTCAGTTGGATGCAACGCCACACTAGAGTCAACACGCCTTTGCCCGAGTCTTTTTTTTTTTTTTTTAATCTATTAAGCATTTGAGTCATGCGCGACAACATTACTCAAATCTTTTTGCTAATAGCTAGAGTTCGCACAATTTTCTTGAGCCTTTTTCTCGACTTTATAACAACAATAACCTCAATAAAAATACCAAAAAATGGCAAACTATAGTCAAAGATTGGAAAAAAAAAATGAAGAGATAAGACACCTTTATTTTTTTTGGAAACCAGATGAGCCAAGATTTGTTTGAACACAGATAGGCCAAGATTGAGTTTAAGTTTGTGTGCAGATATACAAGATTAATTTGATTTACTTGTATCTAGTTTTTGAAAATAAGAAGGCAGAAATTGACATCTAATCCTTTACCACATGGAAGAAAGAAGAAAAAGTGCAAGTGGCAAAGCACTTTTAGTATTCATGGATATGCATTTACGGATAGCCCATTGGCCCATGCTTAAATGTTTGGCACTGTACTTAGCGATTATGCATAGTTCCCAACTTGGCTAACTGAAAACATAGAATGAGATAAACATATTTACGGTTGTGGCACAAACTCCATGGTTTACGCCACCCATTGTGAAGCTCACCGTGCGATCATTGTAATAATCTGAACCGTTCATCTTGTAGAGCCGGAAAAATAATGTGTGAAGGCAAAAAATCAATTTAATTGGACATCAATAGGTACGTCAAAAGTTAAATTTTGGTTTAAAAAATGGACAGTCATGAACATTTTCACTTAAAAACTATTGACATAATCCAAGCCTTTAGTTTTCTATAATAAAAAAATCAACTTTTGACGTACCCACCAATGTCCAATCAAACTGATTTATTGCTTTGATACATTATTTTGCAAGCTTTGCAGGTTACAAAATAAACGATTCAAATTATTACAATTTACACTCTGTGGGGCCCACAAAAACCCGTGACACAAGCATGTTTATAAAAATGACGAACACCAATAACACAAGAGTCTAAATCAAGTTCGGAACCACAAAACTCTCAAAAATCAAACCCCGATTTGAGAAATAAACAAGGCCACTATTTGAAGCTAATACTGCCTACAATAGTGGATTTAACCCTAATCATTAAATTAGTACATAACCAATTCGCCATCGTACATACTCTGCTTCCCACCCTGCAAGTTATCTATTTGCCATTTTTTCCATGACTGGACCGGGAAAAAAAAAAAAAAAAAAAACTGTTAATTTTTCATTTCTCTTATACATACAAAAAAAAAAAAGAAAAAGAATAAGGGTAGAAATTGAAATTAGTAGGTCAGGATCTTCTCGACCATGAAAAAGCACTTGATATAATAAGGAAATTTTTTTCGCGAGTCGCTACACACATCTCGGGATGAAGGAAGTCTCGAACCATGACCTCGCAAATGGAAGTGCTGCAAGCACACAGAGATGTGGGTAGAGAAAGCCTCAAAAGGCGAAGGCCGAGCTTCTCTTATAAATACCAGAGAGAGAGAGAGAGAGAGAGAGAGAGAGAGAGGGGCAAAAGATCACACAAGATCAAACAAGAAACCAACCAAATCTTCTTTTCATTTCTCTTAAATTTTCGCCACATGCAACATTTCAAACATTAGAGTTGGCCCAGGCCCAAAGCCCGTAGGCCTTGGGCTTGGGGCACTCACAAAACCGTCAAAATTTGGGTCACCCCAAGAATTTTAAGTGATAGGCTTAACTAGTGGTCTTTTGTAGCCCAAAAAAGAAATATAAAAGGCTCAATATGATCCACGATAAAAAGGCTCAAGAAAAATAAAAACGGCCAAACTAAAAGATTAGTTTATGAGCTTTCTCAGGTTCAATATGGTTTTGTTTAATAGGATATTGCTTAGCTTAGATTAGATATTGCTCCCTCTGTTCCTAAATAAGAGCCCCACTTTCTCTCTTTTGTAATTTTTCAAATCAAAAAATGAAGTACTTTCGTATATTATTTTTCGAATTTTTTCGCACTGAATTAAAGTACAAGCACTTTTATTCGGTGAGAAAAAATTCAAAAAATGATTTACAGAAGTAGTTCATTTTTTGATTTGAAAAATGACACGACTTTTCATAATGGAACATTATTTTAGAACAGAGGGAGTAACAATTATTTTGGGTCCCCATATGTAGTTATAGTTTTATATAATAATTAGTAGAATTTTATATTTATAGTTTTATCTTTCGAATATTGTGATTGTTGCTGAAAGATTATCTAGGCGTTATAACTTATACTCTTAGGGCACATTTTTTAAGTTAGGCCTAGGGCGAGGATGGAGCCAGAGAGGGGCCAGTAGAGGCAGACGCCCCTACAAAGGAGAAAAAAACCTCTTGTATTATATAGAAAATAAATAAATTTTCTTATGAATTATATATACAGTCTCTCCCCTGCAAAGTATTTTAGAAAGAAAAAAATCGCCCATATGTAATGAAATTTCTAGCTCCCTCTCTGGCCTAGCGTATTCCAATCCCTTGGGCCGTCCCTCTCGAACATCAGTGTTTTTTACATGTACGGACCATCAGTTGTAACTTTTCACCAAAGGCCAAAATGCCGCTTTTCCATGTTTGATGTGAAGGAACAAAAAACAAGCATAAACCAAGGCAAGAAAAGAATGAAAAACAGCCAGGAAAAGCTGACTAGCAAAAAGAGCATACAGCCGTTGTGTGAAGCAAACTCATTAGTTAGTTCTCTAATTGTAGCTAATGGTTCATTAGTTTTCTTATTATAGCTAATGGTAGTTAATGGCAGTGCTTGTGAGTAGTCCAGCTGTCAGTTTGTTAATGACGTCGGTTTAAGATTGTATTTGCATTTCATTTCAGTTGTAATTTCGTTTTAAGTTTTCTGTAAAGAGTATAAAGTGCTCCTGTCTCTCTTGGCTGCAAGAGTGAAAAATTCAGAGATGAAATGAGATTTTTTTTTTTTTTTTGGGTACTTCGGAAATTAAATTAGGATTGATATCCATTGACTGGGTAGAATATTTTACGTAGATTTCTGTTTTCCTTACTATCAAACGCCCGAAAATAGTCCAATAAAAATATTTTTCCAGAAAATATTTTCTCCCCAAAACGACAATGTAATCTTATGGCCAAACAGAAAATGATCCCATCTATCTCAAGAGAAACAATAAGGCATTCTCTTCTACAATTCAGTATATATGTACAGATAAATGACACAATAGGCATTATATCACATTTAGCACAAATGAACCAATACAGATAAAGCTATTACAAAAGAGAAATGAAAATAACAATCCAACTACACTAGTACTCACCTTCTGCACCAACATCAGGCTCTGCGGGCTTATGAGGAATCGTCGGCAAAATACTCTCTGGAAAATGTATAGTTCGAAACATAATCATGCTTCCCTCGCCTTCAGCCAATGCATCTCGCGACCTATTTTCCTCTTCCCTAAGATATACTTCCCTCTTCTTCCTCCAATATCGTCGCCACGCTGCTTGTATGTAGCAAGCCACCCACATCCTGCACTAGGGCGAGTAAAACCTAAACTTATGGCGGAGCTGCTGGTTGTGTAACCAGTTGAATTTAGAGGCCATAAACTTCAAATCATCCGCCTTTAGGACAAATGCTTCCACTTCTGAGAGGGCTTTGACCATTCTGGTTGAGATTGGGAGATTAGTTGAGGAATGGGGATCTAATCCATATTGAGGAAGCCAGTTCTATAACCATTAGTGGTTACGGTAAGTTCCCACACATCACGAAGAGCATCTCATCAACTGGGTCCCCTTCTCTGACAATGTAGCTGTCTTCTGTGTAGAGCACCTGTTCTAGACAGCCACACAAAGCGTCCAACCATTGTTCATCCAGGTCAACAAATACTGGCACCTTATAATTCCAGAAGAGATGATTTGTTTTAGTCACAATCTCATAATCATAGTAAGAATCAAATATGGTCACCGGACGTGGCCTTGGAGCAAATAATTGGCTTCCAGAAGAGTGGATAAGATTTAATCACAATCTAATAATCATCGTAAGAATCAACTATGGTCACCGCAAGTGGACTTGGAGCAAATAATAGGCTTCCTAATTCCTATCCAGTATCCACAAGATAAAGCCTTCAAACCTTCGCCTTCATATCTACATTTGGGATACTTTAAACTATAATTCTATTGAACATAGCCTCTAGCAGACTTAGTATTAATTAATAGTAATAGAATTCAAGAGTGCAATAGAGAATCTACAGTCCCAAATGAGGTGTTGAAATCACCAATGAGACAACTAGGGAACAGAAAAGGGAAAAACAACGATGGAAGTTAAGCAGAAAATTTCATCTACTAAATCAGGACTTGAAATCTCTCGAGACGATATATGCACGGCAGGTCAGCAGCCAAGGTGGCAAACGATGGAATTGAGATAAAGTACTGTTACACAATTCACATCCCTCAATGGATGAATTAAATTGCACCAAAGCAAAAGGAACTCACTCTCTTTAGTTGATGCAAGCCAAGATGGCGCTTTATGTCCCTCCCGAGATCCTTTGGAAGATTACAGATCAGATTCTCTTCATCAACACCTCTAGTTTTCTGCCATTTGTACTGTTCATATTGTCTGATTCGCTCCCTCAGATTTGCAGGGAGCAAACGAGTGGACATCCATTGTTCTGCATCTCGCATTTTGACTCTCCACTCCTCCAATCTAGTTGCTGTGGACTGCAGTAGATACTTCTGTTGCACCAGAACGAATTAGACATTGAAAATCTTTCTACATAGACCCCAATGAGGATGGTCTTTGAGAATGTAGATCATGAACTATAACAGCAGTTTTATCCTAAGTTCCTAACATTCACTTTAACGTAGAGCTGCAAATGAAATGAGTTGTTCATGAACTATGCGGAGCTTGGCTCATCAAGAGCTTGCTCGAGTTCATTCATTTACTAAAGGAACCAAACCCAAGCCTCATTTTTTGGCTCGTTCCATAGCGAGCCAAGTTCAAATCTAAGAGTATTCAGTTCGATTACACTCGCGACCTGGGATCAAAATATAACTAAGAACTTTTTTGGAGGACTATTCATTGGTAATATTTCAGTGGGGTGTATGTATGCGCATTGTTATAGAGATATCATATCAGGTCTTTGGGTATCAATTTCTTAATGGATTTTATTTCTTCATTTGCATATATGTAGCTGAATTTTCTTTGAACGAACCGAATTGAGCAGACCCTGAGCTTCAAAAATTTTAGCCGAGCCGAGCCAAGCCTAACAGGGTTCGGATCGAGCCAGCTTGTGTTCACCCCTACTTGAACAAGTAATGACAGTAATGTATCAATCCCATCATACACAGTAGCACATGACTACAGTTTTCTGACCAATATCAGGAAGGGAGCTGCATTACCAATGTTGATAACACTGGGGAAAAGGGAACCCCCCAATCTTCCCATCACTGCTCAGCACTGGTCAAGTAGAAATTCAGTCCAAAAATTATAGAACTGCCAATTAAGAAACATCATTTTGGTGTCCCAAAGTCAGTTTCTTTGAACCATTATAATGGTTTAGAATTAAGGAAAAACATTTTCTTCAGCATTTGAAGAAGCGGTTACACACGTGTGCATTGATATGCCTTCTGTTAGTGTGATGGGTCATACGGCCGAGACAGCTTTTTGGGAATGTCCAAACCCAACGGTTCAGCCTAGGCGGTATTGTTTGCTTCCGGTTTAGATGATAAATGGAGCAATCCGGGATGTTGTCTTGGTTGGTAGACTCGGTTTGGCTAGAACAACAATCCAATTTGGGCAATTCGATGGATAAAAAGGGCTCCCAGTACAGTTTAACCTGGCCCAACTAAAGAATCCGGCCCATCCGTCAGGTGGCTAACCCTTTTAGGCCAATGATTGTTCGGCCTGCTACAACACAATATTTGAATTCCTTGGCATTCTTCAATGAGATTAACCTTTTTACGGATGATCCACAAAGAGAGGGTTTGCACCAAGCAAATCCCCGCCGTCCATCCTGAGATCCAATGGCTCGGATAACGTGCAGATTTTGTTGTTTTTTTCTAATTAATGAGGAGACAGAAAGTGCATTGATCCAGGCCATTGAATCTCGAGATGGACGGACGGTGGGGATTTGTTTGGTGCAAACCGTAAAGAAGTTAATCTCTTCTTCAATAACTTGCAATACTCAAAAGTTGACTTATAGTTGAACATTTCAAGGTAGGCCAACATATTTGCTGATCCAAAATTCTAACAAAGATGAATACGATATCAATAGAGGATCTTATCTGTACTTGCCTCAGATTTTGTAGTCCCCACCAAAAGCAATAAAAGAACTTCTCCAGATAATTTGTTGATCCTACTACACCAAACTGTAGTGCATTAAAGAAGAATCCAAAATAAAAAAGAGCAGCATTTGGTGTCTCTATAGAGCAGGACTCGTTCAGAAATACTTAAAACTCAATACTAAGATCACAATACACTGAATAGTTTACACATTCAGTCCGATTTCCATAGGCTTTCTTCTAGCACGTAGTTTCTCGTTCTATAGAAAACAAGTACCAAAATGCACCTTGATTTGAACCCAAAACTACGAGGGTACTACTATATGATGCAAGGATAGGTTGCAACTAGCTCTAAACCCCTTCCAGACAGCTAGAGACATTGTTGCTCCAGACCAAGCAGTTTTAGTGAATATACCAGAAGTTATTGTTGCTTCTTTGTACAACAGATGAACTCGAAGAACCCTAGGTACATATTGGAATAAAACAACAAACTTCACCAAGTTCATTGTATCCAAAGATCTTGACCCTCCCATAAGTGGAATGAGTAATAAAACGGCCTAGATGCATTACAATAGGGATAGAAAATTAATATTGAAAACATAAAGTAATATGTTGTCCATTAGCTTTTCTTCCAACATGAAAATATTGGAATGAACAAAATAATACAAAAGCATCATCCCTATAAACCGAATTTGAGTAACATAAATCCCTCCGACATTCCCATTTTCCCAAGTTCAAGATAATGATGATAAAAAAAAAAAGCACAACTAATCATTGCCAAGTTCAAGAGGTCCATAGAACATATGACCAATACCAAAAATCAGAGAACTGTGGTATCACAGCATGAAACTGAATTTTCCTATTGAATGATTGGTTATGACACAAATTCCCAGTGCATGTGAGGTCATGCACCAGGACGGAACATCTAATTTATCCATTAATGTAAAGTGTGCATGTGCGAAACAAAGCCAAAACTACTAGTAAATCTTGGCTGGCACAATGGCCCTAGCTGTCTGGAAGGGGTTTAGAGCAAGGTGCAACCTATCCTTGCATCAGATAGTAGTACCCACGTAGTTTTGGGTTCAAAGCAAAGTGCATTTTGGTACTTGTTTTCTATAGAACGAGAAACTACGTGCTAGAAGAAAGCCTGTGGAAATCGGACTAAATGAGTAAACTATTCAGTGTATTGTGATCATAGTATTGAGTTTTAAGTATTTCTGAATGAGTCCTGCCCTATAGAGACACCAAATGCTGCTCTTTTTTATTTTGGATTCTTCCTTGATGCACTACAGTCTAGTGTAGTAGGATCAACAAATTATCTGGAGAAGTTCTTTTATTGCTTTTGGTGGGGACTACAAAATCTGAGGCAAGTACGGATAAGATCCTCTATTGATATCATATTCATCTTTGTTAGAATTTTGGATCAGCAAATATGTTGGCCTACCTTACAAAATGTTCAGCTACAAGTCAACTTTTGAGTATTGCAAGTTATTGAAGAAGAGATTAACTTCTTTACAGTTTACACTAAGCAAATCCCCACCGTCCGTCCATCTCGAGATTCAATGGCCTGGATCAATGCACTCTCTGTCTCCTCATTAATTAGAAAAAAAAAAAACAAAACAAAACAAAAGCCGCACGTTATCCGAGCCATTAGATCTCGGGATGGACGGCGGGGATTTGCTTGGTGCAAACCCTCTCTTTGCGGATCATCCGTAAAAAAGTTAATCTCATTGAAGAATGCCAAGGAATTCAAATATTGTGTTGTAGCATGCCGAACAATCATTGGCCCAAAAGGGTTAGCCACCTAACGGATTAGCCGGACTCTTTAGTTGGGCCAGGTTGAACTGTACTGGGAGCCCTTTTGATCCATCGAATTGCCCAAATTGGATCGTTGTTCTAGCCAAACCGAGTCTACCGGCCGGGACAGCATCTCGGATTGCTCCATTTATCATCTAAACCGAAAGCAAACAATACCACCTGGGCTGAACTGTTGGGTTTGGACATTCCCAAAAAGCTGTCTCGGCCGTATGACCCATCACACTAACAGAAGGCATCTCGATGCACGTGTGTGTAACCGCTCTCAAAATTGCCCAAATTGGTTACTGACTTCTCAGATTTGTTTCGTATTTACACTTGTGGATAAAGATGTGCCACAAATTAGTACAGGAACAGAGTCTCGCTGTCCATCTGGCTGCTTAATAACACACACACACAAAAACAAACACACACACAGAGATGGCACTTACGCGTTAGGTTATTTTAAGGAATGATTCCCATGATGGCTCAGCCTGTGCTTCTCCTTTTCTTATTTTCGGCATCAATTATATTATTGGTCTTATCATATTAGACAGGATGGATGACTTTCCAGTTGATAAATATCTACTGTTAATGGGAAGAGTGGCATTATTGTTACCAGAAATTAGCATTTGATAATCATATTTTGCAGTTCTCTTGGTCAAAATCTCAAGACAAGTACCTATGTCTGGGAAATTTGCTTTTTTGTGTTCATTTGCATATCTGGCTTGGTATTATTTTCCCTTGTCATCGGAAATATGCAGGTTAGTTTTGGACGTTATTTTATCATTGCTCATAGTCTGTTAATGTGAGCATGAGAATCTATGGCAGCTAAATTAACTAAGGGAAACGGCACATACGTTTTTAGTATGGCAACCTATTAGTCGTAAGGCACACTAGCTCACAATGGATTGTTTAGACCGAACATTTTAGTCTTTATGAAGACGAGATCACATATTCTTCAAATGCTGAAGAAAATGTTTTTCCTTAATTCTAAACCATTATAATGGTTCAAAGAAATTGCCTTTATAAAATGATGTTTCTTAATTGACAGTTCTATAATTTTTGGACTGAATTTCTACTTGACCAGTGATGAGCGGCGATGGGAAGATTGGGGGTTCCCTTTTCCCCAGTGTCATCGACATTGGTAATGCAGCTCCCTTCCTGATATTGGTCAGAAAACTGCAGTCATGTGCTACTGTCAGTGTTCTAAAAGTCGGAAAACTCGGCCGACTACTCGCTGAGTAGTCGCTCCTTGGCACCCTACCGAGGCGACTATACCCTAGTCGGTTAATGTAGTCGCTGGAAGGTCAAGTCGAAAATTAGTCGGCGAGTCGCCGCCTCAAGATTAATCGCCAACTCGGCGAGTTGGGAAAAAGACGGGCCAGTCGGAAATTAGTCGGAGAAAATCGGATAAAAACAGAAATTATACAAATTTCAGGGCGCCAAGTGGTATTTGAGTTACCTTTTAAACAGAAAACGAGTAACGAAGCAACTAGAGCAACTGGAGTCAACAGCAGCTACTTCAGTTGCAGAGCTTCTTCTTCTTCACTTCGAGAGTTTTTTCTTCACTTCGATGGTCGATCCTCAACGAAATAAGTAGCTTGTTGGTGGTAAAACCCCATAGCCACAGGTGTGTAAAACCAAATTTGTTTGGGGAACGACGGTTCGAAACCCAATTTTGATTGCTTTCTGTTTGTCGACTCACAAAATCACCCTTTGTATTGCTTTAGAAATAACAAAAAAAAAACCCTAAATTTTGGTTTATTCGTTTTTAGAGTTTAATTTACCGAATCGTGCGATTCTTGCAATTCCCGAATCGATTCTTCAATTCTGTACACGATTCTACCCCAAACACGATTCTAGGAATCGTTTCGTATAGTTTGCATGAAATTTCTCATACCAAACTAAGTTATTCAAAAAATGTCTCACGGTCAAGAAACGTTGAACTTTATTTATTCGTGTTGTCTGATGACCAGCTCTGCAAACTAAATAACTACAATGGCTTCCTCGATAAACAACGATGTTTTGGGGATTCGATTTTCTCCAGTTTAAGTTCTAGGTTACATGGGACAGCCCAAACCATTCATTTACTGCATCTGTAGCAATTAAACAAACAATTCACATTTAAACTATCCCATCCCGTCTAAATTAAGGACTAAAGAGGATATCGATGTTTTTCTATCGAGCGCCAATGTGTCGTAAGCTTTAAATGGAAGGCCCCAATACATTAGCTTTGGCAGCTACCCTAACTGTCCAATTTTTTATTTTTATTTTTTTAACACGAAAACTGTCCAAATTAAGTGGCCACAGTTGCGTAGAAATCATATGTTTTTCCTGACTTCCTTCGAAATCATTTTTAATGGCCTCCCTTCCATTCAAACAGATTTCATTATTCAACAACAACCAACATGAAATGTCCTGAAACTTCGGTTGGTGTGAGTATAGTGAATAATATGGATATGTTTATCGACAAAATTGTGTACCCGGCAAGTTGTCCTTGGCTACATTTTGCTTTCTTCTTCTCTTGCGAGCCTCTACAGACATGAATACGGTTAATGTTGTTCAATTTTCTCAATTTTCTCTAGTACTGGGACAAAGGAAATTAAACTAACTGGAAAGTGGAAACTGAACCAGTCTTTAAAACTTATGCACTTCACCATGCCAAGGATCTTTGGGCTTTAAATTTCATTACGTAGGCGAAGTTTTTTTTCCGGTGATATTTTTTCAGAAGCAAGCAGTTCTATAAAATTCATAGGAAAATTTATTCTTTTGTACTTAAAACTAGAGAGTTTTTTTTTTTTTTGCAGGAGCAACCGCCCCTACTGACCCCTCTCTGGCTGCATCCCTGACCATGCAACTATTTCCCAAACGTTCCAAACAAGGCTGGCACAAGAAAAGAAGATAGTGTTGGCCCCACTCTATTTTGCCAAAACCTCCCGCTAAGGCTTGGTTTTTAATTTGCTAAAATGTATATATGTGCAGATTCATTGGAGATAAAATCACCTCCCCTCTTCATTTGCTAAAATCACCCACTTAATTTTAGCAAAAGAAAAACCAAACCTAATTATTACTCCTCCCTCTGTTACGTTCAGTAGTCAGTAGTAGACTGTAGACAGCAACATTGCTCCAACTCCATAGAACCAATTTAAGCAAAATGGGCAAGTTGTCTTTATTTCGATTATACTACTTTTGATCACTTGTTACTGGAGTCTCTACCACGGTAAGATTAAGACTGTACATAAGTATTTACCTAGTTGAAACAAAAATTTGAAAAGATGGAAATTTGCTAACTAGGAATCTTTTGAAAAATAATCCGATTCTTAAGAACGCAGATCGTAAAGGTGGTTTCGTAATTCTTGAATAGAATTTGCATTAGATCAGATAAAATACAAAAAAAGAATTGCTATATATATATATATATATATATATATATATATATATATATATATATATATATATATATATATATATATATATATTAGCATAATTGGGATAGGATAAAACAACTATATATTAGCATGAATTTAAAAAAAAAATACTCCAATTTAAAGATGCCATTGAGAAAAAAAAAACTCATAAATATATATATATATATATATATATATATATTTCATTCAAAATGCAATTTGGGCCGGGGGAGTACTTAACAGTGTAGTACTTAACACCCAAAAAAATCTCATTATCAGAAATCTTCTTGATCATTACAGTTGTTTTCTTGAAAATTTTAAATCATGAAGTGAAATCTTCTTTTGTTCTTACTGATACGGTTTTGTTTAAATTTTAAAATTGCTGTTGATGTTCATGAACATCGCTCCTCTGCAACATTGCCCCAAATGGGAAGGAAGCCAAATAATTGCATATTGCGAGAAGAAAACATGTAAGAGAGAGACGTCACTAAAAGAAAGCCTAATTGCCATGTGATTCTCTGAAACAATGTGATCAACCCACCCTAGTAAATGTTCTCTCTCTCTCTCTCTCTCTCTCTCTCTCTCTCTCTCTCTCTCTCTCTCTCTCTCTCTCTCTCTCTCTCTAAGAGCAACTACAAAGCAATTGCACCAGTTTTGAAAATGGCTCAAAATATGGCAATTGGTACCACTCCCACAGACCTACGAATTAAAGTACGTGGCAAAATGGGTCTCTTCCTCTTGCTAGTTCGGGATGGAGGAATTTTTCCGTGCCGAGCGGGTGTGGTGTGGTTGATGCAATAACTGCTCACGCACATCCCGCCATCTAAAAATACAATGGACAGCCTGGATGAAAACACATTTCCTTCTTTTTTTTCAAATCCTAATCCATCCGGGACTTTTAATCCATGCCGTCCGTTACTTTTTTGAACAACTGGATGTGTGCGAGCAGGCACCCCCACTTGGCAGTGAAATTTTTTTCGTCGGCATGGATGTTTAAGTTGTTTTAATACGATGCGTTTTCTTTCAAGTTAATTTGGTGATTTGATCCCTGGCTAATACAATACATTTCTTTCAATTTTTTGGTTGTTTGAAAATGTTAGTTATTTGCCGGTTGTATTATTTATAGTCCAAAAAACACCTCGGAATTCATCTGAAATGCTGGGAAAAATAGAGAATGAGCATACCAAATGCGCAAAAAATCTAGCAAAAATGCAGCATGTTCAACTTCCAAGGGAGTTGTCCTCTAGGCCTACTTTAATTTCCTCTTAGATGTATAAAGATGATTAAATGGTTCAACCTACGCGTTCTTGGTAATGTCACGTGAACCGGTTTGCGAACCGGTCCGTAACAGCTAAAATATCCGTTACACCCCGTTGCATAACGGGAACTGGCCGGTTCCCAAAGGAAGATTCACACATTTGATCTTCAATTGTCACTTGTCAATAGTCTCTACCATGGTAAGATTAGGACTGTACATAATTATTAGTTGAAACAACAATTTGAAAAGATCGAAATTTGTTAACTAGGAATCTTTAATTCGAAAAAATAAACCGATTCTTAAGAAAGCGGAGCATAAAGGTGGTTTCATAATTCTGGGATAGAATTTGCATTCAAATCGGATTAAATATGAAAACCAATTACTATATATATTACATAATTTGGATCGGATAAATTACTATATTAGCATGAATTTTAAATAATAAAAAAATTACACCGATTTAAAGATGTCATTGTCAAAAAAAATGGTGTAAATTTTTTTCAATTTTTTTTTGGGTACATTTCATCATTACACCCTTTCCCATTAGTAAATTTGCCAGCGAGGTCGACCCAATCCGATGACGTCCCTTATCTAACACTATTACCCCCTTTACTGTCAGTAAATTTTGATGGATCTCACACTATTACACCCTTTCCCATCGGTAAAAACAAAAACAAAAAAATAGGAAAAGGCGACCAGCGTGGCAACCCCTCATGTACTTGACCATTGGAGTTCCCAAACTGCCATGAAATGTCTGGTTGAGCCATACCTATTTTTCGAGAGGACATGCCGCACCACATGCAGCACCACTTAGGCAACTAGTTGGTCAAAGGCCCTCCATGCGTGCAAATCCACATAAGTCCCAGCAATAGCATGAGAGGGACTCGAACCTGAGAAGTCCATGCACACACACACACACACACAGAGAGAGAGAGGAATCTTATCCAACTCACTTTGGCCAACTAAGCTACCACCTCAGTTGTCCAACACATGCACACACTTGGTGCCTTCATTCCAATCCAATCGCTATATATCATTGTACTCATAAATTAATAGTCAAATGTCATTCTTATATATTAATAATACAATTTTACGCCGACCTTAATTCCTTCATAATTTTTACAAACAAAATCTAAAATATTGTAGACATATATAACTGAATAATATAAGAGTGTATACCTCCACGGCTCCGCCTATGTAAGTATGTGAGGAAGTGAGTGCATGTGAAAATTGTGTCTTAGACTCTTAGCATGATTGTAAAACTTTTGGGTTGGAGCTCTTCCGGAAGAATTCAATGGATTTTGTCTTTAAACTCATTTTTCAGAGAAAGTCTATCTTATAATCAAGAAATTTTGGAAACATCTGAGTTCATTTATTTTTATTTTTTGTTGTCAAAAATTGGTAAGTCATTTTTTTTGCACCCAATTTGGCTTTATAAAATCTCACACATCATGCATGCCAATTTCTAAATAAAAAATTTTTAAAAAAAACAGTTTTAATCTACTGGGCCGAAATGGCACCAACAAGGGCAATGCTAAGTAAGTAGAAATTAATTTCAACAGAGTCATTTTTGTTGCTTGAAATTCCAGGAGCATGGCCGGCTGTGAAACAAGATAAAATGCGATAACTTAAGCTATTTTTTAGTCACAAACATAGTATAACTTTTAAATTCCTTATTCAATAATTAAAATGCTAATAAACGAAAAAGTTGAAACTGTTTGACACGTCTAAATGACATGCGAATGCCCTACAAATCCAAACAGCGGATTTATTGTAACTTTTCGAACCATGCACATGCGTGATGCATATGTAAGGCATGAGCACATAATAATTTACATATTTTCCGAAGCACCAAAAAAAACCATAATAATTTACATAGTGATCTGCACTTTGTTTTTGAGGTTTACTGATTGTTTGGGTAGTAGGGTTAGAGAACTTAATTGGACTATAAATTCAGAGAATCAAATATTGTTCCAGAGAATCACATGATGTGTTTTAAGGTCCTTTATTTCCAATTCGGACCGAGGGAGATAACTGACCTCTCGTTCTTATGTTTTCTTTACGCAATAATTACTCCTACCTGCCTTCCTCCCATTTGGGGCAAATTTTGCAGAGGATCCATGTTTAACATCAACATGATCAATTGAGTTTTTCTAGCCAAAAATTTAAACAAAACTGTATCAATTAGAGCAAAAGATGTTTTCACTTCATGATTTAAAAATTTTCAAGAAAACAACTGCTACTGATGACGAAGATTAGTGATCATGAGATTTTTTTGGGTGTTAGTATTAGAGAAACTTACCTTGGTTTACACTCCTGCGTTATTGCGTTCGTTTGTTTCGATATTCTTGGACAAACCGGTTGGTATAAATAGGTGTTATTTTCATTCGATTATTGCTATGGTTATTTGCTATATAATCATCTATTCCTGAGTACAAAATCTGAAATTACAAATTTAAATCAATCAGGTGTACGAATGAAATATCAAAACCCGTTGGAGTAACAAAACAAGAAGCCGAGTCCTGTGAAAACCACAGTCTGCTTAAAACAGACTCACTGCCTGCCAAGGGTGTTGCAGTTTGCACCGAGTCTATCTCTCAGGATAAAACGGCTAGACTACGCATGCACATTGGAACACCGCCGATGAACGCCTTGACAAACTGAATCTCGTCTGTCTCTCTCCCACAAATCAGGACCTTAAGTGGACTGTATGCAAGTTTGTGATGTATATCTATGTCTCTTCCATACACGAAATGTTCCTCAGTATATATACCAAAGGAGATGCCTCTATAATAGAGGAGAAAAGGCTTGGCAAGTCACTAGAAAAAAGTGGAACTACAAGTGACTCATGATCTGCTTATCTCCATAGTAAATTGCCAACCAATCAATAATGCACAGCCATCTACTAACTACCCTAACTTCTTTCATTGAAGGTAAATATCCAACAATATACACTTCATACCTCTATATACACAAGAATGGGAAAATTTCGGTGTGGAGGGAGGGGAAGGAGTAGCAAAGATTGTTTTGATCTTACATACATTTAGTCCCATCAGTCGACGAAAGAGATAAACTAATCAGAAATTGCAAATGAATGACAAGCAAAAGCTATTTTCGAGGTATCGATACACTAAGATGTGGGCTCTACAAAACTATGTAGTGTTTGAAGGTGTTGGCCGGTGTACGTTGCGGTACCCCAAGACCACAAATAGTATTTCGGCCCAATGAATCTAGCACGGGCTTTTGGCCAGAGTCCAAAATGAGAACTTCGTAGGACAATTCCTCATGTCTCTGCTAGGCCATATTGTTGGAACAAAATGCCTGACTCACTACTCCCTCCCAAAGTACCTTGATCACTTATTACACCTCTTGCTAGCTCCACTTTAAGACCACCACCAGCACCACCCCCACCCCCACCTCCACCTCCACCTCCACCTCCTTTTTTACCATAAAACTTTAAGACCTCCCTGGACACCGGCCGGCAACCATCTTGGCTCATCATTTCAAATCTCCGGTCACCCATGTTCTTGGTACTTGGTAGTATAAGTGCAATGGCTTTTTTAGTGTGACCACCTAATTGGGTCACCATTTTAGGGTAGTACTAATGTCCAAAGTCTGGGAATATATTAAGGTTTAATTTGCTATCTCGTAAGTCCGAAGTTCGGAAACTCTAAAATCTATCTTCTCTTGGCCCGGTTTATACGAGGCACGTGCTCTAGATTAATTCACGCAGCACAAGTTAGTGGACAGTAGGATTGAATTTCAGTATGCACGTAAGTTGACTCGGAAACCAAAATTATACAGAAAATATCTCACAGTTGAGAAACATTGAACTTTATTTATCTGTGTCGTCCGACACCAGCTCTGCAAACTATTAACTAAATGATTTTCTCGATGAACAATGATGTTTTGGGGATTGGATTTTCTCTGGTTTAAGTTTTAGATTAGATGGGACGGCCCAAACCATTCATTTACTGCAGCTGTAGCAACTAGCAAACAAAGGATTCAAATCATTTAGACTATTCCATCTTGTCTAAATTAAAGACCGGAGAGGATCCCGATATTTTTCTATCCAGCACCAATGTGTCGTAAGCTTTAAATGGAAGGTCCCGATACATTAACTTTGGCAGTTACCCTAACTGTCCAAATTAAATGGCCACAGTTGGGTAGAAACCATATGTTTTTCCTGACTTCCTTCGATATCATTTTTTATGGCCTCCCTTCCATTCAAACAGATTTCATTGTTCAACTACAACCAACATCAAATGACATGAACTTCGGTTGGTGTGAGTATAGTGAATAATATGGATATGTTCACGACAAAATTGCTTAATTTTGCCACAATTAGACGATCTTAAGAGAATATATCTACCTCCGTAAATGGGGGATTTGAGCCGAGCAAATCTCCGCCGTCCATCCCGAGATCCAACGGCTCAGAGCCGTGCACACTCTCTCTCCTCCTTAAATGCACTGCAAATGTATAAAATAAAAAAAACTATGCACGGCTCCGAGCCGTTGGATCTCGGGATGGACGACGGAGATTTGCTTGGCGCAAATCTCCTATTTACGGAACCTCCGTAAATAAGATATTCTCGGATCTTAATCCAAATAGCTCATACTCCCTCTGTCCCATAAAGTTTGATCACTACGAAACTACGTGCAATTTTTAAGCTAAAAAATAATGTGCTTACGAAAATAATTTTTTAGTCAATATGGATCTTGTTTGATATATCATCGAGAACTTTTATACGATGCAAAAAAAATTCAAAAATTATTTTGGTAAATACATTATTTTTTTAGTTTGAAAATTACACATAGTTTCATAGTGATCAAACTTTATGAGACGGATGGAGTGAAAGTTTCTTCGTGTCTCGCCATGTGGTTTTAAACTCAAGAAAGGGATCCTCTCCGGCCCTTGAAAGGATTGAGTCCAGTTCGTCTCTTTTGGATTCTTTGCGAGCGTACTTTAATTAGTGAATACACCTTTTAGATCTCGTCAAGAGCATTCAAAATGTTAGAAATCATATCAATCGATATAATTTCAGAATGAATTTATTTGAAAAAAAAAAAAACCGGTTACATCACCATAATGGAAACAATGGACCTATTTATCTGTAGATAAATGTGTTAAGAGTAGTTGTCTTTCATTGTTTGGATATAGAATGAGAGATCACTTAATAACATTTGGGGCATTACCATTCAATGCCAATTGATTTCTGGAAAATGTTAAGTACCCAAAATAGCTACTCAGAAAATTAGCCAAGGGGTGAGTAACTATTCAGTGGGTAACTATTCTAGATAACTATTCTGAGTACTTAGTACTTAAGTGGGATATAAAATTTCTACATAGTATTAGAGCTCGCCCATTTCATCCCACATTTTATAACAAAAGTAATTCAAGCTCACACCCCATGATGACATATCCAAAAAAGACTGCATTATAATAGAACTTAAAAAATAGCCACACATGACAAACTCAAAAGGTGGCCACACGATGATACGATCAATGTGATTTATGAAACGGTCAATTTTTCTCGATGAGGTCTAAAGTTGAACGATTTGTATCATCAAAATAAGTCTCGGAAAACCCAAATAAAAACAGACTGAATCACCCTGTCCATAAAAAATGGACCAAATGAGAGGATTGTATCACACAAATTTCGAGTCTGCAAAAAAAACGGAAAGATGTTGACCAAAATCGATGATTTTATTGATTTGAGAAATTAAGGTTTACAATCTCTGTAACAATTTCTAATGAAAGAAAATAATCTTCTGATTCTTCTCTTCAAGAGTTTGATTCGAGGGCTTGATGTTTTTTCTCGATTTGAACGGCGAGATCTTATTTGATATTTGCGAAGTTGACGGCGAATTTGATGGATTTTGACTTGATGGCTTTGAAGCTTCTTCTCAAGTTGATTTACTTGATCTTCTTCAATTTCGTTGAAAAATTAAAGATGACGAATTTGTGACCGTTGACTTGAGAGCTGTAGAGCTTCTTCTCAAATCGATCTTTGAAATCTTCTTCAATTTGGTTGAAGGAGATGCAGATTTGTAGATGTTGATTTGAGGGCTTTAGAGTTTGGTCTCAAATCAGAATTTGAGATCTTCTTCAATTTGGTAGAAAGAGATTGTTGACTTGTGAATTTGGCTTGAACGATCTTCTGAGCTTTGAAGCTTTGATCTGAAGAGGTGCCTTGCGTGACGTGGATTTGAAGAATTCTGAAGGGCTTTAGAGGCTTGATCTTCAGAACTCTGGAGCTTGTGTGTTGGATAGAGACTTGAATGTTCTTCGGAGCTTTTGGGTTTTGATTTGAAGAACCGTCTTGCTTGATGAAGACTTGAAGCATTCTGAAGGGCTTTTGGATGCTTGATCTTCAGTGCTGTTGAAGCTTCAACGCCTTGATATCTCCAAGGAATTTTGAAGGGCTTTTGGATGCTTGAATCTTCAGAGCTCTGCTTGTTGATGGAAGCTTCAATGTCTTGATGTCTCTAAATATGAGAGAGAGCACCTCTATTTATAGGGATGTAAGATGGAGAGTTATGGCAAGACTGCAATTCTTTCCATACCGTTCTCTCTAATTATTTCCTTATTTGATTTAAAGGAAAATAATTAAAATATAATAAATAACTTTCTTTTATTTATTTTGGGAAAGATAATTATGTATAATGGGATAAATAATTTATTTCACCAAGTGGCACAATTTGATTGGCCGGACTTGATAAATTAATAACTGCATCATTTTGACACGTGACTCCATTTGATTGAACCCTCCGCATATCTTTGACCTTTGACTTACATGCGGGTGGCTTACATTTGATTGACCACTTATTATCTTTGCTTGACTTTTTGGCCTACTGGACACTGGACAACATTTAATTGGCCATTGTCCAGTAAAAACTTTGAGCTTTTGACTTCATGACACTGACAAGAACATTTAATTAAGCGAATTTATGTACTCTAACAACACGTAGCTAGAACTTGTGATAAAAATTAAATTTTACGTGTCTACAAGGATCCCAATTGATAAATAGGCTAATTAAGGCTTTGCTAACTCTAGCTCAGATCTTAGCCTAATTTTGCGAATTCATTGATTTTGGAAAACCCAACACTTATCCTATCGGAGACATATCATATCTAGATGCCATATTCTTGCAACAAGTGCACAATGATTCAACAACGTCAACCATTCCAAACCTTATATTTCGGGCCCACCTAAGCGCTTATCACGTGAACAAAGTCGTTCTTGATTGCTAAGAGAATGTCAATAGTTTCTCGTTGGCAAATGTACTTTGTATTCCTGTACTTTGTATTCCTTGTGCCCCCTTCTGATAATCAAAGTTTATAAGGAGCTAGTGAGAATATGAAAAAAAAAACTATGGGTACACCTCTTGTGTACACTAAATGCACACCAAGCTGATGTGGCGAATGAGGAGAAATCCACTTTTTTGGGGGTGGCCCCACAAGTAGGGTTTCCCCATCCATCATATCACTCAGATGAGTATCAATTGGTGTCTTGTGCTTGGTTCCATAAGATTTCTCTCGCTAATATTTATCGGCTAAGTGTCAACGTCCTTTTTTCCTCTCTCTATATAGAGATCCAAATATCTTCACAAAATACAAACTAGAGCACATAACACAGATGAGTGTTTTTTAAATGGATGTTTGAGTCAATTTACACGCATCTCGATGAACGAAACTATTAAGTTGAAGCAATAAGGATATACTCCTATGTTGTATGAGTTCATGAGCAAGAATGCATGGCAGATTGTATATATGTTGAGGGCATTGCCTGGATGGGAGGACAGTGGAATGCAGCCAAGGATGAATTGCTGGCGATGAATTGCTGGCGTTGCTATGGAGACTGATGAGTTGACGATCAGCTCTCACTGGCTACGTTCATGTATCTGGCGGCAATCATACCTTGGCTAAGTTTCACTCTCCTCTTTTCATGTAATGCGAAGGTTTTAAACAACATCGCGCTATTGATCACTATATTGGTTTTCCAAAACTCTGATGCCATTGCACTCTGATATACCGATGGGTCAACCCAAAGATTTTCCCGCAAGTCAATCAATTTCCAGATTTGCTACAAGTGTTCGTGTCTCTACCTTTTCTCATCAATTTCTGGTATGTGCTGCCATTCGTATTTAATTTCTTGCCTACTTCATAGTTGTTGTGGTCAATAATCGACCGCTACGATCGCTCTCTTAAGTGCTCTTACCAAAATCAGTTTGAAAAATTTGACACCCATTTACTTTGCACAACTACGAATTTAGAACCATGGTAAAAACATTTTTTTTTCCAATATATAGTCAAGGTGCGTGTTAGCTAACTTATCTAGTAAAATTCCCAGTAACCAGCAGTAGCAAAGATCGAAAATATCACACGTACGGTCCTACCTTCATCTGAGTTGAGGGTAGGATCGCCGATATATATTTGTAGTTTTACCAATAACAAAATAAATGAAAATATGAAAAACAAGGATCAAGTCCAGTAGTACATGGATAGGTTTTTGTTATTAAAACGCCTTAGGTTGACTACTTAAATAGTTGTAAAATACTTCTTATAAAAAGCCTATGAACGTGATTCTAAAGTTTAAGACCAATATAATGATAAGGAAATGGCTACAATACACATCTCTTATTTGGGTGTACCATATGCACCTATTGTAAGGTCCAGATTGTGCCACCTCATCGGCAATCATAACATTTTTTACTTTTTCGTAACTTTTCAGTAATATAATTCGTAACATTTTGGTGTGTCTCCTAACTTTTATAAAAAATAATAATAACTTTTGCGAAAAATTCGTAACTTTTGCAAAAAATTCGTAACTTTCATAAGAGTGTGTATGATACACACCCAAATAAATAGTGTGTATTGTAGCCTTTTCCATTTATATTAAACTGTGGTAGGCTAATATTTATAATTAGGAAAAATCTACAATACACACCCCTTTTAAGTGTGTACGATATGCACCCATTGTGTGGTCCATATATATTGCGCCACCTCATAAAAAATGACCTGGCGAACTGGTCATTCGTAACATTTTTGTTTATTTCGTAACTTTTATGCTAAAAATTTGTAACTTTTAGATAATACGATTCGAAACTTTTCGTGGGTTTCATAACTTTGAGATAAAAAATTATAACTTTTCTCAAATATGATTCATAACATTTTTGTATGATTTGTAAGTTTTGTACTAAGCATTCGTAACTTTTAGACAACATTATTCATAACATTTTCTTTTGTTTCGTAACTTTTTGTGTGTTTCGTAGCAAATCGCGGGTCTTGTAACTTTGAGAAAAAAATTATAACTTTTCTCAAATATAATTCATAACATTTTTGTAACTTTTCGTAACTATTCGTGTGTTTCGTAACTTTTCGTGGGTTTCGTAACTTTAATTTGTTAGGCCACCTGTTACTCAGGTTAACAAGTTACCGATTCGTAACTTTTTGTTATTAATTCGTAACTTTTAACGATCTAACGGTAGATAGCTTGGATACATATGATATACAACCAAAAAGGAATGTGTATTGTAGCCTTAATTAAGATGTAGAAACTCTTGTCTATTATTCATATATCCCAGCAACAACTAGAAGTTGTTTTATAAAACCACTCTAATACCATACCATACCAGGAATGGTTGAAATGTATTCCATGCGATGAAAACCACAATTCACCTATACCGGACAACACACCTTCATAGTAGCTCTCAAAAAAGTACATGAACCATAAAATCATGGGTTAATTCAAAATCCTAACAGCATGGCGAACAAAATAATTTAAAGATATTCATGCAAAATTTTCTCTGACTTGCTTATTCCTACCCTCTCGCTCGGAAAATAAACTGATTTTTTAAACACTCTTTCTAAACAACAACTATAGCAAAGAAGTCAGATACGTGGGAATTTAATCTTCCTTAACAGTATGAAGCACTAATCTTCTTCTCCTAGATTATGGAAATAATCGTTAGAATTTCTGTAAATTTATATAATCGGAGACAACGACACACCAATATAATAATATGACAATATCACCAATATAATAATAAGAGAGATTGGAAAACTTATTGTGATCGAGGCACGTGTTTAGCGCTCTCCTTAGAGAAGATATGTTCCTGTTTGCACCTAGTTGTGTGACATTCCACTCCCAAGATACAACGATCATCCACAGAAGCTTTATGTGTAGTTAAAGCTTTCCACACGAATCAAAAACTACCCATATGCTCAAAACAACAAAAATCTATATCAAAACAATAAGATCTATATATCAACGAATCTCGATATATATGTGTGTTACATCTCCTTCATCTTGTGGACTAGCCACCTTTATATAGAAAATAAACCTCCCATGCAATTAACCATTGCATATAATAGGCAGATAAATCCACAATATAATATTAGGGAGGTACGAATATTAATACCCAATAACCATTAATTTAATTAGCTAATATAATTAGACACAATAAATTGAATTAGAGATATTTTAAAAGCTTTTTCTAACAGAAGATACCTTGCGCAGATTGGAATAGGAATGAGTGAACTGTAAAGTTTGGGACGTGTCTGATGAATTTCTAGATAATTGAGTTGTTTTTGTGATTTTGTTCCTGGTTTTTTTCTCTGTTGCTTGTTTTTTCTTTTTATATTGCATGTGGTTGGTTCTAGCGTAGTGCAGGTTTTTGTTCTTGTATTATAGTTTTAGGTCTCACGGCTATTCCCCTTGGCCTCTTATTTTGGTGGAATTCTTGAAGGAAAATGCTACCTGACTCAAATGATGGAAGGTAGCATAGATATCCGAGACAAATTTATTAATATCTGTGAAAAAATATTGATCTTCATAAAATGTGCATTGATATTTGAATAGTTTGTCATTATATACATATTATCCTCCACCTATTGGGTGGAGTTTGCAAGACCCATTTTTGAATAAGATACTTCGCAAAAAAAAATGGAAAAAAAAATAGCCAAAGTTAGTTAAGGTAGCAAAAATGTACTTTTTTTTTCTTTGGTGAAAGTGCGTTTGTTGTACACTAATTAGTGAATTTGAACCCTAATCAAATGTATGTGAGTACATGGTGTTTGTCACTTCACTTGCAGCTACGATACACATCCATTGAAGATGTGTATCATATGCACTTATATTATATGGTTTAGATTGTGCCACTTCATTGGCAATCATAATATTTTTTAGTTTTTTGTAACTCTTCAGCAATATGATTCGCAACATTTTCTATGATTCATAACGTTTTGATGTGTCTCGTAACTTTTCTAAAATAATCGTAGTAAAGAGTGTGTATTATAACTTTTTCCATTATTACAATATGTATCTACTTCCTTCGTCCCATTTTGTTCTTGTGATTTTGTTCCTGGTCTTTTTCTCTGTTGCTTGTTTTTTCTTTTTATATTGCATGTTGTTGGCTCTAGCGTGGTGCAGGTTTTTCCTCTTGTATTATAGTTTTAGGTCTCATGGCTATTCCCTTGGCCTCTTATTTTGGTGGAATTCTTGAAGGAAAATGCTAACCTTAATTAGCTCAAATAATGGAAGGTAATATGTCGAGATAAATTATTAATATCCGAATTAGTTTGTTATTATCATCCACCTATTAAGTGGAGGTTTGTAGGACCCATTCTTGAATAAGATACTTCGCAAAAAAAGAAAAAACTAGTCAAAGGTAGCAATGGAAACTTTTTTTTTCCTCGGTAAAAGTTAGTACGTTTGTTGTAGTTAGTGAGTTTGACCCCAATCAAATTAGTCGTACTCATTTTTTATTAGTTTTAGGATTTCTTGTACTATTTATTCTTTTTGAGAAATCAATGAACTAAATAGAAATTATCTATTTTCCTTATTTTTTGTGAAGTCAAGGAAAATTTTGAGAATTCAAAAGGGTGGTGGTTGGCAAGTTCAATTCTTTCTAGTACGGTGCTTCTAGTCTTCTCATAAAAAGTTCTCAAAATGGACAGACAGGTTTGACGGAAGAAACGGATTCACTCCGTCCTTAATTTGAATTGGACATAATAATCCACGTCTAAATTGTTCATTTGTTGCAATTAACGTTTTCATTTGCTTACAAACTCTATCGGTAAAAGTTTTTAAACAAATTTGAACCATTAATTATATCAAAGTATGATCCAAATTTGAGTTGTCCCGTCCTATCCAAAATTTGGATCGGAAAGAATCCAAACCCATTCGGGTGTGAGACTTCCTTCTTGTCTGCACAATGAGGGCGAGATATCAAAGTTTGCACCTTAACTATTGTCTACTGTTTTAAGCAGTAGGGATGGCAATATGTTCCGTTCCTACTCTATCCCACTTCGTTCAGGGTGGATTTTTTTTTCAAAATCTCTTGTATTGGGACAGGTGCAGGTGAAAATTAATATAGAAAACCCGCTCAGGGGGTTTGGGGCAATGTCACCCCGCTAACATTACCCACCCTTACATATTTGTACATATATAATAATAATTTTAGTCTAATATCTTTAGGATTAAACTAAACAATAACATTTATACCTCAATATTTTTCTCATTAAACTAAAACACTTTATTTCACTTTTATTTTTTCATCATTATACTAAAATACCACTTTATATATAATTATTTTCTTTTAGTTTTAATAATTTTTTCTCTTTTTTTTGACGGTGCTAGATGGAAAACGGGGGCATCCACGAATTATCCAATCGGGGCCATGTCGTAATTTTACGGCCGGGTTCGGAATATGCCAAAACCGCCCGTCCCGTTCCGTTGGCATTCCTATTAAACACCACGCTGTTTGGACCAACAGCGCATTATCAAACCCATATAATTATGATGGGTGCACAAAGCCGAAGGAGTAGTTCAGTTGGCAACGACCACATGCAAGGACGTCACTTTGTGAAAATCAAATTCCATACATTATTCATTGTTCTCGAAAACATCGAAAAGCTAATGTCACAATTAATGCTTATGTTAGGTTTGTAATTGTTTGTAGTGTCATGTCTATGAACAATGATACATACACATCCACTCAGACATACTCTATCACACCCCCTCTTACATGTGAGGGGACCCACCCCACATGTGAGAGAAGGTGTGGCTGAGTGTGTCCAAATGGGTGTGTCAGGATGGCAACATCGACCGAACCGACGGGTAACCAAACCGAAACCGGTTTTTTTACCGAACCGTAACCCATTTTTGCCCTGTGGGTGCGGGTGTGAGTTCGATGGATGGAAAACCGAACGGGTTTGGTTCGGTTACGGGTTCACTGGAACCCGAACCGAACCGAACTAAACTGAACTTTATATTAATTACATAAGACCCCTATATTATATATAAATATTACATAAACCCTATACATGTATTTGAAAATTACCATTTTTTCCTTCTGTACATTTTGAGACTTTCTTGACTGATATTTTATATATTATAGTCTTGAGTCTCTTGACTGATATTTGTAGTCTCCTTTTGTTATTTTTTTCATGTTTTTTCAATTTTTTTGAGATAATAAAATATCCTAAACTCAATTTATTCATGTTTTAGTACGGTTTGGGGCGGGGCGGGATGTGTACAATTCGGTTACCCAAATGGGTAGCTATTTTTTCCTTCACAAAATCGGTTATCCAAAATTACCCGTACCCCGAATGGTTAGGTTATGGTTCATCCTCTCCCTTTTTCGAACCGAACCCGGACCGAACCGAAACATTTTGGGTTTGGGTTTGGATGCAGATCGGCCAAATCCCGAACCGATTTGCCCCATTGCCATCCCTAGGTGTGTCTGTATCATTTTTGAATGTCTATTTTGATCTTTTAATCAAGTGTCTAGACCGACTTGTGTGCACTCGACTAATCATTAATCTCAAAGTTAATGACAGGGCAAACCACCAATAGTCGATTGTAACTTTGGCCTTTATGAAATTTGACCACCCATTCTATTGGGGCAAAGCCACTTCCTCATTTGACACAAAGTAGGGGCCCTTTCTTCCAACTTTTCGTTCACCTTTTTGCGCGGTCTTTTTGGTTGTTTTTTCTTTATTTTTACTAAATTTGGGACAAATTTTGACATCACATCGTTCTTCTCGATAAAAGGAATCAAAAAAAGTTCAAAAATATATAGTTCAAAGAAGAAAAAGAAAAAAGAGAGATCAATTCAAACAATAAAAAAGATCCAAAAAGTCCCTCTACTCGAAAAGTTCGTAAAGTTTGTCTTTTTGTTTCTTTTTCTTCTTTTTATATGAATCTTTTTCAATTTTGATTGATATTTTCATACTTATTATATTCCTCGCATCGTGACAATATGGTGATGCAAAAACTTGATCCAAATCTTGTACTAATGATTACACCTAAACAAATAAATAAAAACAGTCAAACAAATCACACCAAAAAGTCAGTAAAAAGATGCTAAAAATTACTCCTAAATAAAGAAATAAAAACAGTCAAACAAATCTACCAAAAAGTAGGTAAAAAATAAGGCCAAATGGGCCCGAGGCGCGAAATTTAATTAAAAGGGTGAAATGAAGCCACAGTCAAAATTACATGGGTGCAAAGTGTAATTTACCCGAGTAAAATTCGTCAAACGAGGCCGTGCTCGTGCAGCTCGTTCGTGAAGCGGTTGAACTTTAAAACGAGATTCAGCGCAGACGGTGAAAGTAAATACGAGCACCAACGCCCAGTGTTGGTTCTCTCTCTCTCTCCCTCTCCAATGGCCATCGCAAGACTTCTGCTCCTCTCTCTACTCCTAACCCTAATTCTCGGAAAAACCACAGCGGATGCAGGAATTGGCGATGACGAAAGCCTGAAATCGGAGTTATCACAATCGTCTGTTGAGATCGAACTTGAGCAACTCAAATCTAAGATCTCCTCTCTAGGTACGCGACCTCTCTATTTACTTGTTCTGCTTTGTTTGGTTGCTGTGATTTCGAGGGAGGAAGGTAGTAAGTAACTCAATCTTATAAATTCTGGTAATTTTTAGCCGATTTGGGTGAAATGTTTAGCTAACTCAACGAGAGAAATCAGAAAGTTCAAAATTTTAGATTGAAGTTGAAAGAAGAAGGAAAGATACAGTCTTTAGTGTATTTAGCATCCAAAATTTTCAACTTGTGTCTATACCCTTGTCGAGACGAACGACGCGACATAATAATTATAATGAAAAGCTAGACAACTAACTAAAAGGTTAATAGTACCGTTAGTCTTTAATAGTCCAAACCCAATCTTAGAAAAGGGAAATCGGAATCTCTGCTCAACATGGCTGAATAAGTTCTAGTAGAAGTAGTTCATTGGTTTCATAATTTTCTAGTCTGTTTGGCTGCTGAGAAGAAAAGAAGACAAGTATAGTACAAATTTGGGTTTCGTTATTTATCAGTATTATTATGTTTTTTTTTAACCTGCAAGCTTTTGTAGAAACTTTGTATCCTAACGTAATACTAAGTGGTTGTGCATTCTATATTCAATCAACGTGATTTATATTGTCAGCCATTTCCACATGTGTAGACCTTTTTGGGTATATCATCATGACATCATGCAACCTTTTTTTCTTTTTTCTTTTCACGTCTGTCATGTAAATGCGGATTGTTTATTTAAAAGTGTGGAATGAATGGGCTCCTCTCTTACCATGTTGAAATTTTCTATCCAACCAAAAAGTTTATGCTTAGGTGGAATGGTCCAAACATTATATCAAGTGATCACCCATTCCATATCCACCAACTGAATATGAGACTTTTACCATTTAAGATGTTTGAATGACAATAGGATTAGTCACTTATTCGGGTTTTTTCTTTCTTTTTTCATGTGTGCTTCTGGTCCAAAAAGCCAGCCGCCCAGCCCTGATCTATTCTTGGGTTATGTTGCACATTTGTAGGTCGTAGTTTTTTTTTTTCTATTTATGTGTTGAGTTGGATTTCTTGCATTCTTTTGGTTGAACGATGTATCTCTCTTTTGATAATTTCTCACTCTTAACGATAATTTCTTTAGTTAGTTTGCATGTATTTGAATTCTCATAAAGTATGTTAGTTAGAGAACATGCTTATGAATATGTTTTGTTCCTTCTGCTAGCGCTTGGGGAGAATTTAGATTATAGTTTTAGTTGCCTTATACTCATTTCATGTGACTACAATCATCATAACTCGATCGATAATTTGATTAGAACCCTTGCAAGGGTACAAGAATGAGAATTGTAACTATTAAACATGTAATCAACCTCTCACCCAACAACTAAACAATTGCATTGGAATAACCATCGGTCTCAATGAAGAACACTGCATCGCTAGAATTTACAAAAGCTGATTGTTTAAACAATGCAGTGAGAGCCGTTAAGGATTTCAATTGCTAGCTTTTGGGATTGAGTTCTACCCAAGACCCCTTCATGCTTATAAACTTCATATTACTTTAGTACCCAGGCGATGTAGGACTTCACTTCACACCCTCCCTCATGCGTTGCATGCTCACTCAGCAACACCAGCCGCGTGTGGGTAAAGACATGTACCCTACCTATCTCTGGTACTCAACTCTAATACCATGTTACACGGTCTTGGGTAGCACTCAACCCCATAAGGTAGCTACCAACCTTTGGTTGATCTTCCATTGAAGCAATCTGATGGAAACATAGTTACCATGAATGTATTGGAAGACTCTTCTTTTTTTCTTGTTTTTTTCCGTACCCACTTCCCTGCATGATGAGCGGAGTTCGTAAAATTAAAGTTCTGTTTAAATTGCTTTTGGCAAGGGCGTACGAGTCAAAGATAATGGTTGAAGTTCATGAATTTAAAGTTAATGTAAAATTGCCTTTTGGTAAGGGCATATTTGTCAAAGATCATGCTATTCAGGCATTCGTATCACCGTCCATTTGTGTTCTTATCTACCACACAGGCATCTAAGTATGCTCATGTCTGTTATGCTCATTTGAGTAATGTTTTATGTAAATGCCCACATGTTCTCAAATAATTAGCTTGAGTAAATGCGATTAGTTGTTCAAATAGTGTTTAATTTCCTTCCCGGTTAATCAGCGAGGTGAAGAACTCTTTTGGGTATGTAGGTTGATGGTTTATGTTTGTTGTGAATGAACGAGCTAGTATGCAGTCTTCGGCATAATTAGGACTAGAAAATTCTATTATGATGTTGTCTCATCGCAATGATTCTGAACATCAGCACTGTTCCATTCTATTAGATAATATACAAGGGTGAAACTTTCTGTTAAAAAACACTTAAGGAGAGGGAAACAGTATCTGATAAAAAGAACTACGTGAATATGTTGATTGGGCAGGCTTGCATCATTAGGATCCAGTTTAACAGCCTTAAATTGGCTTTGCTGGATTTGATTAGAGAGAAGCTGACTCCTCTGTTATCTTTTGCTGTTTTTTAGCAAGGCATTGAGGTTTGACAAAGAGAGTGTTTGAATTTAGAATAGAGTATCTTATCTACTTCTTTCGCCTTATTTACATTGTGCTTTATGGTTTTTGTTCTTCTGTTTTTGAAGAATCCAGCATCGTTGAGAAGACCAGTGAATTGAAAAGCAAAGATGAGAGCATCAAGCAGATGGAAAATGTTCTTCAGGAGAAGTCGGCTACCATTGCAGCATTACAGAGTGATGTAAAAGCACATGAGGTAAAGGGTTTAGCTTAACTTTTTCCCCCCTCAAATATCAGGGTATAGTTTATTTAGCTCTTGGAAGCAATAGTATGACAGATATTTCCGCAATCATTTTCACCATCACACCCAGTAATTGTGTTCAGTTTTCAGCGCAGTCTTTCAATAGCAATGCTAATGCAGTTTGGCTCGTTGGATTGGAGTCTTGTTATGTAATTTGCTTTACTGTATAATCCTCTATATTTTTATCAGTAAAAACATACAGTATAACAGTAAATGCCAGTAATATAACACTTATTAGGTTATTGGGATCAGCTAGCATGGTTTTGCTGTTTTATCGTTAGCAGTGGTGTTATTGTTCTTTTTTTATCGGCAGCTCTGGTATTATCTGTGGTATACTTGTCAGCAGTGGTCTTGTTGCCTAGTATTTTTCCGTGCAATATAATCCAAATCAAAATAATATTTATGTTGAAATCAGCTGGGTTGCTGCATGAACCTTTGTTGATATTCTACTTTGTCAAGGGCCATATAATAAATTTAATGCCTACACCTCTATGTAACTGTGTAAGGTAGGGAGAGAGAGGCAGAAAAAGTCTTTCAACTTTTTAGATCGGAGGAATTGGGTTAGCTGATTAGGGTTAGAGTATTGGGTTGGGAATCTTGGGATGGGAACGCGTGTAGGGCCAGATGTGCAATTGTGTAGTACAGCTGTAAACATCTCAACATATTCCACTGAACGTGACATGTATAGTTCGGGTCGGGTCGGTTTGACCGGGTTTTTAATTAATCAACCCGTTACCCACCTGAAACCCGACAAAAAACATACATTCTGACCCGTGAACCGCCCGAACACTCTGATTGAACTGCCTGTTTGCCTTCAGTTCGGGTCTGGTCAGGTTGGTCGGGTTCTGCGGTTTTTTGCTTAGCCCTGGTTTAAATCTTCCTCTCCTCCTTGGGTTTCCTTGAGCAGAACATAATCCCTCTTTCTTATCGTCGCATCTACGGGTCTTCCCATGATGTCACCATTCTTCTCTATTCTTCTCAACAAATTATCAAAATTGGTGCTAAATGCTAATCATGCTGATTCTTAACTTTATTTCTCAAGTAGTTGAGTGTTGTCACTTTTAAATATCCTCATCTCAACTCCTCTCAAACTTTTTCAGTCTTATTTCATTCGTTCTATGTAGGATTCAGTTTGGCCTTTTTGGTTTTTTGGTAAATCCATTCTGATCGATGATTTGCACACACACTAAAATTACATTTTATCCATCTGTCTCTCCCCCTCTCCCTCCCTGCGCATTATATGTATGTTAGAAAGACTTTTTGTGAGCAGAACATAATGAATAATTGATTTGAAACTGTGATTGAAGATGGAAGAAGTACGAGTTTTTCACCAATGAACTTTGGTTTTCTTTTGTTGGACCTTTAAGTGAATTAAAGCTCCATCTCTAATGAGAACTAACTCTTTTGTAGCAAAAATGGTCTGTAGATGCAAAAGAGCAGTTGGGTAAGGCTCATGCACGGGTTAGTGAACTAGAGAACCAGGTAACTTCTGTTTGAATTAGCTGGCAAAGATAACTCTTTGGTATTTTGGCAGTTCTCTGACATTTCCATGTTTAACAGGTTGACAATCTTAGAAAGGAATTAGAAACACAAAACGAGAAAAGAGATGCTGTGGAAGCCCGACTAGCTGTAGCTGAGAAAAAAGTTTTGGACTTGAACTTGAAACTAGAAAGTGTAAGTATGATGCACATTTTAGTATGTGATGAAGTTAGTATTATGGAAATTAACTTTTTTTGGATTGGTGATATGGGCCAGAAGTTTCTAGTGAAGTATGATCGTATTCACGTTTCTCTCTTAAGGTTGATATGGGATCGGTAAATTTTGTAGTTTTAATCTATCATTGCTGTCGCCTGCTTTCAAGAAACTTCATTGTTATGATATACGCTTCTGTCTACGCAATTGGCCATCCAAATGACTTGAAAGAAGCCGATTTCTTTATTTTCTTTTTCTATATGTGAATGTATGTACTATGTATATTTCCCTGTCTAAGAAACAGATGTTGGTGTTTTATTTGCCGTCACTTTGGATCATGGGTCAATTTTTTATTGTACTACCAGTCCGCCACTAACTATTGCTTAGTTGAAATGTTGAATTATTCCGCGATGAACCATTATTTCAGTTGGATAAATTTAGTTTAGGCTTTTAGTGCTGTTCTGGACACTTGGTATTAGGTCAACTTTAATGCCTCACTGCTTGCTTATTTTGCAGCAATTTCTTGTACATTTCCCTTTGTTATTGTGCCATAAGATGCTCTTGTATAGTCTTTGTAGCGACATAAATTTTTGTTTTTGATTGTCCTTTTGTCAGCTTAAGAAGACCAATGACCGAACAGAAAAGCAGAATTGTAAGACTGAACGTGCTCTTCAAGCAGCAGAGGTTTGCTGACACCCTAGTGTCTGACAATCTTTTATGTTTCCTTTGGTTAATGGTATCACTATTTTGTGGTGTCTTCAGGAAGAAATGGTGAAAGCCAGGTTGGAGGCGACCACTGTCGCAAAAGATTTGACTCAGGTGATTCATGTTGCTTTAAACAATTTTTTTTATTGTTGTTGCTGCTGCTCAATCATTTTGTGTTGCTTATAGCTTCATATTGTTGGTGATTTCTGATGCGTTATGTAGATCATAGGGTGAGGCCTCTTCTTCTTCAAGGCCTATAGCAATTTCATTTCAAGCACAATTTGTGGCCTTTAATCTCTGATGCGTTATGTAGATCATAGGGTGATGCCGAGGCCGCTATGAGGTTATAGGCTTTTGTCCGCACAAGCTATTCCAAAATTTATTCCTGGTGTGGAGAATAGATGTGGCATTTCCATTATTGAAATACTTGGTACGATATATTAGATTGCAAAAGCTACCTAAATAGTTCCACTTCTTGTTTGGAAGCGCCAAATTCATTGTTTTGGCTTTTGACTATTGGCAAGTTGCGACAAAGGTCTGTCACAAAATATACTTCTTTTCTCTTCCACCAAGACAGAATGTCATGTGTTCTATTCATTTGGCATTTGAAATCTGGGAGTGAATTGTATTGCTCACTTATAAATTCTAGCTCACGCAATTTTCAAGCATCTTGATATGCTGCGCAAGGTCTTTGAGGTGTTTGTTTCCTGCTAATATCTCTGTCCTGCTAAACACAAAGCACCTGTGCTAAGGAACAAAAAGAAGTGTGGAATCACGTATGAATTGTGCTTATTTACCACTGAGTGTGCCATGTTCGAAATGTTCCTAAATAGGAGTACGTGAGAATCTTAATTCCTTTAGTGTGAACCTTTTTTTTTTTTTTTTTTTTTTTCTTTTGTTTCTGATCAACAATCAGGTTCGAGAAGCATGGGTTCCACATTGGCTTGCGACTCATTTGATGAACTGCCAGGTTTCTTTTTGCCTGTAGATGTTTTTGTGTGTGTGTGTGTTTGTATGCGGCAAAACCTATTCTTTTGACCTTTCTGTTAACATGCAGTCCTTCATAGTGACTCATTGGAAGGAGAGTGGAAGGCCCTTCTTGGATTTGACGTTTCAAGAGGTTCTTTTTCTTCTTCTATTCTGTAGCTGATACTCTGTACCTTGTAAATATTGTTGATTCGATCAGATTATTTTGGTTGGTTAAGTAAGTCGTTTTTACACGATTAAACTAGTAATTTTATTAAATCAGCTCAAATTTCTGAAGTTCTGAAAAAGGAGTCATTAGTTAATGGATGTAATTTGACTATTCACAAATTTACCCTGGCCATCTTTTGTTGTAACCAGCATATACGTTGTATGTTGAATGGCTAAACTTTTTTTTTTCCTTCTGTATTTGTGTTCCAAATTTGTTTTTTCTCAGGCACTGCAAAAGAAAGATCAGTTGAGGAAGTGGGCCGAACCCCACTTTGAAACTGTAAAGACTGTAAGTTATTTTATCCATATATGTATTTGTGCACTGTAAAGATGTTTCAGTTATGCGTTTGATTTTCTATTTAATGCATTGATGATTTCGGTTGAGTTAATCTGCCTCTTATCTAATGATTTAACATTAATATATAATTCTCCCAATTTCAAATGAATGTGCTGGATTTTACATCTTCATATTTGTTCTTGATTTCTTCCTCTTCTAGTTTCAAATAAATATGCTCAGAATCCTTCTAGATCCATGTACTTGTCAATATGTGCTTTAAATGGAAGTTCTATAATTGCTTTAGGTGGTTCCATGACTTTACATAGATCTAGATCTATGTACTTGCCAATATGTGCTTGAAATGGAAGTTCTATAATTTTGTTACTGGGGCAGGGTGAGGTTCATGTTGCAGTTGAACAAAATTTTGTTAATGGGACAGGGCAAGGTTCATGTTGCAGTTGAACAAAATTTTGTTAATGGGACAGGGTGAGGTTCATGTTGCAGTTGAACAAAATTTTGTTACCGGGAAAGGGTGAGGTTCATGTTGCAGTTGAACAAAAATTTATTATCGGGAAAGGGTAAGGTTCTATAAAGCAGTGCCTGTACTGCCATAACCAGAAATGGTAACAACATAGATTATGTGACATCTCATCTTGGGAGGTAGTCCTACATTGCTGGGTTTCCCGTTATTATTGGATGCTGGTATCTGAGGGGCACATCAGCATATGACAAGCCCTCACCCACTCACTTAATACCCTGTTCATATCATCCAGATAGTCTCCTCTAAACTCCATCACCTCTACATCTTCTGTACCAATTTGTTTATTTTTCTAGGCTCTATTTGACTACTGCTCTAATGGCCATCAAGAAATACTACGCTCTCTAGTCACCTTTCTGTATCTCCTGGTAGATTGTATTTCCTGCATCCTTCGTATGACTTCTACGGTATTAATCCACACTTCCTGCGTCGCTCCTAACCTTAGTTTGCAGATTTTTGTACCTGCCCCGCTCATCGTTCTCTCTCACTGTGTTATTATCTGTCATACGTACAGTACACAGGAAATTTTCAATTTTGTTATTCTAGCATAATAGCGTTAATCTAGTCTCTTGTATCTGCCTACCAATCTAATCTTACAGCTAGATGCAGAATAAGTACTTTGTGCACCCTACTCTGAAGTTCTATTCTTGTTATTAAATCTTACTCTAATACCACCTAACAACCCGCACTAGCTGCCCATGGAAACCCTTTGCCTTGTCCTTGGCTCAAAAGCTTAATCTCAGATCTACCATGTAGCTAGTGGATCTGTACTTATGTATCTACTAGTCCATTGGTAATCCACGGATGTGAGACTACCTCCCAAGATGGGATGTTATGGTTACTTTGGGCTAGGCCTTTGTGGGCTTACCACATCATTACTGGGAAGAGTTATGTATGCATATAATACAACTTTGAGGCTGAAGTCAAAGAAGTACATGGAGTTGGTATCTTCACCATATCTCATCCATCTCGGCCCTAAGCCTTTGGGGTCTTGGATTTTGGATCCGGCACCTATAATCCATCTCCCATTTGGCCACCCTGCTTGTGGAACCTGCCCCAAATAAGTGTGGTCAGGTGGACCTAATAAAATTCTTACAAGGGTTTCACCAATAGTGGCAACTGCTTTAGACATCCTTTAAAAACGGAGTGTCCCATTGTCCTACTTGGGAACATCTGTGTTACTCGGACTCGCCACTTTTGGAGCACCCGTGTCGACGCGACACAACACAAGTACGGGTGCGAGATCCGTACGGGGTACAGCCCACTAAATCCGGATACTCCTACTTTCCCAACTCGATATCTCGAAATAAAAGAAGAAGAGAGGAGTGAAGAAGAAGAAGATGAAGAGAGGAGGAGGAGAGACGAGAATGGATTAGTACGTGAGCTTTGAGAAGAACGGAGAGGCAGATCAGAGATTGAGCTGCAAGTTCACTGACTATGAACTCGTTATCGTGGAAGATGAAGCAGTGTTTTATTGTCGTGGAAGAAGAAACAGATGGGGCTGCTGGTTATAACCTTAATTGAACTTGGGCTTCTCTATTAAATTGGGCTACATGTCTAATATGTTGTGATGGGCCTTTTGTTTGTCCTTTGGACTATTAATGGGCTTGCACATTGGGGCAAATATAAATGGATTCCATAATTTTTATGGCCTTCTATTATCCAAACAAAAGAACCTATATATTTTTAATACATAAAATACCCATTATTTAATATAGTAAAATTTAAAATATTTAAAATATATATAAGTACATAAAAAAATCCATTTTTTAATAGATTGAAATTAAGAATATTTAAAAAATATTGTTTGATGTATCCCCATACCCGTGTCCAAATTTGGATCCATATCCGCGTATCCCGTATTTTTCAACTTAAGGTGTCTGACACCTAGATTCGCACTTGCACCCGATACCCGTACCCGAGTCCAAGTAACACGGGAACATAGGAAATAAGTCTCATAATCTTAGGGTCGTCATATTTGGTGAACAAGGGTGCAGGGAAGCTGAAGAGTTGATTAAGGCTGTAAACCGAGAGAGATCAGAGCAAGAAAAATGGAGTTGGTACCTTCACCTCATCTCATTTATCTTGCCTCCAAATCTAGACTCTTGGCTTTTGGATCTGGGTCTCAAAAGTCACAATGTCCATTTTTGTCTTTTGGCAATTATTTCAAGCTTTGGTGGTTTAGGTAAACTGATTTGCTCAAGGAGGACTGACTTCAATCAACCATGGGAAAATACTTGGAAGCCGTTAGATAGGTTGGATGTTGTACCGTGGATTGTGAGGATGTAGCTAGCCTCATCTCATCGCTCCATAATTTGGTGCCTCCATAATTGATGATTCAGGTAGCTGTTAGTCTTTGATTAATGGAAGAGAGAGGCATGGGGGGGCTTTGGAAGCAGAAATGAGGAAGGGGCATGTGTATTTTCCATTTTATGAGGTCTCTTTGCATTGGGTTTTTGTGTTCGAGTAGAAGGCAAAAAAATCCAAGGACCTATGGTAGGACACTAGGGCTTCTCTAATATAGGTCCTTGTTAATATTTCTCATGTGGGAGTAATTTTGGGTGGCCATGTATGTGGAACTAGGCAATAGTTATGGAACATATTGGACTTGTATACAAGAGTCCTTAAAGGCTTTGGATGGTATGATATGCTAGTTGTTCTTTTGCAAGTGAGATTTAATTAGAGAATACAAGAAGGAAAACCTTTCAGTTTAAAGAGAGAATCATAGATGGAAGTAGGGATCTTCCAATTTGCAGTAGATTAACAATCTGAAACTGAGAAGCTTTGTCTGACACATCATTTTCAATTTGATTGAGGATTAGAGGTGGCCCATAAGGATTATTGAAAGTCCTCTGGTTCCTTTCATGCCACGAGTTATATTCTTATAGATCATTGCAGAAACGTTTTCCCAGTTACCTTCCCAGTGAGGCAACTAGATTCAGTCTGCCCAGGGTGTAAAGGCTTCATTGTTCTTCGAAACTTGCATACTATTTGACACTATTTTAAATTGAGAAGTTATTTGAGGTATTTGACCCTGCTAGTCATTAATAACTGATTCAATTTATATTGATTGGAATGTGTATCCTTCTTTTCTTAAATAGCCTGTGTTACATCGGCGTGAATTCATGTGTAGTTGCAGCTGTGTCCTAAATTGTGGATTGGTTTAATGCGAAGTCCAAGGAAACTCGTACATGACTAGAGAATTGGATATATGAAATGGGAGCTGTCCATTCCATATCTAGAATTCTATGGATGAGGACAACACAAAATGGATTGCTAGTTTTGTTGCCTGTGGTATATGCCAATACTGAATTAAATAGGACTTGCTTGTCCTTTAAATTTATGGTTAATGTTGCGTTTCTTGTGTGGTGTGGTGTGTCTACACTCCATATTAGCTTGTGCGTGACATAAAGATGTACAATTCAATAGAAAAATCCACATTAGTGTGTGGAATATATGGACTAGAAATCTTTCTATCAATAGCTTTATGTCTTGAGGAAACACCGTGTAAACAAACTGTCTCATTTGTCTTATGGACACTGAAATTTCTCTAGTCATTGAAGTATGAATATAGCAGAAACCTATAAGAAGACACCTTGTATCCAATAGAAGAACTATGATATTGGAATAAATGAGGCAATCAGGGAAGGCAGTAAATCAGTTAAGAGCATCATTGATCTGCATATGCACTTTTGACACAGGCTAGAAGTCTTTCATCATGTCAGTCATTGGTGCAATGACTGATCAATTTGCTTGTGAAAGAACGGAACAAGAGCTGTGAATCATAAGCCCAAGCATATTCTGACGTTTATTGGTATATAATGGGGAGGCCTTCCCCCCGCCCCTGAGGGATATTTACTGATGCAATTGTTGCTTTTCTGATTTACTTCATTTCCTTAAAGTTTCGTATACTAGCAGCCGTTAGTTACAAGGTTACAACTCATTGGTCCTGCGTGTACCGTGTTCTCTTGATTTTAATGTAGTCTAGCGTTCAGGTTTGTTGATTTTGAAGTAGGAGACCAAATGATGGCAGTTTCCTAATTTTGTTGTATGTTTTGTGAAGAAATGGATCCCAATTATTAAGGACCAGTGGTTGAGAGTTGTTACTGAAATTGGGCCACATGTTGAATCTCTAACTGCAAAAACAATTGAGGTTTACCATTCATCCAAGAATTATATCCAACCCCATGTTGTCAAAGTACAGGAGATAGTGGATCCACATTTTCAGGTATGCCTCTCTGAGATTGCTTATTCTAATTACATGACCTGGATGACATTCCTGTTGTATTGAAACTTCATTTGGTGACAGGAAGTGAAGAAGTTCACCAAGCCATACATTGATCAAGTCGCAACTGTGACAAAACCTCATGTAGAGAAAGCACGTGTTATCTTGAAACCGTACACTAAAAAGATAGTTCGTACTCATAATAAGTTTGTCAAAGTTGCTACTATGTACCATCGTCAGGTATTCACTTTATTTCTTATCTTTATGACCTTTGTACAAACCATATCTACTTTTTCCTCCAATTTTTTGAAGTTTGTTTTCATGCCTTCGAGAATATTTTCTCCACTTATAGTGGTATATGCAGGGACAATTTTCTTGTTACTTTGAAATGGCAACCTGTGTTGCCTTGTAGGATTGTTTCCTGGTTGTCATGATTTGGAATTGGGTGTTTATTGGAACTATTAATGGTAAGATGTAAACAATAGAAAAGGGTAGGGAAGACAATTTGATACACGGTCTGCCATCATTCTAGCAGATGTCATTTCAAAATTTGGAGTAGAAAATGTGTATTGGTGTAGTTCTGTTGAAAGGGAAAAAAAGAAATTGATGGCTCCATCATATTCATGCATTTTGCAATAGTTCACCCTGAAGCCTGTGTTACTACGATCCAAACTGAAACCTTGTTATCTTGTAACAGTTACAGGCCTTAAAACAGAAGAGAGAGAAAAAGAAAAAGAAAAAAAAGGGCTGGCTTTTTAGCCTGCCTTTGTTTTTTGAGCTTTATTCAAATGGACAGAATATGATCTTGTTTACACAAGGATGTATGTTTTTTGAACCTTATTTCGTTTGTCTGGGAATAACAAGAATCAAGGATACAAGATAAGTTTGAGTATCACAATATCTTTGATTTATATGTTATTGAAATTGTGATCTGTCTTAGAAGCTCAACTCAACCCTTTGAAGCTGAAGTTGAGGAATACAGGCAAAATAATGGCATGCTTCTATAACTTTGTTAGATTATTCTCGAGTAATTGCAGTATTATACTGGGTGTTGGGGAACTATAATGATCCAAATGGTCAGGTGGTTGTGAATTCGTGTAATTTTCTTTAAGATAATTGAGTGAAGAGGGATGCTCTGGTTTTGTGACGGTGCAGTTTTATGGCCAATATTGGCAAAACGTCCATCATAGAAACCGCAAAGGGTTACCCCAAGGGCTAGTCATCATATTTTATCTGGGAGCTATGAAGCATAGCTCCGACACGTATGTGTGTCCCCATGTCAGACGGTGGGGGGAAGAACACGGGAGAGACACGGCTGGAGTTACATATGCAAATTTTTAAAGTTCTTTGGGGTGAATTTGTATCACTTCAAATATTTTGCGTTAAAAGTGTAATATATACATATAGGACGCTTGTTTCTACATGTTGATGCTTCATGCTTATGTTTCCACTTGTAGAAAATAAATTTTATTTATTTATTTATGTTTGCCGTGTGCCTTGCCTTGCCTGTGTTCCCATTTTTTTAGAAATCCCGTATCTGTCTCCTTGTCCATACTTAATAGTCTGGGAGAATATTTTGTTCGTGTAGCTACTATTTACTTCAGGATTTGTGGTTTTTATGTTGGCTGAGAGAGCTTTTCTGATGGGCATCTGTCACTTGTTTCTTATTTGTGAAGCTTTAAATCATTTTCTTGGGGTGAAGGGGGAATAACATTAGAAATAACCTTGAAATTGTTGACTTAGTGGTGGGTGACGTTGGTCAATGAATTCCTCATAATGCTAATTTTATTGGATGCTGTTAATTTAGATGCCCAATTTCCATACGAATGCCAATAATGCAAGTTTTTTTTCTAGATAAATAATTATATCCCCAACTAATACCATGGAGAACCTCTATACATATACTTCAGTTGGGAGTGTTCAAGGGCACAACCTGCCTGTATAAAAGTTTATGTTGATTGTTGCCCAAAAATGTTTCCTGAAAAAACATGGTCTCAATGTTTCTCTGTTTATATAATTTGTCTCTCAGACCCAGATTTCTTTAAAAAAAATGGCATGGGTTTCAACACAACTTTATTTCTGCATTCTTACGTTAATCTTAAAATGAAACTATGGGGAAGTGCCCCTTTAGAAACAACTGATTCACGAAGTACATTTTGTAATGTTCCTTTCATTTGTGAAGGTGCGAGCTACAATAAGTGCAAAGCTCCGGGATCACGAGCTTACAAAACAATTTGCAACTGATGAGCTGGTTTGGATTTTGGTATGCGTTGTTCTTTTTTCACTTAAGAGATGCTACATTTTGAAGTAGCCGCAGTTTCCTACTTATTTCTAAGCTTTAAATTTGGATTTTGTGATGATTGTTTTTTCTTGATGTTGTAGGCGTCTGCTTTGATGGCTTTACCCGTGATTGTTCTTTTTAAAGTGGTTTCAGCCATTTTTTGGTTAGTTCAATTTTATAGTACATCTTTCTGTTGGCTGTAAACCAGCTGTTTCTATGAATTGAACAGTGAATTTGGCTACTAATTTTGTTTTATCGCCTCTGTACTATTTCATTTGAGTTCATTTATATTTTCCCAATCTCTGTTTCAATGTTCTGCTGTAAGATTGATTCCTGATACTTGCAGTAAAAAGTCCAGAAAGCAAACTCGGAATCCAAGCCATACACGTCGCCGAGCTAAACGGGTACATCCAGACAAATAAAGTTCTTGAAACTGTGTGGTCAAAATTCGAGGTAATGTTATCCACCTTGTTGAAATGGTTCCTTCAGAACAATTTTCTGTATTTTCTTTTTATCTCTATTCAAGGTAATGTATTTTGCTGTGTGAACTAATTTCCACATACAATTTTCTTCTAACATATTAACAAATTGGAATAGTCCTTGAGGAATTGCTTGATGAATTTTTTAAAGACTTCACATGAGAACATATCATGGGAAAATGAATCTGCATATATTAATGTAGGCAGTGGTTGGTAGTTTGATTTGAGAGGGGGAGGGAGGGAGGGAGGGCGGGAGGGGGAGGGGGAGGGATTTGGTTACTAGTAGGAACATTTATAATTTCTACAGCAATTAACTTTGATATGCCTTATTGGTATGCCTAGATAGACATAATTGTCTAGTAATACATGATCACAATCAAATTGAAACTTTATGCTCGGTTCACCTTCTAAATTAAGAATGCAAATGTGACCCTTAGTTGAAGGTGTTTGAATTAAAAAGAGATTGTTACATAATATATACAAAAGCTGATGGTTTGAGAACTTTGGTAGGATTACTATTTTGAGCTTCTTGGTGCAGGTGTTAGAAATTTCAAATTACCTTGCCAATCGTTTTCCAGTTTTTATTCTGAATAAACTGGATGCTTCTAATTATTCCAGTTGTTACGAGTTACTAATGTACCATTCAGTACTCGCATGACTTTAAAAGGACCCCTCGTTTACTTTGAGTTTGGCACGTAGCAAATGATTGCTATTTCACGGGGCAATAATCTTTGTTGCCCGTGGCAATTTCTCTCCTGATTTCATTCACCGATGCTTGCTATCGGTTTTTCTGATACCTTTCTTATGGGCTGCTGTTGTTATCCTTCATTCTATACAGGACTCTTAGCAGTATTCCTGTCTTGTTGAAGTGGACAGATTTCCTCTCCTTGAGATGGGCACGCGTTTTGCTTATGAAGGAAATGGGTTGAAAGTTCTCTGGCAAAAAACTCTCACGCTTGATAAATTTATGAACTGGGTTTTGTAGTTAACGATCGATCATGATGTCTGTATGTTGTTTTTCCTTCTTTTCTTTTGATCGCGTGCGTTGTTTTTCTCTGTTATCCTTGTTTTTCATGCATCACAGTTAGACAAATTATCCATATATGGGCTTTCAGGTTAGTACTTGATTTTACCAAACATATCTTTGTTTCGTTCCTTCAGTTCTTTAGAAATGCTAGACTAGAATTGGATTAGGGATGGGCATGGGGAGGGTAGGGGTGGATACCACTACCTCCATCCCCGAACCTATATCAATCTCCATCCCCTCCCCGATCCCCACCGGGGATTTTATTTTAACCTCCATCCCCGCCCCGATGCGGGGAACAGCGATCCCCATGGGGATTCGGGGATCCAAAATGAAATGCACTTGTCATATGTAAATATATTAAAGAGGTACATATTTTCATGCGGGGAAACGTCATGAACCAATTTTATGGTTCAACCACAAAATCACAGACATCAACCTTTGTCAACGTAGCATACACGGGAAAAATCCTCACAGACATCAACTAATGAAAACGAAAATGAAACTTCTAGATCCACACTTTTGATCGAGGCAATATGATAACATAGATGAACAGAAAAGAGACGTATGTAAACTATAAGTGTAGATTAAGAATGCTTCAATACATACCTGAAAAAGCTTATGTATTCACCGGAAAGAGAACGGAGAGAGGAGATTTCAAATCAAAGTAGAAACACGTAGAGAGAGAGAGAGAGAGATTAAGGACCGTAAGCAAAAGCTCAAACTGTTGGCGCCGTGAACAACGAAGAGTTGAGATCAATGAGATGACCTGGGTTTTGGGTGAGAGACGAGAGTTGAAAGATGAAGTGTGGGGCGGCTGTGATTGTGAACGTGTGAAGTGTGAAGAAAAAAAAAGAATATTTACCTGGAAAAAAAAAAGTAACCCTAACTCTAAGTTATAAATATCTGGGAAAAGAATATTTTGTGTTTATAATATAAATATATATTATACACACACACACACACACACACACACACATATATATATATATATATATATATATATATATATATATATATATATATATATAAAATAAATTAATATATATGAGTGAACGGGAATGTGGGGAGAAGGGGGGAGGTGCGGGGAATGGGGGGGGAGGGGATTGGGTAGGGGACTAAGAAAGATCCACATCGCAGATAACTAAAACAAAAAAAAATTCTTTAAAGTTAAGAATGTTTGTTTAAAAAGTGCTCACGTTGGAATAACCAAACTTAAGAACCCTCTTAAGAACTAACCAAATTTTGTCACTTGGATAACCAAAACTAGCAACATTTTGCCAATAACCAAATTTAATAGACCCCACATCTACCCAATCAAGTACACCCACCATTACACAAAATGACAAAAACCTTCTCTCTCCTCTCTTAACAATGTTTTCAAAAGTTTAATTAAATTTTTTTTTTCTTTTTCAAAAGTTTAATTTTAAAAAACTGGTTTTTTTCAAAAGTTTATTTTAAAAAACTGTTTTTTTCAAAAGTTCATTTTAAAAAACTGTTTTTTTTTTCAAAAATTCCTATTAAAAACTGTTTTTTTCAAAAGTTCGTTTAAAAAAAACTGTTTTTTTTTCAAAAGTTCATTTTAAAAACTGTTTTTTTAAGAAGTTTATTTTTAAAAAAAAAATTCAAAATTTATTTTTAAAAACTGTTTTTTTTAAACCGTTTTGTACTTAAAGAAAATTCAAAATATTTTTTAAAAAAAATTTCAAAACTATTTTTTGTAGTTTGAAAAAGTAATGTGGCAAGTTTTGTTTATCATTTGAATAAGTGATGGAGGGTGTCCATTATTTTTGGTTATGGACAAAAAACACCAATGTGGGACTTGACATTGCTAACTTTAGCAACCTCTAAATGGATAACCAAAAGCTTATGTGGCAACTTTTGGTTATCCAATTTTGGTTAGACCATTGTGGATGCTCTAACAATACCATCTCCTACCCGATCCCCAAATTTTTTTAAAAATAATCCACATCTCCTACCCGATCCCCGAAAAAATCCCCAAATCCCCTCCCCGAATGGGTAGGGGACGGGTTGGATAGGGGCGGGTCGGCCGAGATGACCATCCCTGAATTGGATAGAGCTCAAATGATCTCCTGCATTAGAACGCCAGAAAGAAATGGTTTATTTCCACAGACAGAAGCCAAAGGTAGAAGAAAGTGAATTATGGACTAGATTGCGTAACAAATCTGCTCGTCTGATTGACGGAGTTTCTGTCGAATTTCTCACCTCAAAAGGAATTTGGGGACCCTGCTTTTCACCCTGTGTTACTCCCTGCTTTTTTGCCCAAAAAGATGTCGTTTTGGACATTTTCTTGGTATACCTTCAAAGGGATAAAAACAGGGTCCACGGACCCTCTCAAAAGAAGTTTAAATGAAACTCTACCTCTGATATCGTTAACCGATATTAAGGGGAGGTTTGGGTAAATTGAAAAAACTAGTTTTTTGGTTTTTTAGGTTTTGTCCTTATTCAAATTTTTTTTTGCATTTGTTGGTTTTTAGTCGATTTTTTGTGGTTTCTTGGCTTGTCTCGACGAGAGGAATCTAAAAAGTATAAAATTATTAGTCAAACTTAAAATTTTGTGAATAAAGACGAAAAATAATCCAAAAAATCGACTAAGAAAATTATTTTTCATCTTTATTCACAAAATTTTAAGTTTGGCCAATAATTTTATACTTTTTAGATTCCTCTCGTCGAGACAAGCCAAGAAACCACAAAAAAAAATCGACTAAAAACCAACAAATGCGAGAAAAAAAAATTGAATAAGGACAAAACCAAAAAACTAGTTTTTTCAATTCACCCAAACCAAGCCTAAAAGATTGCAATGTGCAGTGGATTCTTTTTTACACAAGGAATGTAATGGACACCAAGAGAAGAAAATAGCGGTGAATAGGAAATTACAATAGTAGTAATATGCCGATAGTTAGGATCAAATTGATATTTAGAAGAGAATAGGTAAGGAATAGAATATGTGTGCACTTTTGGACTGAAATTGATATTTTTATATACATACTCATGTCGTGCTCTAACCCTAGTGGGATTGCTTGATGGATTTACGGAGGATAACTATGGATTTCCAACTCAAAGGTACCACAAATTTGCCACATGCAATACTCGAGATTCAAACACCAATCCTAAATATATTTTGGATCTTCATTATAGGCCTATTTGTTTAACGGGACTAATAGTGAGAGAATTTTATGATCTCTGAGTGCATGTTTAGTCTCTCGTCGGTTGCGTGAGCTATAAATTGGACTGGATTAGGTGGGGCCATTTTTCGTTTATTAACAAACACTTCATCCGACCTTAAAAGTTGGTCCATCTTTTCTGTTTGGAATGCCTAAAAATTCTTGTTTGTTTTGACTAGTCCATGAGAAAAAATGAGGGAAAAAAAAAAGTCATTTCCTTGTTTACCATCCATTCTCATACTCAAATTCAGACGCAAAAAGCGGAGGAAAATTGAATTAGAGTTTCGAAAATAATTATTGTATTTTCAAAAAGCGTTTAAAAAGCTGTTATGGGTGTTCGTTAATTATTTGTTTTTGTAATTTTGAGAACCTAAGGATTCCTAGATGCTAAAATCGGAAATAAAATCAAATTCTAGAGAAGCTAAGTTTGAGGTATTTTTCAGATCAGGTTTTATATTTTAAGTACCCCAGAAGCTAATTCTTAGCTTTTTTCAGCAAACAGTATCAACTTTCACAACAACTTAATCATAATTTCACAAATACAATAAACATGTATATCTGCTTTGACTAAAATCTGAAATCTAAAATATGAAGTTTGAATTTAAAATTTGTATCCGTAGCTATCACAAACACATAGAATTCCTTCAAGTGAATTACTTTCCCAGTGAAAACCTATGTATTAGAATCCTGTCAGATGAATAGATGGGATTAATAATATATCACAATATATCACATGCCCTCCTTAAAAGGTATCTAGACCGTAATTTTGGGCCATTTGTGGACCCTTTTGCAAGCTCCCTTCGATTAATAAAACCGTTCTTATTTTAGATCTCGTCAAAAGCATATACTCTGCCAAAACAATGACAATCAGATGTTAATTGATAAGATATTAGAACACTTTCATCTTGATAAAAATAAACACGTACGCTAAATTGAAACCTACATTTTTCGCACACAAAATTTATACTCGTTGTTCTCTTATAAATAGATCTGGATCTTATACTGTACTTATCGATATACTATCAACATGGTTATTTGCACAATAAACACGTATGCTAAATTGGAACCTATATTTTTCACACACAGAATTTGAACTCGTTCTCCTATAAATAGATCTTGATCTTGCACTTTCCGATAGGTAATTGATATTTACACCCCCCATATTGTTATAGCCACACTCCCTCTTTGTTTTTTTAGTGAAATTTTTACACAAATTTCACTAGAAGACAAAAAAAAGAGATGTAGATAACAATTTAGGGGTGAAAATCATTTCCTTTCTGATATCCAATCAATATGAGTATTTAAAAGGTAATCTTGGCCCGGATTTCAGCCTATTGGGACCCACTAAATGTTTAACTTTTTGGGTTTGGCCTGATACTGAGGATTTGTAGCCCAATCATTGGTTTTCTTGGTTTTGGCAAAACGAACATGGGCATGAGCCCAAGCGTGGTAAGAAAACCAAAAATTCTGAGCAGAAATCCATTTGGATTTGAGTCACCAAAAATGATACGGGTACACCACACTCGCGTACCCAGATACACACCAATACGTCTCAACTATCCAAAATCATTTTTGATGTTCCGGATTTGAAATAAACTATTCGCGCGAATAGTGGACGGTTGGGATGCGTTGATGTACATTTGGGTACGTGTGTGTAGTGGACCTATAGACGCATTGTTTGGGTCACACGTATCCATTTTTTCATGAGGAAAAGCAGTAAAGCACCATGAGATGACAATTATTTCTTTAATTATTACTGACGTGTGTTGTGCCACCAATGATAGTAGTTAAATTGCATTTGTAATGTTGGTTTTTAAAATGAAACATGCACTATTTGGTTCAAAAGGCAACATCAGAAAACGGTCCAATTTTATACATTGGTGGGGAGCTAGTAGGTAAATTAGTTGGTTAACAACCGAAGAGGTTCAACGGATTCGACGTTTCTCTATAGACTCGAACGCCAGATTACCTCAACTCAGTCTAGTTTTAACTTACGAGAGTTGGAAAGTGTATATACTCATATTTTGATGTCAGGGGAGAATTACACACTAATTTCAGCTAGGCAGATTTGCTTTAACATTTTTAAAAAGAAAAATCCATTGGATACCGTTTTTACTTTCTCAAAAAGGGGAGATCATGTTGTATGTGAGAATGAAGATTTGTCCACTATTGACTTTAGAAGATACTGTATAAAAGAAGTGGATCTGAACTGAAGAATTAAATTAAAAAATTCAATTACCAAATTTCAAATTAATATAAAGGAGAATTGAAGTTCTCTATCATTGGTGTTCCACTAACGAAAAACATTTTTTTCCAAAAATCAAAACAGATCATTCTTTTGCGATACATCACATAAAAAATCATGAAAAACCAATTTATTTTAAAAACACTCTTAGCAGAACACCCCCTTAGTTTTGCTTATAGGAGTCATGTTTCATGAAAAGGGTACCAAAAGCTTGTGTTTTGAAATCTGGGGTACCAAAGAAACTTTTTGCTTCACAATAATTGAGAATGATGTTGCAATGAGGAATGATTTGAGACTTAGAGAGAGAACAATAGATGTGAAACAATTTTCCTTTTGTTATTGCTATAAAAGAAGTGAGAACTCAACCTGAATGGGTTGGCTTGGTGGTCAAGATCCCGGACTTTAGAGATTTACTTCATTCTTAAGGTGTCAGATTCAAAACATTTTCGGTACTATCAACTCTTTCGAGGCAAGTTCATACAGAGCTTTACTCCATTTCTAATTGGGCTCCCACAAGAAGGCGGTGAAATTAGGTCATCAAGATTAGTTAAGGCGTGCAATGTACATAAACCAGCTTGGATAGCTGAGTTATTAACAATTGAGAAATGAGAACTATATATATACATTTTTTTAAACTTCAAAGTGATCGAAACATGTCACATGAATAACTATTCCGTACCAACTTAAAAGATTCTCCCACCCTGCCCCTATATCTTACATTGAATTTTTTAAGGTTCAATGATTATTAGCAGTTGACATGAAGCTAAATTATCCAAAACTTCAAATGGTAACATATATATATCTATATTCTAAAGCAGAGCAACTTTGTACAAAAATATTTAAGCATATAAACAAAGTACAGTAGCATCTATGGCCGTCCGATCATATTATCATGCTAATATTGTAGCAATCAGATAATTTCTTTTTAAGGAGATACATAGAATAATATTTTCCTAACAATACCCTCTTTCTCCTCACTTTTTTAGCTAATGTATCTTTATTTAAATGTTGCCTTCTATGAAAGCTAATGGCTAAAAATTGCAATTGATGCTCTATTTAGATTACATTTGACGGGTATGGGAGTTAGGTTGAGCGGGTAGCTTAAATTCAGAAATGTAATATATTTCAACCTGCCTTTAAGGCACAGGCATCCGCGTTAGTCTTCACTATGGGTTGAAAAATGACTTTTCACATAGCTCTACTTCATTTTTATAACTCAGTGTGCCCGAATAAACTTATGCATGCCTTTACTAATCTTCGGGAGCCAAGGTGAAGGCAAAACAAAAATTTTAACCCCGTGAGAGTTGATAGAAGAGCTGATTTTGTTGCATTTGTATGCATATGTTGGGGTTACAAAGTAATATTGCATATTTCATATCTAAAAGATGACTAAACATGAGAGGGGTAATTACAATTGCTAACAATCTCAAGGGGCCGGTTAGCTTGATCGTCAAAACTTGGGACTTAAAGGGCCAGGTTAAAAATACTATATTTGTTATATATAATCCCTATCTATAATGCTATATAATGAGATATATATTAACTCACTACAAGGTTGTAGTAAACCCCATCCAGCCGTCCATCTTGGCGCCGATGACTCGGATTTAATCCAAACTCCAAATGATTTGAGTCATTCATTGTTTGAATTAAAATCCAGGAGTTCATTTCCAAGATGAACGGCCCGATAGACTCACCGCACCCTATAGTAAACCTCTCATTACAGGGATCCCAGACCCATAGTACATGGGGAACTTAATAAATATGTTTGACTATGTACTCCTACGTACGTCTCTACACCATACTTTTTTTCATTCATAAATTCCTACACAAAATGAACAGTCCAAACACCCTAAATAGTACTATTTTTTTGGTCTCTGGGTCAAATTGTTTCGTTGACTTACACAAATAAGGTGCTACCTAAGAGGCCGGTTTTGAATTGGCCTAACCTCTTAATTTATTATGTCTATTACTTGGCACACCTCTGTTGACCACCTCAGCCATGCCTTAGTGGCATGGTCATGCGTACATAAAATATACCACAGAATTTTTGGCCAGTGAAATCATATATTTTGTACAACATTTTTTTAGGCATGATATGGAAATCAAATACTTAAATCCATGTTCATACATTTTGCACAACCGAGTTTGAAAAATATTCATCAACATTTTTGCAAGTCAGTGGGGTCGAACGAGCCCGACGAAGCGGCTCTAGCTTTACGTATATCACATATTCATGGTAGTATTGTATTTACAACGCTCCCTTTCTGATAAATATATCACGGTCATTTTCCACAAGCTTTTCGCTTGAGAAAGATAACCCGAAGAATTTTATTCCTCACATTTGAACTAACCCTAATTTGGATTACCTACAATGTGGGGTGCTTAATTATATTATAATTGTGATTATAAGAATGTTAATGATGGTGTACGTAGGTTGGAATAGTAATGAGCTGAGTTAATTATATGTTTAACCTGAGTAATTGCACACGGCTTAGCTAGCAATGGCGATTTTTGGAATAACCTCACGTTGTAGAAACTGATCCCTGACTGCATGGCAAGTGCTTCTATTTTAGATCTAAATTCACATGTCCTATTTTATAAAGTCATCCCCCTTAATCTTTTTTAGTCTCTATTGATACAATGAGTACCGATCAAGTGATTATTGAGTACTCTTAGAGCACTGCCACATGGTGCTGCAGAACATTGGTGGAGCTATATTTGGGTCGAACGGGCCCATGAAACAAATTTTGTTAAAAACTCTAAGCATATGATATGTAATTTATGAATATTATTGATATTATTAGTGCGATAGGTTAGTTTAATAATTTCGGTTCGGTTTGATTTAATATATATATTTTTTTTTTACATTCTCATATCTCTATTTCTTTCATAAATTAAAAAATAAGCATGTGAGCCTTATCGTAGGCTAAATAAATTAAGCAAAATGATTCATATAGTTTTATTGCATTAGCCTAGAATAATTTCAATGTACAAATGTATTATATTGGAAAACGAAAACTCTAAACCATACTAAGTACATGTTTAGATAGAGATGCATATATTAAGTTGGCCCCCTCGGGCTACAATCCTCACTCCACCACTTCTCTATAGTCCTTTTTCACCACATATTTGTATAGGAGACATAAATTCGATGGTGGAACCCACACAAATGTGTGATGGAGAAGGTTCTAGTTGAAACATCATGTCGCGGTGCTCCAAGAACAAAGAATAATTTTCCTTAAGTAACCCCTTCTTGGTGTTCCACTAGGGGGTATTTTTTTGGTTTTTTAACTTTTCACGACTTTTTATGCAATATATTATGAGAATATGACATGCCTCAAAAATAGCAATACACTGACTTTTAGACTTTTTGAGTTCGTGGAATGGCCTTGAGCCTTGCCAATAATTATAATGCAGCCTGCATGTGCTTATTAGTACTACTATTTTTAAGTCAAGTCGTGTACGTGGTATTGAGTCTATTGACCTATAAAAGAAAATCCAAATTAGCCTTTTCCCGAGGGATTCTTGTTTTATGCATGGAAATATTAAAAATTAGGGGTCAATAACAAGAATTTCCTCGAATTTTCTCTTCCAAAAAACAGTTTACGGGATGGAGGAGAATTTAAATAATAACAATACAAATACCTAAGAGCAAGAATGAATAAGAACATTTTGTTTTCTCGACTACCCAGAGAAATATATAAAACATTCTCTCTCTAAATTTATCTCGATATGTCTACATGCATACATGTATGGAGGGAGTTACCAATTAGTTGCAAATATATAATTTTGAATGTAGAATAGATTTTGCAAAAGTATTCTGAGAGAGAATATAATCATAATTTGCAAAGCTTCTTTATAGTGGTGATTTTCGGATTTTTAATAGTAATATATTTTGACGTAATCTATTACGCAATGAGATGCCAAATAGCCAAAATACAAAATATAAGGAAAAATAAATTGTGCACTCTATTTTTTTCTCAAATGCATTCCGACTGCAAAAATCATTTTCTAATTCAAAATGGGTTAATGGGGAAGGAAAAAATTTCAAGAAAGCCCCTAAACTTTCAAGCAATTGTTGAAAAACACCTAAACTTCAGCTGTCAACAAAATCACACCTAAACTTTATATTCCAACAAAAAATAAATGAACGGAATGGTACGGCAGGGGTTTTTGTTAACGGAATACAAAGTTCTATTGTGGTTTTGTTGACGGCTGAAATCCAAGTATTTTTTTAAGAATTGGCTGAAAGTTTAGGGTTTTTTTTGAAATTTTCCCGGATAAGGGAGGCCGTGTACTGTACTTTTACACTTTTTAGGACCGTTGGTTGTTTCTCTTTTTAATGTCAAATCCAAAAGTTAGGTTGAGCAAGTGTTTGAGAAATTTTAAGCCACAAATCTGATCATTCTGAAAATCATTGACATCGTTGACTTCATATCTTCCCGTGCATCACTAATTTCGCAACCCTCCTACACAGGCGGGAATGCACGGACCATATATCCACAGCGTCGGGGACATCGTTGTGGGTCTCAACCAATCAATCCGAGCCGTTCATCCTTCTCAAAATTAGATATTGGGTAATTTTGGATCGAGCTCATACAGCCGTCCGATTCCCTCGATTCCCGCGTAAACCTACTCGGAATTCAATTTTGAGAAGGATGAACGGCTCGGATCGATCGGTTGGAACCCAAACAGTGTCCCCAATGCTGTCAGTACGTGGTCGGTGCATTTCCATCTGTGCAGAAGGAATTATTGAATCACTAATTTAGCATCATTCATTGTTTTCAGTTTTCGACCCCAATTGATTGGGACATAAGGCTTAGTTTGGTTTGGTTTGGTTTGGTTTGGTTTGGTTTCGAAGGTCAAAGTGTTCGAGTCAATTTATGTACACCTTAATTAATCTCTTTCTGATCTGATCAAAGATAAGTCATCCAATGCGAAACTATGAGATTTATATTTGCGCAAGTGCGTATTTGGGCATGCATTTGTAAATTTAATGCGGCAGGTTGGGAACCATGAATCCTAATTAAAAATATGGACCATATATCCTACCCTACAAATTGCCTGAAAACTAAAAATATGGCCATTAATTTCCGAAAAGATATTTCCGATCAAAAAATAATTTGAACTCACAGGCATAAAGGAATTCTTTAGCCAAATTGAGCCAGGAAAAATTGTTCTCTCACACTTTTATTATGAATATTGTTTCAGCTTTGACTGCTTAATTTATTATCAAGATTGTCAAACTTTTGGTCTCAATAGGCCGGAGAGATAATCTACACCAAGAAGAATTTGTCAAAGACCTGTTTCTGGAACTTGGGAGAAGATTCTGAAGATCCCGTCTGGACAGTATTCAGGGCCGTCTGGACAAAAAGTTTTGAGAGGTGGTTGTAGCAAGTTTTGATCGGTCTGAGAACTCTGCAATTCCCATCTAGACGGTGGTCGAGTCTGTCCAAACGATCGAACACGAAGAAACATGCAATTTCCCACATTTTTTTTAGTGTTTTCTAATATTCTGTGTCGCCTTGTACTATAAAAGGAACACATAAGGTAACCTCCATTGTAATCTAGATTCTCTTTCATCATAGTGAAACCTCTCATCACCCCGTAGAATACGGGTTAAGCAATTAGTTTAAGTCGAAACCACATATATCCTTGTCTTGTCTTTTTGATTACTTGTTTATTTTTATTCGTGCGAGATTCTCTTGCCCTTACAGAATTGACGCAATCCTATATTTGTAATCCTATCATCAAAAAATAATTTATACATGAAAAATAGCAAAACGATTTATTTTCAATTACAAAAAACTATGATAAAATAATAATCAATATTCTATTAATCTTTTTTTTTTCAAATGACTTTGTGTACGGATACACGAGTTTAAATTTTGATGTATTGTAACCTTTTGAGGCGGATCCGACTCGAACCAAACAATATAGTCACAAAATAAAACTAGAAAGGAGCTATGAAATGTGAGGTAGTCATTGTACGTCACTGACTTTTCAATAACATCGACAAAAATTCTTACATGATAATCAATTACGGTTAGTTTCAAATTAATTCTGAGTCGGCTTTTGACCAAAAAAAGTCTCCGAGACATGCATTTTTTTAAAAGGGTCTTGCTAACGTGTGCCCAATAGGTACACTTTAAGCACGCAAATAAACAAAAATAACACACTCTAATACAGTGGCGGCTCCAGGAATCTTTCTATGGGTGTTCATAAATTCTTATGGTCTACTACCTCTATAAACAACAACTTAATATAGACAAAAAAAAATCCATTAATATCGACAATGCTGCCCAAAAATAACGGATAAAGACATAAAGTTTATTGCATTGCCCTTCTTGTTAACATATCGCAATACAACGGCCATTTGTTCTTTGTTCAAGATGTCACGGGACTCATCAACTAGAATTGAAAAAAATGTTTCATCCATATCCTTCAATATAGCATTAGTAGTCTCAGAAGCTGCCGCATTCGTTATGTCTTTTTGAATATCATGATGGGTTAGCTTGAGATTTTTTGGAGTATTTCTCATCCTGATTGGTAGCTGAACATTGAAGAAATTGATAAATCAATTATTTAAGCCCAATAATTCATAAAAAAAAAAAAAAACAAACAACAAAACCTAGGGTTCATTACAATACATTATCAATTTATATCATTACCTATGAGAGAGAGAGAGAGGTGGGCTCGGAGACTGAGTCACTAAGAAGAAATCTTAGAACTTGGAAGTCGGAAGAGACAAAGGGGTAGGAACTTGAACTCCACTGCCTTCAGTCAGTCGGCCAGAGACTCAAGAAGAAGTTTATTTTTTGTAAGTGAAAGTTGAACAACTGATTTGTTTGGGTATCAGGCCAAGGTATGCCTTTTAGCCTTTAGCTTTTTTCATACTTCACCTACCTTATTTTTATTTGGGCTTTAATTATTTGGGTTTCAATTTGAATTGACCTTGGACTTTTTTTTTTGGGCATGATGTTCAATTTATTGGGGTTTGGGTGTTCAATTTAATTTTGGTAGGGTGTTCAACAATGGACTATCCAAAAATGTCTGCATGTATTCTAAGGAAAATGTTTTTCTTTGGGTGGTCATGTGACCATTGAAGGCACAAGGTGCTACCGCCCCTGCTCTAATACACTTTTTATACTTTTCAATACACATTCACATATCTCTATACACTTTTTACATATTTCAATACATTTTTTCAACTTTTTGGGAACACGTTAGCATTTTCCTTTTTAAAAAGACCTCTGATCCATTTTGTTGTTTGTTAATTTTATTGAAGTTAGAACTATCAGATTATACTCCATTACTTTGAGGTTTGAATTTCTCAAATTCTCAGAAGGACTGTTCACTTCAAGGTATATAAAATCGTGTCGTAAGTTGATTTTTTGGATTTTTTTTCATTTTTAGTTGATTTATGTAAAAAGAATGGCATGTTTTGTGAAGCATTATATATATATATATATATAGGATCCACTTCTAGTCCGGGATCCGGACCTCCGGACCCCCTAGATCTGAGCATTTTTTTGATGATCCGAATCGTCCAATGTGTTCAGAAGGTGTTTTCAAGAGTTTACATTATAAATCTCCAAAAAATCGCGGAAGGGGCTGATCCAGTTAGCTTTTTTCAATAAAATTGTAAATATACAATTTTTGTGAAAAATTGCTTGGATCAAGCCCTTCCCGGTATTTTTTTTTGAAGATTTCTGACTTGGACCCTTGAAAACACATTTTGAAAACATTGGACGGTTTGGATTTTCCAAAACCAATTTGTAAAACAAAAAAAAACACCCCAAAACCTCTAATCCGGGATCCCGGATTAGGAGCTTGAGGTATATATATATATATATATATATATATATATATATATATATATATATATATATATATATATATATATATATATATTGAAACGGGGTCTATAATAATATGTAATCACGGGATAAATAGTTTTAACTAAAAGGGGAAAAAAAAAAAAAAACAATAATCCATTAGTAGAACAGGACCTAATAATCCAATATTACTTCCTTCGTCCCCATTCTATCTATCAATTTTCGGAAGACATGTCAACATGTATCACGCTTATATCAACAAGTAATATTGATAGGTTTGTGGAAATACGTAGTTACGTTATATGTTTCGAAGTGTCCAACATAGTATAAATGAACCAAAGGAGACTAAGCTGTTTTGGCCTAATAATTGAGCCGGATTATTTTTTTCCCTATTCAAATCTGAAGGAAAAAAAATTAATTATTAGGCCAAAATTACTAGTATCCCTCAATAAAATATGGGAGTGTGTAAAACTACACGAAAATGTAAAATGTGTGCGTAAGCACGAAAACACAATGAAATAAAAGATTGATCAATCATGTCCCGACCTCGGAAGGCAAGGAACTTTCTTTTCGGGCTTTTTTATTCTCTCAACTTCATAATTAGAATCGTTTTTTATTTAAAATGTTAATTTGGCCGTTTCATTAAAAAATAAATAAATCAGGCGATTTATTCAAAGCAATATAAGACTGGAGTATATTTATCTCACAACAAATATTTAAAGTCATATTTGATTAGGTATATTCACTTAATATTTTTAGAATAATTATTCAGAGAAATATGAAAAGTTCGTAAAAGCATTAGTATAAGAAAATGCACACAAAAAACAAAGTTCCATTTCTTGTTGTTTGTCTGATCTTAATCAGTCCGGATTTATGCTGCCATATTTTTTCAATTCATTGATCGACTAATTATTAATCTAACAAAAAACTAAAATAAATTCACCGATAACTAAATGTATCGTCGGTCTTTAAGAATGACGTGCCCAAATACCCATCTCATTCATCCAAAACACTTTTGGACAATCCGAATTTATGAGAGAGAGAGAGAGAGAGAGAGAGAGAGAAGTAATAAGAATGAGTGTTCGGACACGGCCAGGTCCCATGTGGTGCCCTCCCAGCACCCAAAATTTTTTCGTAAAAATGTCTGCTGTTCCTAAAGGTTTGTGTCTTTTAACATTATCCACTGCGAAACGGGTGTATATTAAGCTCCAAAAACAGAATATTCCAGGTATCAATTTTCAGTTGGCTTGGACTACGCGCTCCAATTGAGCTGTGTTATGCACGGGACGCCCTGTCTTGCACTTCCTCGGCCTTATTGGTCATATAAAAATAAAGTCTTTTTGCGATTAAAAGTGAGTGTTAATTTTGCTAAATAATATTATTGTGATGCATATAAAGAGAAGATTTGCGTGAAATACAATAAAAAATAACGAAATTACTGAAATTACTATAGTAGAAACTCAGTCTAAACGACTTTGAATATTATCAACAAAAAAAAAAAAATTTGAATGACTTTGAATCAATAGAAAAGTAAGTGTGTGTATATATATGTGTGTGTGTATTCAGGGAATGCTTCTAATCCTGACCTCCCATTTCCGGACCTCCATGATTCAAACATTTTTTTGACGATCCAATGTGAAAGCTGCTTAGATCAATCCCTTCCTGATTTTTTTTTTTTGAAGATTTCTCGCTTAAACCCTTAAAAACACTATTTGAACACATTGGACGGCTCGGATTTTTCAAAAATAATTTGCATTCCAAAAAATGGGTGTTTTAAGGTTTAAAAACATGTTTTTGCACAATTTGAACCGTCTAATGTGTTTAAAACATGTTTTTAATGGTCCTCGCAGGAAATTAAAAAAAAAATCAGGAAGGACTTAATCAAAGCAGTTTTTCACAAAAACTATATCTATACAGTTTTATGAAAAACTGCTTTGATCAAGCCCTTCCCTGTTTTTTTTTTATTTTATGATTTCTCGCGGGTCTCTTAAAAACACGTTTTAAACACTTTGGAATGTTCGAATCATGAAAATTTAATCCAGAACAATGAGTCTTGGGTTAGGGATCCCAGACTAGATAAGGACTGTATATATATATATATATATATATATATATATATATATATCTTGTTCATGCTTCTATGTTTTACTTATATTTTTCCATGATTTTCAAATTTTTACACAATATAATTAATCGAGAACTATCAAACAAAATTCATATTGCAAATTTATTGATATCCATTTTGAAATATAAAAGTAATTAAAAATTGAAAAATGAATAAATACATTAGGATAGAGGGAGTAGATTTTACTGGCCTTGTTCGGTTAGTAGTTTAATTTGGTTTTGGAGATAAGGGTAATAAATGGAGAGAGAATATGAGTAATAATTGGAAAGAGAAGTAATGAGTGGAGAAAGTTAGAAAGAGAAATGAAAGTAATAATTAGATATAAGAGTAATAATTAGAGAAAAAATTAAGATAATAATTACTACAAAACAAAATTAAATTATGAAACGAACAAAGCCACTTTAAACCTTGAGATATCATTATTTGTTTTTTACTTGATTGTTGTAATACGGAATTTCAGATTAAGTACTTTTCAATGGTCGCGGCTCAAATCATGGCGTCCTCCATCAAACCCAGTTCCTGAAAGCTTCGTTTCAACCATATTTCTGCAAGATCTTAAAAATACGGTAGAACAGTAGTACTCAATATTTTATACGTATTACCTCCATCTGTCCTTTTGTTTATTCACTTTTACTATTTCACACTCTTTTAAAAATTATATATATGATATTTCAATACAAATCTCCACAAATATAATCTTATTTAATAGTTTCCAAATAGTATATTATAAAATAAAATTTTCAAAAAATTAAAAAATGACACAAATGCCGAAAATGAATCTACAAATTTGGACGGATGGAGTCAACCGTAGCCGAAACTTTCATCTATGATATTTCCTCCAGAACAGAACAAAGGGAAAAAAAAAAAAAAAGGAAATAAAGAAAGAAAGAAAAGAAACTTTTATGCGATGTAAGAACACTCGGAGTGCACGGCATGGTTTTTGATGGGAATAGTCAAAGAATAGATATAAAGAAACGTTTATAAAGTTGCAGGGCCATGATTTATATTTTGAGATGAAAGGCGTCCGCCCGCCCTTCACTCCTCGTTGAAAATGGTTGCAGTTGGTGCCATAATTTTATAGACCAATTCTATTGGCAACCTTAAAAATCATTAAATTTAAATAAATTAAAGTAAAAAGTTTGAAAAATGCGAAAATAGGCCCAATAAACTTATGTTAATGTTTAAATTTTGCATTAAAATATGTGAAAACGTGTAAAAATAAGTGTAAATACATTGAAAAGTACAAAAGATACACTAAAATGCGCGTTTTTTTTGTACTTAATATTAACCCACTGGGCTCATAATAGCAAGATCTTAAAAAATATCATCATGTCTACTGACAATTTCATCCCTTAAACTTTCTCTCTACGGTACAACTTACTACTCCCTCCGTCTAGATTTGTTGGTCCGTTTTGGAGATTCCAATTTTTTTTCCATTACATTTTGAGTTTGTTAATTTCCTATTTTATCCTCAATCCCTCCATTTAATACTCCATCTATTCCAATTTGATAGCCCACTACAAAACTACATGCAATTTTTAAACTAAAAAAAATGAAGTTGCAAAAATTATTTTTTTATCAATATGGATCTTGTTTGATAGATTTTATTGAGAACTTTAATACGGTGCAAAAAATTCAAAAATGTAAACACATTATTTAAAAAAAATAAAAAATGGTGTTGTTATTTTAAGTTTTAGAGAATGGGCAAAAAATTAATTTGTCATACTTTATGCTTTGACTTTTGAAAATGGACAAACATTTTAGGATTTTAAAAAGTATGTTTGTGGACTATCAAATTCGGATGGAGGGAGTACATTTTATTCTCTCCTCTACACTATTGTTTACATATAAAATTAACAAATCCAATAATTAATTGACACGTAATTAAAGGTGTCAAACGTTGGCAATTACATGTTGTTGGAGATGCACTAGATTAAAGGGATAAAATTGAGTAAATGCGATGTCGTATTGTTTCTCAAGTTGTAAAGGCAGTTATTGGCAGTTACAAGTCATTGCTAAAATAAAGATTGGTTTCGAAGCCATAATATTAACTGCTAAACGTATAAACTCCACGTGGAAACTTGTGAAACAAGACAAATTAACAGTTAGAACGCGTGGAGTAATTCTGGAAGTCAATTGTTTCCTTAACATGTTAACATTTTAGTTTGTTTAAACAAACGTGCAGATCTAAAGCTTATCAAGGAAAATATAGAAGAATTCAAATTCAGACGTGGGGAGTAGAAGAAACTGCCAACTCAAAGAGTAGAAGTTAGAGTTCGAAGCAAGTCAGATTCAAATTCATTGAGCGGGAAGTTCAAACTACAAGCAGCATCTATAAATAGAAGAAATTGAAGAGTGAAAAGCCCCCAGACAAATCTTCAACAAACAGCTATCAAAAAACTAATGCTTGGTTTGTTCATTGACAAAGTAGTTTAGGATTTCGAACCCAGTTTGAAGTAGACTAGGAAGTAGGTTAGGATTTATCTCGATTGTTCTTGTAACAATCACCCGTTCGAAGTTCTATTACTCTGTATTTGAAGTTGGAGACGATTTCGAAGTAAGTTTATCTTTGATTCATAAATCGAAGTATCTTGTTTCTTTATTGTTCTTTGATTTCTTAAGTTTGTTGGTTTGCATTTCTTCACTTATTAAGAAAAATCCTCTTAATTGAGGTAATTGAACCAATAAAACACAATCGCCTGATTAGATTTGATTTTTCCAAAGTTAATCTAAGGGAGGAAATTGAAACTCTTTTTGACACGCTTGCACACAATCATTTTCCATTGCAAAGAAGTAAAAGAACCAAACAACTACCAACCCTAATAATTGTTCATGTCCACCACCACAACCACCAACAAACTCCATCCACCACCATCACCAACAAATTCCATCACGACCACTACCACAAGAGAACTTTACCAGACTACCACCACCACCATTAGCAAGCTCCATCACCACTGCCGCCGCTAGTGAAGTACTCCATCTCCACCATAACCAATGAGCTCCATCGCCATCACCGCCAACAACTCCATCACTCGCGTCATTCTCTCTCTCTCACCACCCCTTCCCATCACCCCATCGTTCACCATCGGCAACACCCCCATCCAAAAATATTCAATTAGTTTGTCCCAAAATTTAAAATATGAAAGTTGTACATATTTTCTAATGTTCTAATTCGAACATTGTACAATGTATGCTTCAAAAAACTATTGGATATTAAAATTCAAAATTTTGTTCAAATTTCATATTTTAAAATCCGAAAATGTTTACAACTTTCATAATTTAAAATTCGATTGTTGTCCATGCATTGTTCAAAAATCTTTTTGATATTAAAATCCAAAAATATGCATGACTTTCATATTTTTAAATCCAGCAATGTTGGGACTGACTAGTCAATTTTTTTTTGAGTGGTGGTGTTGCTGATGGTGAACGGTGGAGTGATAGGAAAGGGTGGTGGAGAACAGAGAAGGAGAGAAAAGAACGGGTGATGGAGCTCGCTGACGGTGGTGGAGATGGAGTTTGATGGCGGTGGTAGTGGTGGTAACGATAGAGTTCACTGGAAGGGATTGTGGAGGGAGGGGATGGTTGTGGGGTGGGGGGTGTTACGAAAGAAATTAAATTTTCCTAAATGGGAGGGTAAATTGGGAAGATTTTGTTGCCATTTTGAAGGTGTGATTAGTGAAAAAAAAGAAGATAAAAGCATAAAATTTTCAATGTCGCACAATGAGAAAAGTGGGATGCAATAGTATTCCCCGTTCATAATAGTGGAGTTTGTGAAACTTAACAATTTCAATATAGGAAAAAACAATTATATTAAAGTAATAATAATAAAAAAGGCACATAAGATAGGGTTATCTTAATTGGCCACCCTTGTATAATTTGATAGGAGAGGTCAGGTGAGTTGGGCTTGGCAGCTCGAAATTGGTTATAATTGTGGACTTATGTGACGTTTGTAATTTAGATATTTGTATTCTTTTACCGTAATAGAAAAGTAAAAGAGAAATAAGGCTCTAGTTTGGCACTACACGGGAACAACCAAGGTCAATGACGGAAAATAATTTTTAAAAAAGTAATTCTACTTACACACGCCTTTCCAAAACATAACCAAATTACGTTTATCGGACATTAATAGTAATCTCAAAGTGTTATATTTCCTTGAGAAAAATCAATTCCTTTTGTTATCCAATTGATTTGAATAAAAACTGCATTGATATTCAATCAACCCGGATTTTTACATGAACAATTTAGACGTCTCAAAACAACAAATAAACGATTCGAATTGTCAAAAATACATTACAGGACATCACATTTGGAAGGAGTCTTTGAAATTGTTGTGCGTATGTAGCAGAGCTCTAGAAGAAAAAGAAGGATTGGAGGAATGTGAATGACACTTGCCAAAACAGAATTGGACAACTCTGCAGTCACTGTCAGCACTCACCATGAAGGTCTCCCTCACACGCGCTTTCTAACGAGTATGGGTCTCGAGAATTAGTAAACATCAGCATATATATATTTTCTTTATTTTATGCATCAAAAAAATAACTTTCTTTATTTTATTATTTCATTTCATTTTGCGTAGACTAATGCTGTAAAATTCAATTGGCCGGCTGTAAAAAATTGGGACAACGATCCTGTCCAATTCTATTTTGGGGCTTTGTGGTCTTCCTTTCGGACCACAATTTATACAAGAACTAGAAAAATATTAGCGCGCGCGCGCGCGCACACACACACACATATATATGTATATATATTTCATTTTGTAGCCTACCGCTGAGTTTCCACTACGATTATTTTCTTTTCCCGATCAATAGTCAACACATTTCAAAAGCCAAAGATTTCATTACAAATAGAGGAATGAATCAAAACATTTGAAATCTAAGATGAACAACTGCAAAGAACACACAGGCTTATAGGTTCAAAGACACGCACCGTCAAACTAGACAAATACTCACTATGTTCACTTCACATTTTCTAAATTTTTTTTGAAAAGACTCTCCAATGATTATTCTCATTTCTCTCTCTAATTATTACACATCTCTCTAATTATTATTTTTTCCAAAAACTCATCCAAACACTATCTCAAAAATATTTCTCAAATTTTTTTTCTCAAGACTCTCAACCAAACAAAGCCACTATTTTTAGTTGCTTTGGCTAAATAAACCATTTTTTTTTCTTTATTAAAAAATGCATTTGTTAATGTTGTGTCATTTTTTTTGTTCATTGCTTTGTTTCGATGAAAGGAATTAAAAAAAGATAAAATTAGGTCAATATTTAAAAAAAATTCACTAAACAAAATTTTCGTATTGGATTATTTTTTTTCTTTATTCGTAAAAATTTAAGTTTGGTTAATAATTTTATAAGTTTTAGATTCCTCTCATTCATCCAGACGTACGAATAAACAAAAAAAAAAAAATCGATGCAACCAATTGGTTTATTTAAGCAACAAAATAGAGTTTTTCGGACTACAAAGTGGACCAATACTATGATTATCGATATTCTTAGTGTTCTCGGACTACAAGTTAAAAATTACTTACTATTAAAATAACTTGTATGCATCAATTAATTTAATAACTTACTATTAAAAATTACCTAAATACCGAATAGTGGAAACTTAAGCTAAAATGTAAATTGAATTGAATTCAATTAAATTCGCCGGCTGAAAAAGTGATCTCCCGTTTGGAACGGAGAGAGAGAGGGAGACCAATATAAACGACGACTCACTGTTTTCAGCACCCCCACCATTCCTCCTTCCCAACCCACCCACACGCAGAGAGAGAGAGAAAGAATTCCTAGAGAGAGAAAGAGAGGGAAAATTCTTACGTAGAGAGAGAGAGAGAGAGAGAGAGAGAGAGAGAGAGAGAGAGAGAGAGAGAGATTTATATGTATCAGAGAAGAAAGAGCATAGAGACAGACAGACGAATCGTCTTCAGCTAGTTTTACCCAATTGTTTGTAGATATACATATAATTATTTGGTCACATTTCTGTGTATACATACACCAAGATTAGTCTTTCTCTATCTACTCGCTTTCTCTCTCCTCCCTGTGCGTCTTCTTCCCTCTTCTGCCCTAGATCTCAAACACACTCGAGTTCCTGATCCGTAGAGATCCATCCGTTGTAAATCAGGTATCAAGTCTCATTCTCATTGGAGAGAGAGAGAGATGTAGATATGTATGCGTATGGACAGATGAATTTGTATTTGTGTGGTGAATTGAATACCTTACTTATAAAGATTTAGAATATGCTGAATTTTGTTTCCCCTTTTTGTTATTTGGTCTTTGACTTCTCTGGGTACCTGCGATTTTAAATCTGTAACCCTACACTGGATCAATTCTTTGACATGTAAAGATTTTCTTGGGAGTTTTTAGTGGTGTACAGGTCCTTTAATTGTTTGGCCTTTTCTTGATGTTCCTCGCTTTCTTTTGTAAATGGGTGGCATCCCTTGATGCCTTTTCAATAGAGTTTACCACTTGTAGAAAAAAGAAAATCTTTATAGACGTAGTTTTAGAGTTGGTATGTCTTTCAGTAATGAATACGCTTTTGTGTTTGACTAAATTGGACAATGGAGGGCACATTGGATGTGATAAAAACTTCTGCATTTAAGAGTATATATATGGGTACATGTATGTGTTTCTAACTATACGAAGTTGATATTGGATTTTGAAGAAGTGTGATGGGTGGCTTGACCATGATGGAAGTTGGGTTTTGGTAGCTTTAGTGTAGATGGATAGTTTTGACTATTGTTGCAACTTGCAACCTTTATCAAGAATGTTCTGGGCACTAGATATCAGTTGGTTTTGTTGGTTGGGAAACCAAAAGGTTTATACAGAAGAATTTCCTTATCTTTAATTGGTTTATACTTGCCCCCCTTTTTGCCACATATTATTCATTGGAGTTCCACAATGTTTCTTTCACTCAGGGGTTGTATCATTACACTTGGGGCTTTGTTATATCTTCTGTTCCATATTGAATGCTTTTAAGATCTAAGAGACATCAGGATTGGAATTGGGTGCCCCCTGTTCCAACTAATGTTCTTGTTTGGTGAAGCTGTATGACTTCACTAAAGGTCTATGCTGTTAGGTTGTAGCTAGTGTGTGGGTGATTCTGAATCCATGACTGGATCATGCGTTTTGATATGCCTAGTGATAAAATTCATGTTTTGGTGACTGAAAATAGCCGGCATTTGTTGGCCCCACTTTCTATTTATGCCACTTTTGGTGCTTAGCTATCCCTAGTCTCTAGCGGTACCGGGGTTCTGTTGCTACTCCTTAGAACTGGCTTTTGATATACTTCCGTATCTATTATATTGTTGAAAATTCATGCATTTCTGATTCCTATGATAAATACGTTCAGACATTGTTAAAGCAGAAATTAGTCGTCTCCTTTTTGCCTTGTCCTCTTGGTTTTCAAGTCGCTATATATGTTTAGATGTCAAGCAAGTCCGGCCTGTTTGGGGTCTCATTGCAGTGACATTGCAGAGATTAAGGTACTTTTTACAGATTTAGGCCCTATTAATACACTTTTCTCTGCTTGCAGATCAAGATTCCTCTTAAATCCAGTTTGTCGAAGTCGGTTACCGGTTTTACGTATTTTCACTTGGCAAAGAGTTGCTGGAAGGAAACGCTGGAACGCATATAGATAATTCTGAGGTCAAACTGTTATGTGTTGTTTTCTATGAAGTCAACAAAGGTGTGGCGTCTGAACATGAAAGACATCAAAATATTGCCTACGCATCGTCAGCGTGGCCACATAAAGAAGCCAACATGGATTATTGTCTTGGTTTCATTGGTCAGCATATTCTTGATATGTGCTTATATATATCCACCCCACAACTCTTCTGCCTGCTATGTTTTCTCTTCTAATGGGTGCAACGGCTTTTCCCACTGGCTGCCACCTGCTCCTGCTAGGGAGTTTACTGATGAAGAAATCGCTGCTCGTATTGTGATGAAGGATATTTTGAATACACCTCCATTTCCAACAAAAAACCCAAAAATCGCTTTCTTGTTTTTGACCCCTGGAGCATTACCTTTCGAGAAGCTGTGGGATATGTTTTTTCATGTAAGATATTTCTTTCCTAATACAGTACTTGCATTAGCTAATATATTGCATCCCTTTTTCAATATAACTTTTATCAATGACTGTTCTTGTGAGTTTTTTCTTTTTTCCTTTTTTTTTTCCATCGTCTTCAAGTAGAGAGTCATAATTTCAAGTTTTTTATTCTATTGTGTATCGTGTAAATAACACTCTATTTGCTGTTGTTAGCGTTTATGTGAAAAATTGTGTTTAAAGTGCCCGTAGAGTGTAGCTTATTATGCGATGTCCATAGTTACATGGCGTTGCAGCAATAGTGGATAACGAGGGCACATAGAAGAGTCTAGAGTTGTGAGAACCTTGGGTATAAGTATATATGTTGCAAGAACATTATTTTGCTAATTGCTCATTTTTAGATTAATATAGGAACAATCTTTAGATTGAAGTCAACTACATTTATCTCTCTGTGTGTGTGTAAATGCACATAGGTATATATGTATGTGTATTTTCCTCCAGTTTTTTGGAAAATTTCAGCTACTTTGTTACTTTTCTTTGTTGCTTTGGGATTCATGCGTTTTAGAGTTTTCAAATCCATTGTTAATGACTTTCTCTCTCCACTGAAACAATGTTCTAACTAGTTTCACACTGTGGAGTGAAGAAGGCTTTAGAGCATGGTTAGGTGGTAGGTTTTTTGGTTGTAGATTTTTTGGGTTTGTGTTAGATGGATTCATGGAACCATTGACAAGGTACCTGCAACAACATATTTACTATATGAATCATGAGTCTCATGACTGTGGTTTATTGAATACATGTGATTTAACTATGTAAGAAAATTTCAAGGGGGGCAAGCATTTAGCTATCTATGTTCTGAAAAATAAAGAAATGAGCAATCTTACAGTCATGATTCCACGTTTTTTTGTCAACGTTGATGTTTGCTCTTTGCATTATGTCTATCTTGTATCATTATGAGCTAGAAAAAATGATAATTCTTCTTGCCCCAAGTTTCCATGTCTAACATGTCTATAGGGCAATGGCATGTACATGTCATCATCATGGGTCTTACACGCCCCCCCAAAAGACGTCCTTTTGTCATGTTATGGTATTTTTTCTCGGATACACTGACATGCTTGGTGGGCTGCGAGCGATGTAAAACTTGGAAACAGTAAGTCAAAAGAATACATAGGTTTTTTTAAGCCCATTTGTCAAGTTCTCATTCTTTAGTTGAGAGGGTGTCTTCAAGAACCCAATCCCTAGTCAGTCACTATTCACAGCCTAGTGCCTTTCTTTTCTATGCTGAAGTATCAGATTCCTGCTCCGTGTGTAATTTTCCATCATTTTTTGCATTATACAAAAAAAGGTTAGATATTGAATTCCTCGTCTTTGCTTTTTTTTTTTTTTTGGTTTCATTAGCCCCTTCCATTGCTTTTTGAAATGGAACTTACTTGAAATTGGGGTTGCTAAAAGTGAACCACTTCCATTTTTATTGTTATTTTCTTTTTTTCAGAAGTAGGTATGTGGCTGCAATTATTCTAACTTCTGAGTCCAGGCGGTGTGCACTTTTTTTTAGAAATAGCTCGTATGGAAACCTGATTTGATTGGGATTGGTTGTATCTGATAATTTCGACTAATCGTGCTTGTTCGATAAACATGGTTTTCTTTTGCATCTGCAATTGTTTTCATTTTTTGAGGAAGCCACTATGCAGACTGTTAAGTTGGGTCACATTAACATTGTTCGTGTACTTTGGCAGGGTCATGAGGGGAGATTCTCCATCTATGTACACGCATCTAAAGACAAACCAGTTCATTTCAGCCGCTACTTCATCAACCGAGAGATTCGTAGTGACAAGGTCTGTCTTCTTATTGCCAAGATCATATGTATTATTTCTTACCCCCAACATAGGACATTCAAACTCCTAGTGTGGTGACAAAGTTTGGTTGATCCAATTCTTATTTTTATGACATGGACAATTAGAATTTCTTTATTTCAGTGTTACATCGTTATGACGTATGAGTCGGTCTTTTTCTGTATAAACAATCATATTGTGTACCTCTCTCTCTCTCGGTGGGGAACCATACTAATTGATCACATGATGTCATTTAATTCACGAGTGTAGAGTTTTAGTCAGAAGATTAATCTCGTCAATCAACTTTGATTGTAGATTTAAGAAAAGGAATTCCACTCTTTTCTAAAAGTATTGCAAACTTTCTTTCCCCATGTGCCCAATGGATGTTTAAGTCAGTAAGAATAAAGTTGTCATGAACATACATACATAAGTTCTCATGTACGTGGTTGCTATTTCTGCTGCAGCTTTTGTACATGTTATTAGCACCATTGTCTTCGTATGAGCTTGTCTGTGTATGAGCTTAACAATCAGATAGTTGTGTTGATTTCATGTGCAGGTAGTGTGGGGAAAGATATCAATGGTCGATGCAGAGAAACGCCTGTTGGCACATGCACTCAAAGATACCGACAACCAGCACTTTGTGTTACTTTCTGATAGGTGCCACATGATATGTCATCTTATTAATATTTTGTCAACTGATTTTTTACCCAAAAACTTCTGATATAATTTTCTTGTACGCAGTTGTGTACCCTTGCATGATTTTGACTATGTGTTCAACTATCTGATGTACACAAACATCAGCTTCGTCGATTGGTGAGTGCTATGCCTTGTTATTTGCATTTGTAGAAGGCTCTTTCAATTCTTTCTTCTTTTCCAGAACTTCTATAACTGCACAAATACACACAAAATAAATGCTATGAAAATGTTTGTATCTGATGCATCTGAGTTTGTATGGTTTTACTGATGCATGCATCTTATTCTGTCCAGCTTTGAGGATCCTGGTCCACATGGGAGCGGCAGGTACTCAGAGCATATGTTACCTGAAGTTGAGAAGAATGACTTTCGGAAGGGTGCACAGGTATATTTGTCATATTTGATGTGGAGGATATGCAGGATCTATCAAGCTGTAAAAACTAGTATATGGCACTATCACCATGTTGAAAGATTACTTTACTAGTGAACGTGAACAAGAACTGAAAGTGGAAACACTTTTAAACTATCATGACAGAAAAACAAAGGACTTCGGGTTTGGAATCAAATGCTTGTGTCAAATGTCTTTAGGTCATTAATTGAATGGTCGAGGTTGTCTTCTTCGTTATTTGTTTTTTTGGACCTTACTCAACTTCAATTATGTTCTAGTTGATAAAAATGTAAGTTGACTGTGCACAATTCTGAATTACCCCATTCTGATTTGGTTCTGATATTGTGTTTCTGCAGTGGTTCACCTTGAAGCGCCAGCATGCAGTCATAGTATTGGCTGACAATCTTTACTACTCGAAGTTCCGAGACTATTGCAAGGTGGTTCAGTTCTTAAAACATGGTGCTTTTAGTTATGTTTGCATGGTTGTGATGGTTGGTTTAGTTCAGGATTTGGTTTTGTTATGCATTTCAACTATTATCATGCAACCATCGCATTAAGTCTTTGCTGCATTTTTGTTATCTAGGCTTGTAAAAAATTTCTTCCCCTATTGGTCTTCTGCTTTTCTGTAGTTTTTTTTTAGTTTGTTTTTCACTTTAAATATTTCCATTATGTCATTTAGTACACGAAAAAAAATTCATTGTTCATAGTTTGGCATATGCTCGTCATATCGAGAATCAGAATCATTTTTTTTCCCTGAATTGTGCGTCATTTTTATTTGTAACGATTAAGTATTAGTTCTGAGATATGTAACACATATTACTGAGTAGACCGACACTCCTAGAGATCGCTGTATCCATGTTGGACACTCTGTGGACCAGGATATGTATGTTTACGCCACATTACATGGGGACAACATGTGTTTGCATATTAACCAAAGAAAGAAAGTAGAAGAAATAGTATTAATCGTACCTGTGGTTTAGTTGAAACATATTTCAATTGACCTGGATCACCGCTGATCTTTTCCCTGCCTGGTCTCTCTTTTCTTACGTAAGCACAAAAAATTAGGTTTCATAGATCTCTCCTTTCGATTAAGCGTTACTGCTTAATTATAGTCACTATTTTCTGTCCCGCATGGATGTTAAAATTTTTTTGGGAATTGACTTGCCTGTACGTTCTTGATTTTGAAGTTAAAATATTTATTCTGTAATTATATGCTTACCATTCACTTGCTAGCTATTTTTAATCACGTCCATGAGTCAATTATCAATCTTCAGTCATCTTACAATATTCTGTGAAAGTGGAACCCAAAACCTTTTATGGTAGACACTGTATCGACTTAATAGAAGCTGAAACCTTTCAGTTGCATTTGTTCTCGTAGACTCGTACTTTCAAGATCTGACTGGGCATATTGGAACTTGGGATTGTCCCTTTCCTTTTATGATAGCGGATGGGTTCCAACAATCTATCTATGTGAAATTCCAGACTCCAAGTGCATGTGGTTGTGATGCTTGAGCATGGATTGTGAAATGACATTGATTGAGATAATTCCGGCAATGTTATATCGGTGAGGCCAGTCCCAAGCCCTCGTACAAGGGGGAGGGGTTTCTAATGTTGGGTAGATATAAGTTTTTCCTCCATCCTTCTCGTGATTACCCTTGTGTAATTGCTTTAAAATTAGTTTGAGAATAATCTGTTTGAGACCATTCAGCCCAGTCTGGAAAACTTGATTTTGGGGACTGGGGAGAGTAAATAGTCTATTAATTTTATAGGTTTGCTCAGATTTAGTTTGGGACTGGAGAAATGTAGTTTCGACGTGAACTCTGTTCATTACCTGTTGAGGATCTTTGTTTACCGGTAGATGGTTTTTGTTCGCCGTATTTAATTTTCATGCGTTTCCATTTATCTAGATTCTTGGAGTTATAATTTGGGAATGAGGTTCATAGCAACAATGTACTGATATTTGAAGTGTTTGGTCTTTGCAGCCAGGTATGGATGGTCGAAATTGCTATTCTGACGAACATTACCTGCCCACCTTTTTCAGTGTGAGCATTTATCCCATGTACTCTGTGACTTCAATTTTTTGTTTTTCAATGTTCAAAGTTCAAACTGAATGGCTTTCTTCCATTTGTTTTCAGATGCATGATCCACAGGGCGTTTCTAACTGGTCAGTGACACATGTTGATTGGTCTGAGGCAAAGTGGCATCCGAAATCATATCGGGCTCAAGATATTTCCTACGAGCTCCTGAAAAATATCACTGTATGGCTGTGCTTCTCTCTGTTTTGCTTAAATTCTTATTTTCAATTCATCACTTGATACTGTAGGTATTCTGGATATTGATCCCAAATTAGCCGTCAGATGTTTTCTGCCACATAAATTTTTTCAGAGGAAATAAATAGCTGGTTTGTCCGAAAGGGTTTATTGCTGAAAAAAATACAGAGGATAAATTTATTTGCATTAAATTTTGAAAGACAGTACAGTAGGATCGCTCTGTGATAAAATTTCACGCGTTCCTCAGAATTACCTGGACAGTGATACATAGATGTACTTTTCTTCTTTCCCTTGTTAAAAAACTAGTATCAAACATCAGTTTAGACTGTGTCGTGATTCACAGACGTAAGTATTGACAGTCCGCTTTGGATTATATTGCAGGCAATTGACGAAAGTGTGCATGTTACAAGTGATGAAAGGGTATGTATTTGACTGGCCAGTCATACTCAAGTTCCCTTGGAACATTTGGTTCTTTTTTAAAGTTTATTGTTTAGTTTGCAAGTCTGGAAACAATCTTTTCATGTGCTGCAGAGAGAAATCCAGATCAGACCATGCTTGTGGAACGGAATGCAACGGCCATGTTATTTGTTTGCGAGGAAGTTCTTGCCCGAATCTCTGGATAACTTGATGCAACTTTACTCCAATTACACAATGTTGTGAACGGGATAATATTTTCATTCCAATTCTTTGGTCGGACCAGTTGTTGCTCTTCGACCCTTCATCAACTTCATTTCTCGTGTAGCTTAAAATGTTGTAAAGCGCCTCACCGTAGAAGGAATGAATGCCCCCCCAATGTGGCCCCTCTATAACGATTGCACGCGCAACTGGCATAGCAGTTAAGAGTGTACTTGAATTCAGCTGGAAGTCGAGATACTGTTGCTATCGTTGCTGCCTTGGGGATGGCTGAAAAATAGTCTTTCATTTTTTCCCGCTATTTTGGGCTTCTTTATGTTACCATTGTAGTTTTTTTTTTTTTACTGAAATTTTGGGTACTTCATCTCAGTGAGGTTAATTGTTTTGACCTTTTGTAAAAGTTGGAAATGTGAATTTGCAAATAGTCTTACCACCTACAGAGTCCAATATTTTACATATGCATTGAAAATCCAAAAGTGAATTGCAGGTAATGGTCGGACTGAAAGATGGAGGGCCGAATGTCGGTCTTCCTTTTATTTGTTCTTTTTTTTTTGTACTGTCATAGATTTGTCAAGCTAGAAGAATGACATTCATAGAGGGGAAGAAATAATCAACCAACAAATACCCCTATACAAGTGAAATACAGGAACAAAGACTTCTTGATCTGAGTTGAAAGTGTACCAAAGTGTATAACTAGTAGGCTAATTCTAGAGGGTTAAATGTCATACTTTTTTGTTAACCGATGTTGTTAGGTTATTTATCCAACAAAACATGGGGTTTTGATTCGTTGAAAAAAATTCCCTAAAAATTGGGAGTTATTAAGTTTTTTAAAAAAAAAATCCTTAAAATCCCCTAAAATTTCACTCTCTTCAGTTGTAATGAACAAAAGCATCATAAACATAACACGAAATCTTAAAGTGTCAATCTATGCTCCAGGCTTAAAATAAAATAAAACAAGTTCCAAGTGCAAAACATAAACCCAAGTAGCAAACAGAAACATCATGGTTTAGCACATCACATTGTTCTCAAAATAAAAAGTGAAAACAACAAAGCAATTATCAACACATAAAACCCTCAAATAGCATAACACTAACATTACAGGGTAGTTCATCACATCACGTCACATCGTGAGAGCAATGCTTTATTTTTTGCCTGAGTCTTCAGGAGACCATCCTTGAGCCAAGCATCTTCATCCTCATGCATGTTGCTAGTGCTCAAATTTCGACCAAAAGATCCAAGGTTGATATCATCTCCAACCTCTAATGCATCACCTGTATCATCCTCTACAATTGTAATAACAAAAGGCAAAATGACACTCTATTACTAGTAATAGTGCCTTTTTACATGTGAATTGTACCTGTAAAAAGACACTATTATCGGTAATAGACACACTATTACTGGTAATAGAGTGTTTTTATTGGGCGGATAGTAGAAAGATCACAACAACAATAACATAATCCATTTAGTTCCCAATAATTGGGGGTATGAGCGGGAGATAGATAGGAGATAGACATAACCTTTGGCAATAAATGCACAAATCGGCTGCTCCTAGAATACCACTGAAACAGATGGATTGGAGACAGACCTAACCTTTGGCAATAAATGTACAAAGTGGCTGCTCGCAGAATACCACTGAAACAGTGGTCCCCCTATACTGTCACGTTTGCTGCGGAATCATGCCCTTAAATCAAAGCCACAGAGGGCAGACCCAAGAATAATTTTGATTTAACAAAATTATTTTGTAATCATTTTGGTAGCAAATGATAAATAGTCACAAATTAATGAGAAATTAGTTACTAACCATCATGGAGACTGCGACATTGTGGAGGCAAATTTTCTTCATCAACCGGGTCATAATTCCTTTGTACGTAGCAAAGCCAATAATTACACTGTGAACAAGTAAGACCATTTGCATGACAACATAACTTAAGCATTTGGTATTCAAATCTATTCTGCATAATATTAGCTTGATTCACCTGCAAAGATAGATCCTTGTACAGAAAGTCGCATGACAACTATAAAAAATGCTTCCCTGGCTCCAAGATCCTTTTACGGTGAACCTTCAAGAAATAACTATGTCAACAATGGCAAACCGAGACACCTAGTACAAATTTAGAATAGAAGCTAATGCTCCAATATTCCCCACCAATATATAGCTATGGAACCTAATGGGATGTTTGAAATTTCTATGTGGGAACTAGATGGGCATACAATAGTAAATAAACCTTCTGTGTCCGTGTGATAATAACCCACCATTACTGAGCCAACACAAAGGTTAGAGATCCTGGATCAAATGCCAGGAGCTTGAAAGTCCATGAAAGAATTGATTCATGCTGCAGCTTTTGCCTGAACAACCTGATACAAGCAACATCCTGGTATGAAAGCAGCATCTTTCAATTATGACTATTCGGAGCTACTGGGTCTGTACTTTGCAACACCAACCTTTCTTTCCTTTTCTCTTTGTATGTCAAGCAAACATATCTTGGTCTTTCGAAGAAAACACTCCGTTACTGTTACTCTTCCTCAGGAGAGACTGTGATGTCAGCAATACAGAAAGCATCTGACTGCTGTGCCCTCAACTGCATCCCTAATGAATTGGGTTACTTAGATACAACTCAAAAGGGAATGAAGAAAAGAACACTGAAACAATGCCTAGAAGAATATAGGCACACCATACACGTAATTGAACAAGAAAACAGTTAAAAACAAGGTTGGCTACACAGGTTAAAATCTAACGTCCATTATGCACTTTAAGAACTGTCAAGTAGCTTTCAATCAATATCAAGGAGACAAGGAGTAGGACACTACCGAGAAGGTATTGTGTCCATAACTGACACCGCACTCTTCGACAGTCCTTGATAAGTCCAAACAATTGATAAGAAATTTCTTACCAAACCCCGTCCATCCAAATGGATTATAAATGGAAAAAGTAGATATTCTCAAACCTACTAATCAAAATGAAGTCAATGGAAATGCAGATTTTTTGTCACAACTTCACGTGGCAAACCAGCAAAATCGAGGAGCATGTAATGAAATGACTAACCTTAGTATCAGTCTAAAATACAAGGCATCGAAATCTTTAAATTAATTGAACCAAAAATCAAACAGCCAAAAACAAACGTGTACTCCTCACAAAGAGAAATGCACAAAGATGCAACAAAACAACACAGTTTTATAGCAAAAACTTTGTATTGCAAAAGCCCTATAAGAACAGATAAGCTGTATCTTGGATTCTTGGTCAATGAATTAACAAAGAAAAGAGCCAAAGTACAAAGATCCATAACATATGAACAAGAGCCGATCAAATTTTGATTTCCTATTTAGAATTTACAGATATCAGAGATGGGACCAAAGAGAGTGAGAAACAAGATCTTAGTTTAGCTTAAACCAGGGCTAGTGATCATTAGCAGAACCTTTTTTGGCAAAGAGATTTTTAGGAGCAGATAAAGAGTAAAACATCCAGTTGATAATACTACCGCAGTGATCTGTCCTAGGTACTTTATCTAGCATTAACAATTTTCCATGTTGATTAGTAAAACATTTGCTAGATCATATAATCAGAGTAAGCTCTTACACATATGAGCTTATTTTTTATCAGCGAGATGGAAATTGACACATTCCACAATGATAGGTCAAAGAACCATTAACCAAGGATTCAATATTTCTTTTTCTTATTCTTCATAATTCGAACACACTATCAAGAACAACACATGCATTAAGTAATCGTAGATATTAATACTAGATAAAAAAATACTGCGTCTAGTCCTTCTGTCCCATTTTTTTCGTCCATTTTGGGGTTCCAACTTTTAAGAGGACATACATTTACTGCACTCAAATCAAAATGATTTCCAATCTTGCCCTCCTAACCCAATTTAAGACTATTTATAAACATTTGTACAATACAGTTTTGGAAACTAAAAGGTTTATAATTGGTGTCCGCACAAATCTGTTCTGGACGAACATATAGAAACCAAAATTAACCGCTGAAGATGGCTCGAGAACAAGTTAAAAGTCAAAAGAGCAAAAAAAAAACATACATGGAAAGAATCTAGAAACAATGACTTTGTATCTACACATGACAATGCTCAAGGTGGCAGATATATCAAATTTCAAACTTTGTAACATTTTTGTCATAACCGTTTAAACGATTGTGCATGGACCACTGAAGTGAAGCAAAAGATCGATGTAAGCTACGGTGGATATAGTTCACTTCTTGGAACCATTTTATATTTTCTTCATTGGAAAAGAACAAGAATGTAGCCAAAGCTCCCAAGAATCATCACTACGGTAGAAAATGATATACATTGTGAAGAAAATTTTGGAGCAACCGAGTGCTGTTCCATTAGCTGACTGGGTAGCTTCCTATCCTAAAGACTAACTGAGTTGCAATACAAAGTCTAACTGTACTGTATTTAACTGACTACTTCTTGTCATGTACAGGCAAATAGAACCTTAAGAATCTAAGACTCATGCGTGAATTTAAGAGATTCATAGTCAGTAACATGCCCAACTGCAAGAAGTTCTACAAAGATATGATTACGTAATCAGTGGACCAATATTAATGTTAGATAGGACAAAATCGATATCAATGTAACAAACAAGTAGAACATGAAAGGACACATAGAACATACCTGCAGGCGATACCTGCCTGGTTTGCTCTCCACCAAGATGAATCCACAGGGAGCAGTAGAAACCAAAGGCACTAAATTTCAAGTCAACTAACAAACTCGTGAACTTGACAGCAATCTTACCAGTTTATTAGCTTTCCCCAACTCACCTCTTGAACAGAGTGAAGCAATTAGGGCATAATAAGATCTAAAGTTGGGCAATGCAGATTTTTTCTCTAGATTACCATCTACTTTCATCATGTTCTCTAATGCCCCCGCATTGCTTAATCCAAATTTCTCATCAGATTCCTGAGTGGAGAATAAAGACTCGGATTCAACTGTAACAATATCACTCCCCTCACAAAGGTCCTTTAGCTTTTCTGATCCATCATAAGCACCAAGGATCCTCCCATTAGGGAAAAACATAGATCCAACTTCATTGAGGATCACAGTGGCTTCTTGAACATTTCCTTGATCGCATAAAGAGATGAGAAAACTTTCAATGGATTCCATTTCAACCTCAGTTTCAGCTATCTTCAACAATTCCACGACAGATTGAGTCTGAAGCATCTGTGTTAATATAGTTCGGCACTCTTCCATCCTTCCTTTAGCACATAGGCCTCTTATTAAATACATGAAACCCAAGAAATCAGGTAGCAAGCCTTTCCTTTTGAATTCGAAAAACAATTCAAGAGCACCTTCCATATCACCTTGTCGGCAATAGCCATTAATCAGACAGCAAACAGTAAATTTGTCAGGCGTAAGCTGCCTTACCTCCATTTCAAGCAGAAGCTTCAAGGCTTCCTCAATTTTACCTTGCTTGCAATAAATATCAATCAATGAGTTGTAAACACGCGTATTCGGATTCAAGCCTTTGAGGACCATACTGTCAAATAACTTCCTGGCATCTGGCAAATACCCTTCCTTAGTTAGACTGTCAATCAGTGTAGCATATGTGATATCTGAAGGAAACACGCCAATTTTCTCCAACGAATCGAATAGCCTAAATGCTTCAATAAAACATCCTTGTCGGCACAATCCATTTATAACTGAGTTATAGGTGATGATGCTTAATACAATCCCTTTTCTTTTTGCAAAAGAACAAAGATCTATTGCCTTATCCATATGTCCTCCCTTGCAAAGGCTGTCAACCAACTTGGAATAATCACCCACATTCATAATGGGAAGATTCTGTTCTCCACGAATGATAAGTTTATATGCATCCAAAGCCCTTCCATCCCTGGTAAGTGTTCTAATAACATGAACAGGAAAGGTTGTGGTACATGTTTTGTTGTTAACTACATCAAGAAACCTAAGTGCATTGTCAACATCTTTTATACACAGGTAATTTACTAGAATCTTGCTTACCCTTGGTTCAACTATGCCAAACCTTTTCACCAAGGTACTTAAAAGAGGGCAGGTAGACCAACTTTTTCCATATCCCCTAAGTGCCTTCATGATTGAATAGTAGGACTTGTTTTCGACAACTGACCCTTTGCTCTGCAACAACATGTACACATCACAGGCAGCAAGAAAGAAACCTCTCTTGCACAGGAAACAAATAGCATCATTACATATGGAATTAAAAACTTCACTCAAATTCTCAATCCTGTAAATCAAATTAAACACTCCTCCTTCACTTTTTTCTGCAAAAAACGCTTTGATTACCATCTTATGGATACCAATATCAGAAGTAAAACCTTTCTCATGAAGTTCTATAAACACGTCCAAGGCCACACTTGCCATTCTATTCCTGCAGAGCCCATGAATAATACAATTGTAACATGAAACTGAAGAAATTGATGTCGCCCTAAATTCGTCAAATATCTCAAGAGCCTCACCAATCTTACCAACTCTAAAGTATCCATCAATCATGGTACAATAAGTAACAGAATCTGCAACCAAGTCCATATCTGGCATCCCTTTATAAAGTGCAAGAGCGTCCTCCATCGATCCCATCATAAACAGAGCTTTGATAAGGACATTACACATAATAACATCCAAACGCACGTCGGCTGCTTCAAATCTCCTCTTTGTTTCAAACATCCCCATGGCATTATCTTCTTCAACGTACCCATGTAACAACGTGCTGTACGTCCAAACATCTGCAAGTACGCCCTTCGAGTACTCATCTGCATCGACTGTTCTCCCAGCTTTGCACAACCCATTAATCACAGTATTGTATGTAACAATACTTGGATTAATACCCTTCTTCTCCATATTGTCTAACAGATTAAATACACAATCAAAATCACCAATCCTACAGGCTCCGTCAATTAAAGTCGTATAAATGAATTCATCCACTTTAGTGCCCAAGTCTTCCACCATCTTAAGGACTACAAAAGCCTCCTCCAGTTTCCCTATTTTGCAAAATCCCAATATGATCGCAGTATAGGTAACCAAATTGGGTGTACATCCATCCTTTTTCATTTTGTTCAAAAGGCCCACCGCCTTTACCACATTTACTTCCTTTGAAAATCCATCTAAGAGTATAGTATAGCCAACGGTATCCAAGTCTATATTTCTATCCACCATTTCTCCATGCTTCCGCAATGCCCCCATAAGGTCTCCATCCATAAAATACCCATGAATCAAACTACTATAGAATACAACATCAAAATCTACTCCTTCCTTCTCCATCCTAGAAACTAAGTTACTGACCTCCACAAATCTACCCAATCTACAGTAAGCAATCACAAGTGCGGTATAGGTCACGACATTAGGCCGTAACTCACCTGAACTCTCAGCATTTTCAAAAAAATCAACTGCAAGTTCAGGTTTTCCAATACTACAAAACCCAGAAATTAATGAACTACAAACAAAATTATCAAGTGGGTATTTGATTTTTTCCTCAGTCATCATCTCCAACACTTCAATTGCGCTACCCATCATGCCTCGAGAGCTAAAACTACGTATCACTGTACAAAAAGTAAAACAAGAAGGCAATATACCATCAATAGACAAGCAATCTCGCAACACCAAGAGAGCCTTTTCTGGGTTCTTTCCGTTAGTACAAAGGCCTTGAATTAGACAGTCCCACATGCGATTTTGCCGTGACACCTGTTGAAACAGAAACAAGGGAAAAAGAAAATGTATATTGATATTGTACTAAATTGTGAACAACACTATGTAAAAATATGTCCTCTATTTATAGAGCGAGTGCGAGCCTAAGCCTAACTACAGAAAGGAATCATCGTAATGAACTATGGAAGAAAATCATCCACATTGCAACCAAATCGTTAATCACGCAATCACAATCAAACACGATATTCTAACAAGTGATTGGTACTATATGTGATAATTGTAACAATACCGATGATTTCGCCATGTGGGTCTTAATGAATTGCTCTGCTTCTTCATATTTGCGGTCATTGAGGAGAGCCCTGGTGAAGATTGAGTGGGTATGAGCATTGCCTTTGATGTGGTTCGAGTTCATCTGAGAGAAGAAGTGAATAAGTGGCTTGAACTTGCGGGATTGGGAGAGAAAGACAAGGAAGCGGTTGAAATCTTTGAGGGTTGGAGTGAAACCACTTTTCAGAAGAGTTTGCAAGGTTGGAGCTTTGGGTGGATTGAAATGAGTAGAAGCAGAAGGAGAGAGAGAAGAGAATGGTTTGGTCTTAGAGAAGATCATTTGTCTGGGTTTCATCACTAAGCCAACTCTGATGTTGCTGCCGTGGATAATCGGGAAATTTGGGTTGGCTTCTGCAGAGAAAGACCATTGAAAAGGGATTCAGGAGCAGAGATTTCCCGAAACTAGGTTTGCCAAATGCAGTTGTTGATTATGCTAGTCCCATAATCTTTCATAGAACCTTTTGCCCTCTATAATCCGTAAGGATGCTTAGGCTTTTAATTCTCACTTCCAAGAATTTTGTTTTTTTGATACTTAGGTTTTCACAAGAGTGCAAATTTGTTCACCTTTGCACTCTTTTAACAAGGCATTTTCACGATTGGATTTTAATCACAGGAATACACACATTACGTAATCAAAAATATTATTTGTATAATTATTTTGGCTTCAATTATTTACAACTTTCTTAATAACTTAGGCTTTGTTTGGCTAAATTAAAAAAACTAGTTTTTTGATTTTTTTGGTTTTGTCCTTATTCAAAATTTTTTTGTATTCGTTGGTTTTCGGTCGATTTTTTGAGGTTTCTTAGCTTGTCTCGACGAGAGGAATCTAAAAAGTATAAAATTATTAGCCAAATTTTAATTTTTGTGAATAAAGACCAAAAATAATCCAAAAAATCGGTTTTTTCAATCATTTTTCGTCTTTATTCACAAAACTTAAAATTTGGCTAATAATTTTATACTTTTTAGATTCCTCTCGTCGAGACAAGCCAAGAAACCTCAAAAAATCGATCGAAAACCAACAAATGCAATTTTTTTTTGAATAAGGACAAAACCAAAAAACTAGTTAGCCTTAGGTATACAAACACACGGACGGAGTTGAGGTCCGTTTAGCTTCTAAAAAAATAAGGAAGACAATGTATAGTTTTTTGTAACGTTGAATTAACAAGAAAAATTTAAATAAAAAATCAGTAAAATATTTGTGATCCATATCTCTTACCTCACAATTAGTTTTCCCTCAGATTCATTGAGGGATTTTATTTTTATACTAGCTTTCTGAATAAGTAAACTAGTAATATTTTTTGAAGTTTCTTAGAATTTTCTTTTTTGTTTGTTTCACTTTATCATACTTTTCTTGAGAAAAGTTTTCCTGCACTAGGAAGGCCTAGCTACTGGACTGGGCCGGAATATATCATTTTGTGATAGCCCCAAAATATTTGTCTAACCAAAAAAAAAAACTGAGATAGTACTGAAATTCACAAGGACTCTACGGCCTTGTTCGTTTTGATTTTTAAGAACCGGTTTTCTCAATTATTATTCAATTATTACCTCTATTTTTTTTTCTCTCTATCTCTCTCCAATTATTAATATCTATTTTTCAATTATTATCCCTATTTTCCCCTCTAATCATTACAAAAACCAAAACTTAAAACCCAAACCAGACACAACTTTCATTCATCCTCTGAGATGCGTAATTTTTTCAGAAATTAATTCATTTTGTATTAGATAGTTTTGGACCTTGGGTTCACATAATAAAGGAATAGATATAGAGTTTAAAATTTGGACAAGGCCAGATGCATAACTTTTAAGTATAGTACTCTCCCAACGAGACAATTAGGGGTGAAAATCGGTCGGTTCGGTTCGTTTTTCGGGGTGTCCCGGACTGAACCGATCGGTTCGGGGTGGTTTGGCCCGGAACCGATCCCGACCGAAAAAAACAATGAACCGATCGGTTCGGGGTGGTTTGGTTTTTTTCGGTTTTTTCAGTTTTTTCGGTCCGGCATTAAAATTGAGATGGACGGCTAGGATTTCTTATTTTTTGGGGGTTAAGATCATTTTTTTCGGTTTTCGATCCAAATAGGGGTGGTTTCGGGGTATTTCTGTCCAAATTGGCATGGTTTCGGTTCGGTTCGGTTCGGTCCAATTTCCAGGAAACCGAGACCGAACCGATAATTTTTCGGTTTGGTTTCCGTTCGGTTCGGTTCGGTCTGGTCCAATTTCCAAGAAACCGAGACCGAACCGATCGGTCGGTTTTTTTCGATTTTTTCGGTTTTTCGGTTTTTCTTTCACCCCTAGAGACAATGTTCGGTATAGGGTCCGTTTGGACACAGATTTCTATCCTACTCAAATTGACGTACCTTAAATGATCATGAACCGTTTGCCTAACCTCCCCCTAATCATTGGAGCAGGAGCTACTTGAGAAAGGGCAAAAAACATTTACGTTATTTTTCGAGCAGTCTCAACGTACTCATTAAGAGTCACTCTGCAAGTCGTCCAATGTTATTCCAAAGATAAAAGACTTGGTAATCCATTATTCCAAAGATAAAGATTAAAGATCAATTTCTCATTTTCAGGATAAGTAATCAGATGGAAGATTAAATGGAAGATTCTAAACTCAAATTAACTTAGATTTTAGGAGGGTTATAAGCTACATAAAAAACTTAATTGAATACTGGTCATTTTCTTACAACTGTCCTCGAATCCAAACCAATATGACTAGTAAAAAGTCTTATAAGAGGAGGTGAGAGGAAACTTTTATGAGAGAAAAGAGAGAAGACTTGTACTCCATGTTCTTCAATTATAGTGAACCGGTGTGTTTCCTGTGGTTTTTTCTCGCATTGATGTTTTCCATGTATATCTGTGTCTCTTTCGTTTTTGTTTCGATTGTGCACTGTTTTTGTCTGCTTTACAAATCTTTTTTACTGTAGTTTTCAAGACCCACAAGGCATTGTGGGTTGAATTCATTGGAAAATGCTAACAACTGGTATTAGAGTTGTGGTTGTAGTAAGGTTGTTCAACAGTTTTGCGATTAAGGGTTTCAGTGGGAGCCATGGGTTCCAAAGAAAAATTGATAGATTCGATGGTTTGGATTTCGCATTTTGGATGACGCATATAGAAGACTATTTGTATCAAAAGGATCTCTACCGGCCGTTGCAGGGTAAAATGAAGGGACAAAAGACGACCAGAGCAGATGATGGTTGGGAGGTTTTTGACACGAAGGCAATCGGTTTGAAAGGTGGTCACCCACAACATATTGAAGGAGAAAATGATGGAGGATCTTATGGAAGCACTGAAAAAGATGTATGTGCAACCCCTGAAATTCCAGAAATATATATATATAAGGCAAGCTTCTCCTCCGGACTTCCGCACCTCCATGATCCGAGCATTTTTTTGACGATCTGAGTTGCAAAAAATTGCTTGGATCAAGTCTTTCCCGGTATTTTTTTTTCTTGAAGATTTCTCACGTGAACCCTTGAAAACACATTTTGAACACATTGGACGGCTCGGATTTTTCAAAAACAATTTGCAAAACAAAAAAAAAGGATTTTCCTTCAATCCGGGAGTCCGGATAGGAAAATCCCCTTATATATATACTCTATTTTTAAAGTTAAAAATCTGTAAAAGATCAAAAGGGTCTCCACTCTTAATCAAAGCCCAAAGTGAATTTGTTGACGGACTTATTCTTTTAAAGGACCAAACAAATTAATGGGCTTTGCTTTTGATTGAATGGGCTATTAGTGTTTCTTGTTGGCCCACCACTTATTGGTATTACAAAACAAATGGATCAAAAGAAGAGGCATTTCTCCCATCTCCACACAAAAGAATTTCGGATGTACAATTACAAAGGCGATCATACGAAGAGGTGATCTGCCTAATTCAGACACCAAATGATTTCCTCTCCTCTCTTCCTCGAACTCATGGTAAGTCGGTAATTCCTCTTTATCAGTCAATTGAAACATTTTGTTCTTGTTGAGTTGTTGTGACTAGGCTTTCAATTTATTTTGAGAATTTCTTTGTTCTTGTTGAGTTGTGACTTATTTCAATTTCAATTCAGTCAATTGAAACATTTTGTTCTTGTTGTGAATTGTCACTTGTGATTGAGTCGAATATTTTTTTTCTCTTAACAGATATAAGTAAGTGTTATGAATAGACTCTACAAACTTGTAGGAGTGCCTAATTTGCCAACACATGTGACTAATTTGGCAGTAAAGGTGTCTAATTTGTCAGATCAAGTGCCCAATTTGCCAGTTTAAGTGCCTAATTTGCAAAAGGATGACGATAATTCTCGACCACCAAAACAATGTCGTGTGGAAATTAACTTGGGTAACCTTCCAACTAATCCTGGACTTCGATCCCAAATTGGTGATTATAATCCTAATGAGCAAGACCAAATTCGTAGACACTATTTGTAGACACCCCAATCCGGGCTTTAGAATATCCTTGAGCATTCCTGATGATGAAGAGATACCAATGACACTGCGAGAAGGCTTGAACAAGATCCCGAAGGACTTATGACCTCTCGAATCCTCCCAAAAATTCACTTAAAAGGCCAAAATAACTTCCAAAACCTTCTTTTTTTTTAAAAAAATCCTCAAGTAACAAACTGAGCACTCAAGTAGCTTGGGCGGGAAAATTTCTAGCAACATTTTAAAACTTAAGTAATTATTCCACTTTGATCCTCCGGCGATTTAGCCTCTCACACACTCAACCTCACATGCCTATTTCATCTATCACACCTAAATCACACCTAATATCCCTACCAAGTTACAAGCCCATTTTTTTACCCCAAATCCTCTTTATAAAAGGAACCCATTCCTTCATTTCTCTCACTCTAAAAATTCTCATTCTCTCTCTCTACAATCAAATCACTCCATCACTTTCCCAACCCAGAAAACCTTGATAATCTCGTTCAATACACTTCAAAACCCTTCTTCCATCACAAAATTCACCAAATACCTTCAAACCTTGCACCTTCCAACTATGGATTAGTTCATTTATCTCATTTCCAGTACCTTTCCATCACCAAAACCCGTATATAAAGCCATCCACTTCATTGATCATCAAAAATCCACCTTAAACTCTAGGTTTCTCTCTCTAAAATCCAGAAAGCTAGCTCAAACTATACAAAACAATCAAGCTTTCACTCATCCAACCCAAAAATAGCCCCAAATCAACCCACAAGTCCCATCTAGTGCTTGGCCAAGTCAAGGTTCTTTGTTTCAAGTTTCTAAAAGGTAGAAATACCATGAAATTGTGATGTTTTCTCACTCTTGAGGGAGCCAATGGGTTCATGCAGGTTCCTCATACCTGTTGTGAGCTTATTTTGGCCTTGAAGAAACAAGAAAATAGTTTTGAAACTCAAAGTCGTTCACTGGCTTAAGTACTCAAGTTGGTAACTTGAGCACTCAAGTGTTGTTTGATACACCACTCTATTTTCATACTTCTATTGCTTGGATCATATTTCTCTACTCTCTTTTTAGTTTTTTTTAAACTGATCATGATCATTCATGAACAAATAATGAACTTTTGAAGCCAAAATGAGTGAAAAAGTGATGTTTTTGCTTCATTTTTACCTTAAAGTCTATTGATTTCCTTTCGAAACATTTTAAAAGAGATGAAGAGGCTACTTTGAAGCTTAAACACATGTGCATGGATGATCAAGATCAAAATCATGTCAAAACAAGCAATCTGACTTGAGTGCTTGACTGTACTACTTGAGTACTCAAGTAGCCAACTTGAGTGCTCAATTCTTTTTAGCCTTAATCTGTTTTTCTAATGTTTAATTTGTTTAATCCTGTTCCTAACTACTTATACCATTTATTTATGTCCATGGGGATCTATTAACATTCCGATTGACTCATGTTTTAGGCTAAAATGCATTTTGTGGCTTGTTTTAACTTTCAAATAAAGGTTTTAAAGTTCTTTGATCCTCTTAAAAGAAGTTTTCAGATTTGAAAGCATGATAAAAAGAAGTATTTTTGGAAAGGTAAACATGAACAAAAGCAAAAAGGGCGATGTCATGAAAACTTGAGATTCAAACTTGAGTACTCAAATACCTGACTTGAGCACTCATGTAGTTACTTGAGTACTCAAGTCCTTTACTTGAGTGCTCAAGTCCAGACAATGAATAGATCCTCTTTCATGAAAATAACTTTCTTTTTAACTATGCTTATGCAACATGATTTTCATAAAGTTCATAATCATTTTATCATACTTTAGTTTAGTTTTTGTAGAAGATCATTGCATGAATCCAATTAAAGGTTATGCATCTCATGTGGTATTTTATGTTCATTTTAGGATTAACAATTTCATGTTTTGCATAATCATGCATTATAAACTTATCATTTTGTACACGATGCACAGGCGTCCACCACTTCACATGCATTTTTCATTTGTGATCTTATTTGCTTGTTTTCCTTTCCCGGTCCCTCTTTTTTTTATGTGAATAAAGTTGGATAACAAACATTTTCTAAATCCCACAAATACTAAGTAGAGACTGACTCGCAAGTCGGGCGAGAGGGGTGTCATAAAACGATTCCCCTCTCGTAACCAAGCTGTCAAACCTAAGATATTTATGGTGAAGACGGACTGTTATTCAAAACCTTATCCAAGGCACGAGTCATTCGAGTTTGGTTCCTCATGGACAATTCGTTAAAACCTGGGTGGCGACTCAGAATCGAATTCCTTGGAGGGGTGTCCACACTATTGTCAAAAGGGCCTCTTTCAACCTCGTGACCACAACTTTCCGTAGAGGCTATTTGTAAATAAAATGAGACTATTTAACAAGGCATAGTTCGGTGAGTTTTCTACATGGCTAAAGATGCTGCATTTTGCCTTTGTTGTTATCTTTTCAAGCCAGAAATTGGAGATCAAGCTAGCGGTGATTCATTTGTTTGTGAAGGTTTCACAAATTGGAAGAAGAAGTAAAAACTCTATAAACACGTGGGAGGCCCTAATAGTGCTCATAATTATGCTTTAGGTAAATGTCAGGACTTGTTATACCAAAGGCAACATATTTAAACAGTGTTTCGACAATCAATCAAATCAAGCTAGAATTGATTATCAAACTTGCTTGAACACATCGGTTGATTGTATTCGGTTCCTCCTAAGACAAGGACTTGCATTTCGTGGTCATGATGAATCTAAAGATTCAAGTAATCAAGGTAATTTTCTTGAACTTTTCCAGTTTCTTACTAACCATAATGAAGAAATCAAAGTTACTTTGGATAGAGGTCCACACCATCTAAAGCTGATTGAGTTTCAGGAAATAGGAGCTAAAAGGCGTGTCCAAAGCTACAAATAATCCTCGGTTGTATCCAGAAGTACCCAAGGACCCGTAATTCTTTGGAGGACATTCACCTAAGCTTAGAAGTGGATTCGAGGAGCTTTGGAAGGTCCAATGAAGGCCCAAAGCAAAGGAACATGAAAATGGAGTTATGAGCCTCGAGGAAATTCGACACACTGATAGAAAAATGCTAATTCCTTTCAAAATAAAAAGGCTATGAATATGAAGTCAATTGGGTTTGAAAGTGGACTCATGAAGTCAATTGCATTTAAAAAGTGGACTCATAGAGCTTTCCAACGGTTTAAGAATCGTCTCATTTTGAGTTTGGACGAAGTCGGGGCGTGCCCGTGAAGTTGGGTCAAAAACTTGTTTGAACAGACAGAGTTTGGATCGATCCACTCTTACAATTGGATCGATCCAACTCATCCAAATTCTCAACAGAACCCATTTGAATCAATCCAACCCTTCATGTGGATCGGTCCAATCATGTCCGAGCAGCTATTTTGAAGCACTTTTTGGATTTTTCACTTTTGGAATGTTTTTGCTATTCATGAGAGCTTTTTGGGATATTTTAGTGGAGAGAGAAAAGATGTCTATAGATTCTCTCTTCTCTCTTTTCTTCCACCTTTCATTTTACTGTAAGTCATTTTATTTTGCTCTCCCCCCTCTCCTCCATTAGAGAGAGTTGAAGCTTTCTCTTTCTAAATTTCCCATGTAAGTTTTCATTTCTCATTAATTTGCCGTGTATTAAACTTGTTCCTCATACTTAGATCTCCATATAAATCTATTTTATTTTCGTTTCTATCAAGTATTTCATTTTCATGCTTTTCTAGTCATTTTCTTAGAAAACCCTAGTTTTTAATTGTTATTTGTTGATTTCTCAAGCTTTAATATTGTAGGAAAACTTAGGATTAACATTAAAAATAAGTTTTTAAGAGTATAAATCATGTTCTTAGTTTCCTTCAAATTTCTAGGTTTGTTTTCTAGTATAATGTGTGAGTAGTAATAATAGGCTTAGTCATGGGGTGATTAACACTTCATGACTGAGTTTAATCAGTCTATCTCGTCAAAAAGCATACATTTCTTGTTTATCAAAGATTTAGGATTTTATTTAATGTACCAAAGCTTAGGTTTGTTAATCCCTTTGATCCCACGTAGCCAAGGATTTAATTACTTGGCACCTGGGATGTTCGGGGCAATGTCAACTTAATCATTTGCCAAATAAACCGAGAAACTCTAATCTTTGTTAAACACCTTTTCTAGTAAATGGTTTTAATTTTTAAATCTTCTGTTCGGAGGCATTTGACGGTATCTTGAGCCAGTTATCAAGAGAGGATGGATTAACCCTAGTCATGGTTGTTAAAATCCCCTAGACTTTGCTTTAGTTTAATTAGTCTTTTTAAATCTTCTGAGTCGTTCTTGAAGTCGAGTGAATAACACCAACCAAATCACAAATTCAGTTTTCCGCTTTATGGCTAAATCCCTCATTCGTGAATCACCCATCACACACGGCACATTCGGTCCCTGTGGATTCGACCTAGTCTTACCAATTATTATGCTACCGCCGGCCTAGCCCTACGCTTGGGGAAATATCATCCACAACACAATCCAAGGTCGCAAACATGCGGCTGCATATGAAACTCTGCAAGCGATTGTGAGAGATCTTGATGATTCACTATTTTCTATTTTGGTTGATGAAGCTCGGGACATATCGATCAAATAACAAATGGCAGTTACAATCCGTGATGTGGACAAAAAGGGGATGTAATTGAGCATTTTATGGGCACTGTGCATATTGCAAATACCAATGCTCTCTCACTCAAAGAAGTGATGGAGAATTTATTTTGTCAACTTGGATTGAGTATGTCTAGATTAAGGGGGCAAGGTTACGATGGTGCAAGTAACATGCAAGGTGAGTTCAATGGTCTCAATGCATTAATACTAAAGGAGAATTCATGTTCATATTATGTGTATTGCTTTGCGCATCAACTACAATTAGCTCTTGTGGCCGTGGCAAAGAATCATGAGAATGTTTCCATGCTCTTTTATATTGTTACAAAAGTGTTGAATATTGTTGGAGTATCATGTAAGCATTGTGATCTTCGTAGGGAGATACAATACTCTAATGTTGTCGAGACACTTAATATTGGAGAGCTTTCAATTGGGAAATGATTGAATCAAGAAACCAATCTTACACATTTATGGTGATACACGTCAGGCTTCACACAACACTGAGAACAACGATCCTAAGCACAACTATTGCAGAACGTGATGTGGTCATTTGAATTTGTACTCAGTCTTCACTTGATGAACAATATTGGCTATTACGTCGGAGCTATCACAAGCACTGCAAAGGAAAGATCAAGATATTCTGAATGCTATATATTTGGTTCAAACGTCAAAAAGAAGGCTCCAAGTGCTAAGGGGAAAGTGGGTGGGATTATTTATTTCTTGTCATTTCCTCCTTTTGTGAAAAGAATAAAATTGATGTCCCCAACATGGATGATTGATAGGCACACAACATTGCATATTTGGGTTCCTAACTCCTTTTGTTTTGGCACACTCGCACACGTATAATCTCTGTTTTATCTTGATTTCGCGCGAAAGGTGTTTTTGTTGAGTTATAGGAAAATGGAGCAAATGGAGTAGTCGAACGCTCTTAATAATCCCCGGAAGAACCCAAGTGCATTCAAGGCCGAGATGAATCCTCCCCAAGTCCAATTCGAGGTGCTCAAAACCTTGGAGGAAGGCCTAAAGCGACCAGAAGCTGAGAGAAGGCCGAAAAGTCAATCATGAGTCGAACACTCTGGGTATCAATACCCCAAGACTGGGTATCAATACTTAGCCTTCTCAGCGAATGCAAAGAAAACATAGACTCTCTGGGTATCAATACCCCAAAACTAGGTATCAATACCTGGCATCCTCAGCAAATGCAGAAAATCACAGACCTTCTGGGTATCAATACCTCAACGCTGGGGTATCAATACCCTGCTTCTCCAGACAGATTTTGTGCAAGTGGGTCGGCACTATTTGTAACTTTATGGGGGCCCTATAAATACTACTTTAAGTCAGATTTTAGGGCATTCTTCACCAGTTACTTTCTCTCTCTACCTCCCTTTCATTTTCTTTTGGGTTTTGCTCCAACTTCTCTCTAGGATTCACGGTATTCTACTTAGATTCAAGGTATTTGCTCTTTATTAATGTTGTAGTACTCTCTCTAATCTACATAAATCCGTAGTTTATTTTCATTTTCGTCATGATTTTCATTTCTCTACATTTTTCTTCAATGTCTAGCTTAATCATGAGTGAGTAGTTTATTAGGCTTGGCATGGGGTGATTTCTACCCCATGGCTTAGGGGATTTCATGGTTTCTCATCATTTCAAGCTAAATACGGGTTTGTGAATGTATAGCTCTCTCTTATTTATGATCAAAACATGGTATTGTTTATCTCTTTGATTGGGTGTAGACAAAATATTGGCACACACAATGCTTAGAACCATGGCACCCTATGTGTTTGATAAAATGCCTCAATGAGATTGCTTTCCATTACCAAACCCCATCTTTTGTCAAACTTGATTTTCATTGTTAAATATCCGAATGTGAGCAAGGCAATCAACTCTCATTTGAGTTATCTTTGAGAAACATGAAAGAAGCTAGGTCATGGGTAGTTTGAACCCCTAACCGAGCCCTTGTTTAATTTTCCAGTCAAATCCCGTTTTCACTAAATTAGGAGGTAAAAAGAGAACCCCACAAACATCCAAAACCAAAAAGTTGGCCATCTTAACGCCAAAAATTCTCAACGCAAGTCACTCTCATGCCGGTTGCATTTGGTCCCTGTGGAAATCGACTCCGGTCTTGCCGGGTTACTATGTTTTCAACAACCTAGCCCTACACTTGGGGCGACGCTAACTACGACAACGTTAGGTCGCAAGTAATGATACATTTGTTGCTCAAGGGAAAGGCAAGCGAAAAGCACAACAAATTACAAACTTGCATCATTATCGCATCGAGGTATTTGTTAGAGTTATAGACATGCAACTTCAAGAACTAAATGCTTTTTTCATTGAGGCAAATAGTGAGTTGCTACTTTGTGTGGCGTGTTTAAATCCATCCAACTCCTTCTTTTCTTTTGCAAAGGAGAAATTGATTCGTCTTGCCGAGTTTTATCCAAAAGAGTTTTCTCCGATAGATATCATGGTTCTTTCTAATCAACTTGATTCACATATTTTTAACGTGCAATCGAATGATGCTTTTTCAAGTTTGAATGAACTTAGTGATCTTTCTAAGAAAATGGTAGAGACCGGGAAAAATAAACTATATCCTTTACCCTTTGTTCTTCAACCCATTTTATGGCATAAAATGAGAGATTTTATGGCATTGTTTCTCAATATATAAAATGACATGTCATTTTATGACCATTCCATAAAATTTATTGGGAAAACTACATAAAATGTCTACATGAAATTTATTGGAAAAATAATGTTATTTTATGACCATTCCATAAAACTTCAACTAAAATGAGAATTTTCATTTTATGGCATAAAATGTATTAGAGAACAAAGCCATAGTTTACTTGCTATGGACTTTGGCATTGATCTTACTAGTTGTGACTGCTACCGTTGAAAGAGTATTTTCTCCGATGGCCATGGTGAAAAATCGACTACGGAACCGAATGAATGATATAAGGTTGAACAATTGTTTGGTGGTGTACATAGAAAAAGATGTGTTTGCTGACATTGACAACAATACAATCATGCAAAACTTTTCGGAAGATGAAAACCTGTAGGGTAAATTGTAAAAGGTTTTAGGAAGGAATCTATAATTTTGTGCGCTTATGTTTGAAATCTTTTAGAATGTCTTAACTTTGAACTATTATGTACTTAATGAATAATGTTTAAACATTTTTTCTTCTCGTTTTATTGGAATGGATTGTGAATTTTTTTCCCAATTATGCCTGAAAGGTGACCCCCCCATAATTCTTGGCTCTACCACTGCAAATGAGGTACATCTTATGCAAAAACTATTCAACCTAAAGATGACATAAGGATGTCCCTTCATGTCACATCTCAATGAGTTCAATACAATTGTACATCAACTTGTGTATGTCGATATTGAGTTTGATAATGAGGTTCATGCCTTATTAATCCCATCTCAGTTGCCAAAGAATTGGTAGGGGTGTGTAACTTAAGTTAGTAACTCGGCAGGGAAAGAAAAATTGAAATTGAGTGAGGTTATTAGCTTGATTTTGATTGAGCAAGTTAGAAGAAATTCATTCGAGCATTTAGGTTCAGGAAGCCCTAAGATTTGAGCAACAGAGGGAAATAAGCCAAGCCAAGGTTGGTCAGAATTAGAACAAAAATCGGTTGAAGTCTCATACCTACAAGGGGCATCGTGGGAAATCACACGTCGAGGGAATTAAAAGTGAGTGTTGGAACTATAGTTGTGTCACATGTCTTCAGTTTGGAAAGCTCCAAAGACAAATAATGGAGAACATGAGGCTCACATCTGTAAGATGCACTTATTCTTTCAATGGACAATATTGCCAAGTCATGGGTGATAGACTCAGGTGCCTCATTCCACGAGACTGCTAACAGCGAGGTCTTGCAGAACTATGTAGCAGGAGACTTTGGAAAAGTATAGTTGGGCAACAATTAGCCTTGTAGTATTGTGGGAAGAGGAGACGTGCAAAATTCTACGTTGGGGTTCAAGTGGTGCTTGAAGGATTTCAGGCATGTTTCAAAATTGAAGATGAATCTTTTTTCGGTCGGGTAGCTTGGAGCAGCGGGTTATACTTCTACATTCACAAGAGACGCGTGAAAAGTCTCCAACGATACCATGGTAGTTACTCATGCTAGCAAAGTTGGTACACTTTATTTGACTTCTCATTGTAGAAATACATTTGTTGTTATAGATAGTAATTATCACCAAGAAAGCAACAGCTCAGATTTCCACATTGGTATCGATACCTGTCATGGAGGTACCGGTACCCCAAGAGGCAGTAACACACTTTTATAATTGATAATAATAAATGTCTAAGCAATACTAGTACCCTAGCAATCAATATGCTCATTTTAGTACTAGTATCAGAACCTTTATTATCTGGTACTAGTACTATCTTGTGTCGGCAGGAAAATTGCTCAGTTGGTTCTCTCATTACTTTTGGTCGTTGGGAGCCTATAAAAACATGTTTTTGTGTTATCTTGAGACATTATTCAGTCCAATACTCTTTCTCTACATTTCCACACACATTCCTTTGGTATTTTTCCTCAAGTTTTTAAGAGCTAAATTCTTAGATCTTGTACACTCTCTCATTTTGTTCTTTAATAAAGTTGTAAGTGTTGTTATTAAGTTCTTTTGTAGTTTGAAAATTCTCATTTTATTACCGTTTGGAATTTCTTGTCTTGTTTAAGTTCAAGTTTAAATAATTTTAGTTCAAGTTTAGCGTGAATTCTCATTAAATCTATGGATTTCATTAAGTGTGTGTCCTCTCATGTCCTATGTGCTAACCATTAGTTTAATGCCACATATGTACATAAAATGTCAATTTGGAATAAAAATAACATCACTAAGGTTTGGGGTATTACAATTCATCTGCATCAATAAGAAGCAGATTATAGAATTACAAGGGGACCAAGGGGAAAGAGAAAGTGAAAGAAATATGAAAGGAAAACATGAAAGGAGCAGGAAATAGCAGTCGACGATTGAGATCCACTTGGTGCATTGTGCACCACTGTTCTTTTAATTTCAGAAGGAAAAGACCCCCTGGAATCAATTTTTAGTTCTGCCAAAATGGTGACTAAGTTGCTTTACCCTTTTTCAAATGAGCCATTTTATCTTGCAATTTACAAACATGCCACTGCATTTTTTGGACTTTTGTTTTGATTGCATGCTTGTTGGAACTCTAATTTTATGTTTAGATGAGCTTTTCTAGATATATACTATTACATTGGACTAACATATTTGGGCCCCCCCTAAAAAACAGCCTTTTTGGTGGGCCTAAATCCTAGGCACCTTAGGTTTTAACCTAGGGCCATCCATGTTAGTAAGTTAGCCAAGTGGGAGCATACGATGTTGGAAGAGATGGATTTTGTTTACTCCAATGAGACTTAGGAGTTAGCTATGTTCCCCGTAGGAAAGAAAGGTTTTCACAACAAATAGGTCTATTGGATCGAGCAAGAATGTGATGCAAAGAAGAAGTAAAAGGCCAAATTGGTTGCGAAAGGTTTTCAACAGAAGGAGGGGATCGATTATTCAAAGATTTTTTCTCTATCGTGAAGTTAATTACCATTCGAGTGGTACTGAGTTTAGGGGCTGCAGAGAATCTTTACCTTGAGCAGTTGGATGTGAAAACTGCATTTCTTAATGGTGACTTGGATGAAGAAATCTACATGAAGCAGCTTGTTGGCTTCATTGAGAAAGGCAAGGAAAAGATAGTGTGTAGGCTCAAGAAGAGTTCAAACGGGTTAAAACAGGCTCTAAGATAGTGGTACAAGAAATTTGATGGATTCATACAGCACTATAGCTACAAAAAGCACAATGCAGATCACTATTGTTACTTCAAGAGGTTTGATTCTAGTTTGGTTGTAGAGTTTGCTATGAAGGATCTAGGTGCAGCTAGGCATATACTTGGAATGAAGATCATCAAGGACAGAATTTAAGGGATCTTGAAGTTGAGTCAAACCAAGTATATTAAACGTGTTCCAAAAGGTTCAATATGCAGAATGCCAAGACAGCTGGGGCACCTCTGGTAAGTCACTTTAGACTTTTTGATATGCAATCTCTGAAGTGAGATGCTGTGAAGGAGTATATGGCAAAGGTTCTTTATGCATCAACCATTTATAGCTTGATGTATGCAAGGGTTTACACGAGGCCGAGTATTGCCCATGCAATGCAAGGCTGTGAATTGGATACTAAGGAATTTGTGAGGTACATCAGACTTACCATTGTGTTTTGGGAGAAAGGATATGGTGGTGAGAGGATATGTGGGATGACTTCGCCGGTGATCATGATACAAGCCAAAGTACTATAGGTTGTATTTACACTTTAGGGTCAACAACAATGAGTTGGGTCTCACGTATGTAGAAGATAGTAACTTTGTCTATGATAGAAGCTGAGTATGTTGCCGTGATAGAGGTTGCTAAAGAGATGATTTGGTTGAAGGCATGTTTGGGTGCGTTGAGTTTGAAGCAAAAGGACAATGTTCTTTGCAGTGATAGCCAGAGCGCCACACAACTGGCAAAGAATCAGGTTTTTCATGACAGAACGAAGCACATTGATGTGAGGTGCACCATTTCATTTGCTCGCCTTCGATGGACAAGGAGTTGTTACTTGAAAAGATTTTGGGAATCAAGAATCCATCAAATATGTTGACAAAGGTGGTCACCATTGAGTAACTAAAGTTGTGCTCAACTTAAGTTGGCCTTCATGCTTGAAGAGATGTTAGGCTAGAGTCACACCAAGAGGGGTTCACTACATCCACTTTGATTGAGGTTTTTTCAGTTTTGATGGTGCTTGTTTGTTGTTGCTTCAGTTATCTTCAAGTGGGAGATTGTTGAGCCTTACCTATTTATATCGCAGTTGCTATGTAATTAGGGTTAGAGCAGAAGAGAGAAGACTTGTACTCCATATTTTTCGATTATAGTGGGACTGGTGTGACTCTCTTGATTTTCCTTGCGTTGAGGTTTTCCTTATCTGTGTCTCTTTCATTTCTATTTTGATTACGCACTAGTTTTGTTTGCTTTAGGATCTTTATGACCGTAGTTTTTAAGATCTGTAAGGCATTGTAGATTGAACTAGTTAGCAAATCCTAACAACATTTGCATTTCATCTTCATTTTAACATGGGAAGAAGGGGTTGACACACTTGCTCTTTGTTGTCAGTCAACATAAAACAAAACCTATCTGCAGCGTGGGGCTTTACGTTGTTAGACTACTGAAGAGGGAAACAAGTTGACTTGGGCTTCTAGCTTAGTTGATTGTGTCTCAGTACTTAGATGTTAGGAAGTTCAAGGTTTGAGCTGATAGAACAATGTTGATACCTATTGTAGTAATTGTTAGGAATATGTGTGAAGGATGAGATACACATAGAATAAATAGAAAAAAAGTTGAACTTTAATATATAACTGGGTGGCTTACCAATTATAAGGCTTAGCCTTTTAAGTGAATATGAGTCATTTAACGTATATTGGGTCCATTTGATGTAGTGGACTCTGAGAATAAGCTTGGCCTATAGCCACATGGACACAATCCTTGGCGGATCAAACTTCGAACAGTAATCTAACTCAACTCATATACTAACGTCTTATGTACCGACTAAAAGAAAAAGAAAGAAGAGGAAACACGTCAAGTCCTTTATTTTGAAGTCTTCTGTTGATTCATATTCCATTTCGTTTGGGCTTTGGACACTTCTTGAGTGACTGGTCCTTTACTAATAGGTCAAAGGTTTTCCAATCAACCTTGTCACTTTATAGTCTTGCCGTAGGGTAAGGGTATTGGCTTGGATTGTAGTACTGATAAAAACAACTACGTTGACTCCACAATGGCAAATAAAATGATGAAAGTTTGAATTCAAATGCTAAACGAAAATATAAATTTGACCCCAATATCGTATAGACATATCGTTCTTGCGTCTCAAATTTTTGGCTTATTTACGTGTATGCGTGCCATTTTTCGATTTGCTTATATCTTTCAATTTTGAAATTTTTACAATTCTTGAAATTTTTTTAACAGAACTCATCGAGAACGATCAAACGATATCTACATTGAAGATATATAACATTTTACATTTGAAAATATAATTTTTTTGAGGTGTTGTGAATAGTGAAATTTGAGACGGAGAGAGTATTATTTAGCTCCACGTATCATACATGATCATATTTGTATTAGACCACTTATGTTGAAGTATCAAAATAATGCAAAATAATACAACTTGCAATCTCTACTCCTTATCTTAAAATTTCAATCATGAAAAAAATATAAAAATAACTTTCACTTAAAATTCGAAAGTCAAAAGATTATTAACAGTAAATACCGAAGTCATCATCTTCAACCCCTTGCCCCACGGTGCCGATGATCGTTTCAATGGGGAATACCTCAGTGGCCCACCAAGACATGGGACAGGTCACCGTATATATTCCGGCTCTCTATATCCCACAAAAATTCACTCGTGTGGGCCCATCCTAGACCTTCGTAGATGATTCAAGCAATTCATTATGTAAATTAGGCAATAAATAAATACTCTTTCTGTCACATAAAGTTTAATCACTACGAAACTACGTGCAATTTTGAACCTAAAAAATAAAGTGCTTACGAAAATAATTTTTTAGTCAATATGGATCTTGTTTGATAGATCTCATTGAGAACTTTTATACGATGCAAAAAAAATTCAAAAATTATTTTGGTAAATACATTATTTTTTAGTTTAAAAATTGCACATAGTTCGTAGTGATCAAACTTTATGGGATGGAGGGAGTGCTACATTTTTATGAAAATCAATTTTCTCAGAGATTGATATAGTGCCTAAAACGAATCTTATTTGGGATTGTTAAAGTGTTTACAATGTCGTTACAAACTATTACTCCGTCAATCCCAAAAAAATTAGTCCAGATGTCCCGAAATACTTGTCCATTTTGACAAGTCAAGATTAAAAAAGTTGAGACATTTCCTTGTTTTCCCTTCATCCAATATTCACATTAAAAAACAAAAGTGGAGGGACAAAACGCATTAGAAGTTTAAAAAGTAATCATTGCATTTCAAAACAAAGGAGGGTAATTTTGAAAAGTCATATATTCCGAAATGTAAAATTGTTATCCCAAATTTACGAAAAAGGAACAAAAATTTTGGAACTGTAATTTTTTAGAGAGATATTCATGTCAACGAGGCCTACGAGATGAACCATTTGAGAGCTATGCGGATCCCTACGGCGGAGTCCAAGCATCTAGTCTAGTTTGACTTATATGGATTAACATGATACATCTGGGTCGTCCAAACAATGCAACCAACGGTCCGGATTGAAAGTGTCATACAAATTTTTTTTAAAATAGAAAAGAGAAGAAAAAGTGTGTTTTTATCCGAGCCGTCTGATGCATTTTTGGACAGCTTGAATGTGCCGAAGGAGCACCACGTCACCCATATTTGCACCCAAAATTTTCTCGATTGACAGTTAAGTAGTAGGCAAGCCATATCATTGTCTATTTGGTAGGGGTTAATCAACTTGCACTTGCTTCTTATTTATGACCAAATCTCAATTGTGTGTCTCTAGTAATCTCTCTCTCTCTTTCTCTCTCTCTCTCTCTCTCTCTCCCCGAGCCTTTTTAGAGAGGAAAACAATATGGGTTGCAGGTTCTCCTCTTGCTCAACATCTACATTCAAAACCATTAGAGTTGTCCACCTAAATGGCTATGTGGAGGACTTTGGGTATCCGGTAACCGCCAACGAGGTTACCGGAAACCCCAAGAGGTATTTTGTCTGCACTCGGGCGCAACTTGCGTCCGGCGGGCAAAATCCACTCAAGCCCGGTACGGCACTCGAACCGGGCCATGTCTACTTCTTGATACCATACTCGACAATCCAGTCCGATGCCTCTCCAATGGACTTGGCATGTGTTGCAGGAAAGCTCAACAAGATTGCCAAGACTAGCCATGCCAAAGGTAATAAGTCACCATTGAGAAACTCCATGTCAGGGTCGAGCCCGGTTTGGACTTCACCGGCTAGAAGTCCAAACCGGTTTTCGGGGTCACCGATCAGGGTGGCACCCGAAAGTGGCTTGGCAGCATATGGTTTGCAGAGGTCGTCTAAGGCGCAGTCATGGAAACCAATTTTGGACACCATTAGAGAGAAGTCATTTGGTCGGAAAAGCGAGTCGGATTTACGAGAAAATCACTTGGAGATTACAATATAGAAAGAGTGAGCTAGATATTGAATTTTTCGCATTGATCAGTCCATCCCTCTGTACTATTTGATGATCATCGAGTATTTTAAATGGATTATGATTTGCAAATACTTTTTTGTATTCTCAAAAAGAAGAGCGAATTTACTTGAACCTCCTACAAAATCTTTGTTGTTTACATTTTGCTCTCGATACCACACAGGCATCTGTATGGAAGCCCGCCACACTTGTTTGGGTCTAATCTAAAATCTCACCATGTACTACGAGCATTAAAAAATATGTTTAGCCATCCAAGATTTGCAAACATCGGGGCCGACCAAGAAAACACGATGGTATTGCACATTACTCCGCTAGATGAGATCGTCCCACTCTTCAAGGAGGACATGAGAGGAGTGGCGTTTGAATGTCTTTAGTTTATGTTTTTTCTTTCTAGTGTACCCAAAAAAAAAAGCCACCCAAACAGAGCTATGGAGACTTTCGGTTACAAGTGAACTACTTTCTCAAAAAAAAAAAGAAAAAAAAAACCCTCTTGTGATGAGTTTGACCCAGCTTTTTTTAGAAATTTTGGTCTTTCTCTTAATTTTTTTGTAAATTGGGGTATAACTTTTATATCACAATGTTCAGACGACTAGGGGATCAGAAAAGTTTTAAAATATAAACAAAAATAAAAAATAAAAAAAAGTTCACAAAAGTCTGTCTTTTTGACATTTTTTACTCCCTCCGTCCCTTTTTAAATGTGTTACTTGGGATTCTGTGCCATTTTCAACGGCTTATAACTTTTAATGTGAACCTTAAAACATATGCACTATGAATCTTGTTTGATAGATCTTAATTATTTCTATTATACAAAATTTTCAAAATCATAAAAGCTAAATTGGATCTTGTTTGATAGATCTTAATTATTTCTATTATACAAAATTTTCAAAATCATAAAAGCTATTATAAATTAAAAGTTATAAACCGTTGAAAATGGCACAGAATCCCAAGTAACACATTTAAAAAGGGATGGAGGGAGTATCTTTTTGTTGTCTCATATGATTTTTTTTTTTTTTTTTACCTTTGGTCTATATTTTTAAACTTTTTTCTCTTCGGGTACCTCGAGACGAATAATATAATGGCAAAAATTGACTCGAATCTAGTGAAAATTTAGAGAAAACGACCAAAAAGACTGCTGAAAAGTCCCAAAAAGTTAGCCCAAACTCACCCTAACCCCGGTCAATAAACCAAAGAGACAATTGATTCTCAGTTTGGAGCACACTAATAAAAAGTATTTTACAGTTTGGAGTTTGGCCAGCTACTAGTAAACTGAATTGTATCTGAAGTAAACTGCACACATATAAGAATGAATTCCTCCCTAGTTTGCTTTTTCTGGTAACCTACTACTCAGCCATGTAGCTAGCTTGTAAAACACAAATAACTTAAAAAGGGACCACAATTGGAGCTGGTGCGACCGACCTCTGGATTGGTGAGCAATTCCACCCACCTTCCTTGCTGTAAGAGACTGTGAAATGCTTGGGAACCCAAATTTCTCCTTTTTCCTTTCTCTCTTTTAACAGTTCCCTCTCTTTTTCCTCAACTGCTGTCTTTGCTTCCCTTGCTTTCTCCCAGCATTTGCCCAGGATGTTTTGACTTACCTCGGCCCACACTACAGCTGATTCACTTGGCCACAAACCCTGAAGCCAAAACCAACCCAAAAAAATCACATACTAATTCAGGCTTCCATATGCATACTGATATGCTATAAATTCATATAAATTTCTCTCAGGGCCTGTTAGTCTGACTGCGTCTAATTGGTCCCGTCCGGTGTTTGGTTAAAGTTTAATGTCCCAAAAATTACAAATTCATCACATATGTAATTCTACAAAATATGGAACTACAATATCAAGAGGGTGTCATATTATTAGTTCGATCACAATTATTCTGTGGGATCACATATGGTATAACATTGTATATATCCATTCACTACTCATCTTGTTCAACAAACAAGCCCTTAAAGTTTGTAAAACTTGGGCAAAGTCCAAAAGCAAAGAAAAAATGAGCATCAGGCCTGTAAACGAGTTAATGAATTTGCATTTAAGCTCTGTTTTTTTGCCAAGACTAATGTCAAGGATTATATAATTCCACGAAATTAGTACTAGTCATCCTTTAACTGGGCTTGAGACGGGCTGTGTGATATATGACTGGAAGCATGACACAGGCAGAGTTGGTTAATTGGTTTCATAATCTAACAAAATTGCCAAGTGTTACATCCAAGTTACTTTTAGTAGCCCAAGTGGTTCATCATGCGCTACATTTCTCATCCCCTTGTTGATGCATGATGAAAATCACAAATCCAAAACTCAAATAGGCATTGTCCAGTACTTCTTCCCTTTGCCAGTGCATGGGAAAGGAGTGCGTAAGCGGATAAAGAGTATCCTACACACAGACAAGGGTACGCTACCTCGGGGCCTCTACCCCTCTCCGAAACCTCTATTCTACCACATTGCTACAACACCCTCCATGGGACCGGTGTTTTCTTTGATACCCTCGTAAGTTGTAACACCCACAATAGCCTACTAGACTAAGAACTTGAAGAGCCTAATAACATTGCTCAAAATTATTTTGCAAAAGCCCACATGGTCCGACTTCGTTCCACAATATTGCAAACGTTTTAAGTTCAACAAACAGACAATGTCAAGGGCAAAGTGATGGATAGGGGTACAATTTTCACAGGAAAAGAGAGGTTCAAAAAATATATATATAAGTTGTTATCCTCAGAATATTATGACCTGAAAAGTTTAAGAGGGGAGTGGCTGCCCCCATTGAGTGGGAGGCTCCTCCATGGATTGGCACCAAACAAAAGAAGCTCAAAACAGAGATAAAAATAGAATATGTTACCTCTGGATCTTTTAAGACTGGAGTTTTAAGACCGGAAAGCACATTCGTGGCATCGTAGATCACCGTAAGCTTCCCATTGCTGACATCCTTAATTGTGACAGCTCTGCAAATTGAGACTAGAATCAAAAGATAAAAGAGCTATCTTTAAAAAAATAAAGGATTTAGCTCTCTTTAGTTGAGTCCATCTCCTAACTACAACTTTTGTTTGGAACACACAAGATAGAAACTATATTAATCTTGTTTTGCCAAAAAATGATGAATAAATCTTCCAAAGCAAAAGAATGGTAACAAATTGTAGACAACAACGGATGGTAGTCACCGTATATTCCACAAGTAAATAATCTGTCAGAAACATACACTGGAATCAACCCAAAAGAGTCCCTACTAAAAACAACCTCAAAATTCGCATTATTAACTAAACATCAGTATTTTTCAAAAACTAAAAATCAGTCAACGAAATGCTTCTTATCCGAACTCCCACGACTCATAGCAACACAACGAAGGAAAGCACCTGAAATTGAAATTACCTGTCCCAGTGGCCATTAACCTCGTAAATAGTCTTCCTAGATGATGACATAAATATTTTCCCTCTGATTGATCTCTGATTTGCTCTGCGGCTTAGAAAAGAACTGCCTCCAAAACATAACTCAGCTTCAAGGCCAGTTTCTTGACAGTGGACTCTGATGTTGCCCGACCAATAAACACCAGGAACTGGGAGAAATCTAATTACAAGATTAGGAGTGCCTACCACATAGTTCTCACCTGTCTTCAGAAGTTTCAACTCCCTTTGACCTCTAACAACAGTTTCTACTGAAGTACCTGCAAAATGTATTTGGGAAGAATAAAATAAACCACCTAGTCACCAACTTATTATCCAAGGCCTGTACTGACTTTTTAATTGAAGAAAATGAAGCTGAGAGAAGATAATATGTTCCTGATGGCTGATAAAAAATAAAGCAATATGTTCCTGAGAGTCGCAAACTGGATGGGCTTTGGGCTGTTTATGAGGGGTACACAGCTACATGCTATCCTATGAGATGCTATTAGGATACAGCTTACTTTTTCATTTCATATCTGAATGTCGTATTCCATAATTATGAAATTGACCAGCACTTAATTTGACAGCATAATGATATAAGCATTACTTCTGGATCTTAGAATTTAAGGCAGGAGCAAAACCAACAAGAGAAGGGGTAGAAGCAGAGCAAACCCCATTATGACTGATTTCATTTTCAATGACTGAAATATCAATACCAACACAAAAGAAAGGAAAATCCAACGTGAATGAAATTGCTTGAAAAATTCCTTTGTAGCTGACCCCAAAAAATGAAGCAGCATATCATTTGCTTTTTTTTTTTTCTTTTCTTTTCCACCCATAAATCCATGATTCATACATAGCACAAATTAATGTCAGATAAAAGATGTTGATATCCGGTCCATTACCTATTACATCTTATTTCAGTAAGTAGGTAGCTCTATCTGCCTTGTCTTTTTCCAGGTATTCCAATTTATTTCAAATAACTGAAGTTTAACTGCCTTTAGCTATAACATTCGTGTCAGAGTAAATATATGTAGCTAATCTGGAAGAAGAAGTACAATGAGGCAAGGAGTAGAGCCATCATTCACATGACTAAAACTTTTAGGTCATATTTGAACAGCAGATAACATTCAAAATGTATTTGGGACTGAAAAGGAACATTAGCACCATCCATCGATCCTCTGATTTGACAGACTGCCTTTGTGTGAAAACCAGTTTCAATTCACACCACAAGTCAAGACCAATCGCATGTTCCACATTGTAGTGATCTATTCAAGTCCATGGAATCTTGTTCTAACAGATCAATGAAGAGTCTGCAACTCCCATTCGTAAATACATTTGTGTATCAAACCTAAACTTTAAATAAGTCTATGCTTGAACAGCTACACAGAAGAAGTAACTATTAAATCCTAATTCCCTTTGTGAAACAATGACCGTAGAAAACATCAAAATATTTTGACATGTACTGATGAAGAAATAATCATGAAACCAAAATTGTTTCAATGCAATCAACAGCAGTCTTTGATAATAACATCATTGCAGAATCTGTACATTTTCAGTGGATCTTGAAACAAATGCATATTCTAAGTCCACTGAAAAAGGAATTCTGTGGAAAGGGGCTGATTTTAAGTGGAAGTAGGTCAAAAACAATTGCAAAGAACAACATATTTAGTGGAAGCTATAAACTAACATTTTGAATGTTAAAACTCTATTTTCCTCCGTAAAAATCAGGACATGTCATCACATTAATTTTCAACAAATGATGCCAAATGGCAGGGACATGACAACAGGTAAGTTTACACCAATATTTCTCCATCTTTGAACAGCCAAATAAACTTATGCATCTGTTTATGAAAGATTCAAAATAGAGGGAATTCATTTTTGCTCTTGACATATTTGGAAAGAAGAATAAGCTAACAGACCAAGCATCTGTTTTAGACAGCTTTTCCAGTTTCCGTACATAAAGTTGGCAGCTTTTAGGCTGTAGGAAGCCAAAATTTCATAATTTTGGAGGACAAGAGCTCGATACATATAAATGCCCATTATTTCAATTTTAACAATCTCTTCCAAAACCCAAGTGTTTCCCGTCTCTTTGAAGTGATGGAAATGTCCCTCTGAGTGTCCAAAGGACCTAGATATGTAAAATTTTAGAAGAATAATACGACACGTTTGAATGTGTGTTTAGCAATTGTCAGCATCTGTTGAGCATGGAAAGTTCTTACAAGTTTTTGCACTTCTAAGCAGTTTTGTCAAAGAGCCTCTAAGCTTGTTTGATCTCGTGTAAGTGAGCATAAAGCCAAGAGAACTACAAGTTTAGGTCCCTTGGGAATGATTTTCTTTGCCATGTAGTTGAAAAAAGGTCTAGTGTCACAGAAAATTATCATCGGAATACTAATGCGTGTTTTTACATCATCGTTGAGAGCTAAGATATAAATTTCAGTACCAGTGAATTTCGGGTCAGCATGTTGGCACCATATCGTTTCAATTCCATTTTTGTCATCAGTTGCATGAAGTGCAGATACTGGTGGGTGATGAGAAACCTACAACCACAATACACAGAAGTTCAGAAATTTTAGGAAAAGTGAGGGATGAGAAATGGGAATTAGTATAGCTAATGCATAATGCCTATTCACCCTATGTCCAGTTCTTGTTGGTTAAGATTGGCAAGCTCAAGTCCCCTCCAAGCTTGCCTTGACAATGACTAAAGAGTTAATTTAAGCTAGTCCAAACTCAGCCAACATATGAGGCATAGACACAGATAGGAGACAGGGATATGAGACCACAGGGACACCAGTTATGGAAAACCCAAAAATAATTATGACACGGATAGGATCCATATGCCTTGGAAAATTTTGCTTTCTCTAGTTTTTGAAATTGTATTAGGGTACATGTACGAATGGTAAGAGCGAATTGGGAATTACACACAAGTTTAGAGCTAGTAGCCAATCTTGAAAAGTATTATTTAAACATGCACAGAATTATGCAACAATCCGGATCTATAACTTCAACATCCTCTCAAAAAGTAGGATATTCCTATGATATCACTATATCTTGTTCTATAAGCATTAACCAAAAATACTGGTAAAAGTTTCGTTTGGCCTATCCAAACTATCACAGTGTGAGAAATTAGTAAAGTAACAATCTCAACTTCAAAAAAGTTTCAATACACAACATTCAGTAACCGAAAGCATTCAATAGTCGACACTTTAACCGAAATTATCATGCCTTGTAAAATGAAGCGAAATATATTTAAATTATGGACATGCTTAGGAAGTATCAGTATGTATCCACGAGTGTAAGACAAATATAGTATCCAATAAGCATACGATACAGATACAACTTTCAGAATAATTCGTTCTTCGTAGCAGCCTCCCACCCAACAGCAACAGAGTTATAAAGAACCACAAGTTAAAACATCCCCATGCCGGTGTAGTAGTTAAATAAAACAATAGAAGAGAGAATTAAAGGGCTGCAGAAAATACCTGTTCAAGGAGTACGTTCAGAGTGCCTCTAGAGACATGGTGCGTCTCTCCTAGAATGGGATTATAAGGAGAAACCCCAAACATCAGAGGGCGTAAGGTGGATATGTTCCATGCAATAACAGCTATAAACCTGTCAATGGGACTCCTCCCATTAGCGCACTGACCCAACAGATCTTTACTAACGCAATAAACTGGCTCCCCATAAAGCTGAAGCATTGTCTTGGGGACGTTGAAGACTGGTGGCACCTGAACTTGCAGGGATAACAAAAGAGTATATCAATCTGACAATCAGCTCAAACCAAAGCTATTGCAAGCAATCTGTTTTGTTATAGAGTAACCGTACGCCAATATAAAACAACCCTGATGGTCCAACTTGGTATACTTGTCTGGAAGCACAAATGACTGAGACAGAAAATAGGCACACAGGATTATAACATAATATCGGTCGTGCTTAAAGGCATATATACATAAGCTTACATTAAAGGACAAGTATTGATTTAAGAAATAAGGACTTGTCTCCAAGAGGTTTCCAACGGCCAATTGGATGTATCCGTCAATATGCACCCTCCCAAAGTACTACCTCCATCCCAAAATGTCCAGACTGCAAAACAAGGATCTAAAAATAATACAATTTTTCCAATTAAAATTCAATTTTTTTCAACTATGTATTAGATATCAATGAGTTCTTTTCATTTATGATAAAAGTTTGAATTTGTTCTTAAAATGTGTACTATTTTTAGGTCTTCATTTTGCAAATCGGACAAATATTTTGGGACAAAGGGAGAATTATACGCAGTATATATCTATGACTATGGGTTTTCCTTAGATTTTTGTAAATGGTAAAAAGATTAACAATGCTATATTTGCGTGGAAAAGTTTGCTCTCAACACAAGCACGTGAGTTGAACTTCTTGTTAATCTGGATGGAAGATGCAACCTAAGAAGCACGGGCAAGTCTATCGGCATCAAGTATCCATGTTTGACACGTGTCGGTTAAAGACGCAACACGACTCTCTCCGGAGATGTGTCAGGCTTGCCTAAATACTTGTCCATTATCTTATTAGTGGGGTGGGGATGGTAAGTGAAAGTCGGAGGGTGGGTGCAGGCAGTGGAACGGGGAGGGGTGGGGGTTGTAGGGGAGCCAATGGTGGACCCGTAAATAAAGGTTAGGAGATGTCAAGGAAAAATGTATTGGGTTTAATATTTCAAAGCTATACCTTAACCCATTGAATTGCCATGCCAAAGTGTAAAGATGAAATATGAGACGTACCATTCTACTATTTATCTTCCATTTTTTGAAACTCCACAAATACCGCCATAAGTCCAAAATCCAACCATGGGAATAGAGATTCTGCTAAACATATAGGTTCTTATAGCTGAATTTCAATCGGTTAAATTCATCCCAACAATATTCAAGATCCACTTTAATTTTCTCTTTCTTTCTTTGTTCCGACCCCAATTGATTAGGAATAAAGACTTGGATTGGATGGGATGCCACTTATGCAATACTTTTATTTATCTTTGTATTGCAGAATGGACCGCTACTTGTGATGGGCTGAGACTCTTCTCTGGCCTTGAGCTTGAGGGCGGATACCCGACTCATTAGTTACTCCCTGGATCCATCATCTTCGAAGAAGAAGAAAAGATCTCGTGGCAGCTCCAATTAATAGGCCATATTAAAAAATTCAAGTCAGCCATAAGGCGGCGAAGGAGTGCAGCGTCTTTGTTCCCGATTAATTTAGTATTTCCTGTAGCTCTTTGTGAGCCAAAGACCTTCTTGGCTAAGGGTGTTTGATCGATTCCTTCTGAAAATGGTTGTTTCTTAGTTCAAAACAGCAGTTCTGGGATGCCAATAGGAGGGTTTTGGGATGTCAGAGGTCGACAATAGCTGTCGGTTCATTAGGGGCGTCACCTTCTACGAATATTTATGCAAAATGTTATGAATTTGAAGCGATTGAAGGAATACATACATACGCATCCAAATAGGAGTGTGTATGTTAGCATTTCTCTACCTACATACATGACTACATGTGTAAATATATATACACAGAGGTCCAAACTAGCCCAATCAGTCGAGCTTTGTAGCATTCGAGGTCAGCTTTTGTGGGGGTAAATACTGGATTGTTTGTAAATGATCCAATCCTTTAACCAGCCGTGTCAAGTTCATTTACTAACTGAGCCGAGCCTATACAAACGAGCCAAACGAACCAAGCTTTTTCAAGCTAATTCGAGCTTTAAAAGTATTGAGCCTAAAGCTAGACCTAAAGCTCAGTCCGATTACAAAATGAGTCAACCGGGCCTCGAGCTGCACGCGAACGGTTCCAGGGCATATACAGCCCTACTAATCTATGTATAACATACAAATGCATCGGCATGTAGTCGTATTATAAAAATTGCCTCTTTGATCAAACAAAAAAAACCCAAAAAGAAAAAAAAAAGGAAGGGTGGAAGAACATGCCTGGAAGCGGATGAGGTCAGTTCCAGGGCGAACATTCTTCAAGAGACCCAGAACGCGTTGGAGAATATTAGGGGCTCTGTAATCCTCACCTTCGTCCTTGTCGTCTCCTTCTAACTTCAATGGCGCTGTTAATACAGCCTTCCTCCAATTATTACTATTACCACCACTACCACAGCTGGTTGTCCCAATGGCACCACCACCACCACCTCCGCCGCCGCCGCCCCTAGAATTGGCCTCCTTCACAATCGCATCCTCATCTTGCTTCACCTGCGCCACACCACCACATAATGTGTCATTCAATTCAGGCATCACAGGTAAAAACAGAGGCTTTTAAATCTCAATTTTTGAAGCAAATATTTTGATGCAATGGTGATATGCCCTGTATAAGAGATAACAGATGTCCAACGCCAATTTTTTAAATTTTATTTTGTATATTTTGTTGACTAAATAAATGAATGATGCAATCAATTTTACAATTTACTAGTAGTATTTGGAACGTAGATTTTTTACAAGAAAAAATGTATTTCATTGTTTTTTTAAACTTTAATAACAGCTCAATAAATTATTTTTAGATGAGTTCAAACAGAGGTTTAATCATTCCACACTATTGGATTGTTTGATTTGAGAAAAATAGAAAAAACAAACAACGCGTTGAGAAGAGTAGGTTTTTCTTACAATTTTCTTCATAATTATTATTTTTTTATCTGTATATTTTGTTGACCAAATGAATGATGCAATCTATTATAGGAGTCGAATTTACTAGTATTTGGAATGGACAAATTTTATAAAACAAAGGTACTTTATTGTTTGATTTGAGAAGAAGAAAAAAAAACAACGTGTTGAGATATATTATTCTTACACTTTTTTATAATTATTTTTCCTTCTCTTCTATTTATTTCTTCACAAAGCCCAAGATTTAACGGCCAAAATAATTGCTTTTGGGTCTAGAATGACTTTGATAGTTTGGAGCGAAAATGAGAACCCACTAGGGTGTCAATAAACTAAGGAAAAAACAAAAAAATGGTACAGTATATTTTTGGAAACACTTCTTACGCCTTTCAATACATTTTTATTAATATCAATATATTTTTAAAAATTTAACAGCAGCTAAATAAATTATTTTTAATATTTTCGATGAGTTAAAACAGAGGTCAAATCATTCCGCGCACAAATCGTGTTCGTATAGCTAAAACATAGTAGAATGAAATAATTGGCATAAATATTAAAACAAGATTGATAAACATGTTGTTTTGTCTTTACATTATTGTTAATATTGTATAAGTTTTATTGAACAAAGGCCTGGTTTGGGTAAATTGAAAAAACTGATTTTTTGGTTTTTTTGTTTTGTTTTGATCTTATTCAAGAAATTTTGCATTTGCTCGATTTCGGTCAATTTTTGTGGTTTCTTGATTTGTCTCCACGAGAGGAATCTAAAAAGTATAAAATTATTAATCAAACTTAAAATTTTGTGAAAAAAGTCTAAAAATAATCCAAAAAATTAGTTTTTTGGATGTCACCTTCGTATTTATTCATAGAACTTTAAGTTTAGCTAATAATTTTATACTTTTTAGATTTCTCTCGTCGAGACAAGCCAATAAACCACAAAAAATTGAGCAAAAACTAACAAATGCAAAAAAAATTAAATAAAAATAAAATAAAAAATAAAAAAATCATTTTTTTCAATTTACCCAAACCAGTGCCAACAATTAATTTCTTTCCCCATACTCAAAGTTGGCCCCTAACACGAGATTGATTTGGCTTCGTCCCTACCCTTGTCACTTTATTTGGTTGTGCCGGAATTTTTGCCTTTAATTTGCATGAGGTTTTACGTAACCCACTTGTACAACGAGACAAAAGGTGTTGTGGTCTCACCATACTACGTGGAAAGAAAAAGATGTGGCTGATGTGAACACAATTTCGCCCTTTGTAGTAAGGTGGTTTTTTTTTTTTTTATTACTCGGGTGTCGGCCGGATCAGTTTACGTACTCCTCAATTGATTTTGAGTGTTTAGGGGGAGTTCCAATAAAAAAAACTAGTTTTAGTTTAAATGAAAAACTACTTCATTCCACTAAACAAAACCCTACAAAAAACCAAAAAAAAAACCACTTCATTCCACAAACTTAAAAAAAACCAAATCATTGCACAATCAAGTACATGTACTTTAATCATGTAAAATTACGAATCTGCCCTCCCTTCAAAAAAAAAGAGCAATAGTTGTTTGGGTAGAAGGGTAGATTTGTAATTTCATAACACAACTAAAAAAACCAAAAAACCAAAAATTTGTTAGTGGAACAAGTGAGTTTTTTAAAAAAACTAAAGATCACAAAAAAATCAAAAAACTAAAAAACTACTTATTGGAACACCCCCTTAATTTCATCGTTCACTTACTGGAAGCCCAACTAAAGTCATAGCAAAGCTCCATGCCGTTTAGTTTTATACAGTAGTTTGTTTTTTTTTTCATAACTTAGGGGGTGTTCCATTAATAAAAAACTGTTTTTTTTCAAAAACCGAGACAGGTCATTCTCTCACAATACATCACATAAAAAACCGTGAAAAACCAGTTTTTTCAAAAAAACCACCTTAGTGGAACACCCCTTAAATGTCTATTCTAACTTACGCGCAGCTCGTTTGACACTCGGAGGAAATCCAATTAAACTTGTGTATTTCTAAACTTGACCATTGATGATAAGTATTGAAAGGAATCAGACGGCAAAAGTATTGAAAGGAATTAGACGGCGGAAGTATCAGTATTTTTTATTTACTCCTAAGTTATTGCATGTATGTTTATTTTTGTACGAAATTAAAAATAAATAAATTTTTTTATACGAATTTAAATTTTCCATCTGCTTTCTTTTTGAGTTTGGGAGTTTTATCGTTGGATAGTCATGGGCCCTAGCCTCACGCCCTCACCCATTTTTTTTTTATAATAAAAAAAAAATAGTACTACTATTTGTTTAGATATCTTAGGAGTATTTCTCATTTGATACCTCTAAAAAATATGTAAAAAAATTATCTTAAAGAATAAGATTAAGCGTAAATCTATAGTAACAGTGATAATTATCGACAATTATTAATGGAATTTTATCGACAATTTCTCAAGCTTTATTCTATAATGTTTGAAAACAATCTAAAATCTAAAATAACATAAACTATTATTTAAAATTTTCCAACCCAAAAAAAAAATCCTTGCTTGGCGTTAATTGTTTAGGATTAATATTAATTAAGTTAGTTCTTGACTTATGTCGGTGTTTTGAGTTACTGTATTATAAAAGAATAACTTGCCTCATAAAACACAATAAAGCAGTTTAGGAATATATAATTCAGTTTCTGGAACAACTTAATAATATGGTATTTCTCCTCTTCAAAACAAATAGCTGAAAGACAAAGCATAGAGGCCGGCAATATAAACTTTACCAAACCTCAAATAATGCAGCCTACCTGTTTCCTTGCTTTTTCCCTCCCCTTTTTTGTTGTTATGTTTTTGTTCTCCCATTTTTCTCTAACCAACTCCCTTAAATCACTGTTAGTGATGACACAAAATCTTAACTTCACAAGAGATCTCAAAAGAGTTTCTTGGAAAATGGATTGGGTATTATTTGATATGATTACAGAACACGTGTATCAGAAGATAAATAGGTTTCGATTCAATATTGACATCCATTATTTTTCATGTAAAATATGCTGCGAAATCATATGAGACGATATCAGTGTGACTTTCAGCATAGTTAATGCTCGTTTTGAAAACTGTATTTAAGGTTGCCTTTTGATTTCATAGATGATGTTAATTTAGACTTTAGAGTACAAGTCTACGTAAATTTATAGAGGAAAAATGGAAGGTACGCTTCTTTAAAATGCAGAATCCATTAAATTCAAGTACTTTTTTTTCTATCGTCACTATTGTACATTTTTTGGCGGATTTTGTATTTTCCTTTGTTTTTTTCTTGGTTTTTCGGACTAGTAGTGTCATTTATTTTGTACTCTTTCTTTTCATATATAATATGCTTTTGTTTGCTCAAAAAAAAAATTACTTAACCCATTCCACTAATAAAAAATATTTTTTTCCTAAAATGAAGATAAGTCATTCTCTCACAATATATTACATAAAAAAAACTCATGAAAAGTCAGTTTATTTTAAAGACTAGCTTAGTGGAACACCCCGAACTAGCAAACACATAATTTAGGACCAATTTAAAAGACATGATAAATTGAAGGACTGATGAGTAAACTATATTAGACACCATAACAATAAATAAATAAATAAAGGGCCGATATTTTGATGTTCCTTGTGATTACATATACGCGGTTGCTTGGATCGACAGCTACAAAGAAGACAAGCCAAACCGAATTTTGGTGTGCTTAAGCTTGACTTGTATGACCAACTAAAAAGTCAAGCTCAAACTCGACTTTATATAATCCGATCGAGTCCAGTTCATTTGCTAAACGAGCTTCCGTAAATGAGTTGAGTCTATATATACGAGCCAAGCTTTTTCAAGCCGAGGCGAGCTTTAGAATGTAAAACTCGGCTCGGCTAGAAGGAGACCAAAACTCAAGCTCAAACTCGGCTCAATGACTAGACAAGCCGAGCCAAGCATCGAGCTTCTCATAAGCAGCTCGGTTCGTTCGTGGCTCTACTTGGATCACAAATCCAAGTGGTTTGACCAAACTATATTATTTTTTTATTTTTTCAGATTAAATTAATTTTGTGTTAATATCTTTAAATTAATATTTGTTTATCTAACCGATAAAAAAAATTTAAAAAATTCACACTAGTCCCAACTCCACGTGGCAGACCCTTGAAAGTAGCAAGTCAAAGACTTCGATTACGTTCAATAGTAAACGAAATCCAAAGTGAATATCGCTTTGCCAACCCCAATAATATTCCTTTCCCCTTTATTGCTTTCACACACCAAAGCAACCAGAAAGGGTTAAGCAATATTACAAGGAGGTAAGGTTTATATGACCAATTACGCAATTAGCAATTTGAATAACATAGGCATCATGCAGGCACACATCCAAAATGCTAAGGGTACCGATCCTTAGTGTGCTGATAATGTATAGATGGCGTGTGGGACCACAAGAATAATTCGAATAATTCTTTAATTTTTAAAATAATTTTTTGAGTAACTCTAAAAAAAAAAAATAGTTCAATTAAATATATATAAATGGTTGATTCAATTTTTTATTGTATCATGCCATTTGTACATTATTCATACTCCAATATGGTTATCCATGGTCCATCTCGGCACACATATACATACATGTATTACTATACCCTCTATTAAATTTACAATGGATGAAATTTTTCAATATTCGTGACTTCTAAAAATTTGCCTATAATTCATGGTTTATAGTATTTGCTATGATTCTGAAAACTTTATATTCTAGAATATAATTAATTGAAATTCTTGAAATAAAATTCATATTGCATATAAAAACTATTGTACCATTAAGAAATATAAAAACTTTCCTGAGATGTCGGAAACAGTAAAATTGACATATTCTATCGAGCAGAGGGAGTATGAATGTATATACACGCTATCTACTTCTTCTTTGGATCCGGATCATCTCCAGGTTATTTTTTGAATTGGAGGAGACAGTCTACATCTGGACCATCCATTGTTATATTTAATACTCTTTAGATTTGCACATAAACTTTTAGCGAAGATTCTTCTCAAAGACCGACACAATGGTGTGTAAGCCCGGACAACCGCTCTACCCGAATTTCAAAATTGTTACTCCCTCCGTCCCAAAAAGTTTGCCTATTTTTAAATTTCTACATTTTATGGCTAATACATAATGTTACCCAAAACTTTTAACTTTCCAAGTTTTTCCTTCATTAGTTGACTCTAATAAAATAGGAACTAATCAAGTTTTGAATTTAAATTGTTTTCCGGAAAGCGGAAAACCTTGCCCCCAATGGAATTAGAGAACTTTTTCAAAATTTTAAAACGCACTTTAGACTTTAAAATTTTCAATTCTTCTTCTTTAGGTCTCATTATTTTGATTGTTAAAAGCATCTCAAGAGCAAAAATAGAATTTACCAACTTTCCTTTGTTGAAAATTTTAAATTGGCCCTATTTTTTTGGACAGCCAAAAAAAGAAAGTAGGCCAAACTTTTTGGAACGGAGTGAGTAAATGTTATTGTAGTGCTTGCCTAACCAATACCCGAATCATATGTCCGTCCCAAAGTCTTCCCCGTAAGAGTTTACGTGCAAATGCAAACCATTACTCGTATCAAATGGATGGTCTAGATCATGATTGTCTCCTCCGGTCCAAAACATGAACAAGAGAGAATCCATTTCCTTAGCATATAGAGGAACATGTACGTGCCAGAAAACAGGCTAACCATCAAAGATGTCTGATACCAATACCACGAATCAAAACTATGCACGTGCAGAGGTGAATAAGGAGGGCACAATATCAGCAATGGATTTGTAATTTTGGGTGTGATGTCTAAATAAACATAATTTTAACACCAGGGAAGAAATTTAATAGCCGGAAAACTGCTATGGAAAACCAGGAAAATTATTTTAAGAGAGTATATATCCTGACCAAATATATATAAATATATATATATATATATATATATATATATATATATAGAGAGAGAGAGAGAGAGAGAGAGATGTGTACCATATTGTGGGGAGGGGGTAGGTTAGCAAAGAAAACTGAGCTTCTGCTGAAGAGGAGGGACTTCTTCTTTCTGCACACACAGAGAGAGGTGGTGTCTCAATTTTTGGTGTCTCTGGTTTGAGTGGCTTCGAAGTTCGAAACCAAGAGGCAAAAAAGATCTTTTTAAAGGCATTGTCATGAGATGGTATTTTCATAAGATAGTACTCCGTATTTCTTTATGGTATTTATGCGTATCTATGATTCTATTTCTACTTTATACCTGCGGGTTTGCACTAAAAATTCTGTTTTCCCACCGGTGTTATTTCCACTAAATAATATTTTTGTGATATATATGAGGATGATGACTTGTACAAAATTACCGACAATAGAGTTGAAAATATTAAAAATACCATAGTGGAAACTTAGACTAAGTTAGGGATGCACGCCGGCCTAGAATCCCACCCATCTCAACCTATTTTTTTTAGGGTTCGAGATAAATATTTAGGCCCATTTGGTTGGGTTTGGTTGAGATTTTAGCACGTTTACTAAGTGGACTGGGTTTAGGAAAATCCCTTGAGACCCAGCTCGATTAGAATGGAGTAATATTTTCGGGAAATCCCAAACCGGTCCTACTTTTTCTATTTTGTCTCATCCAAGCACTTTAATGTGTTTCAATTCCATAAAAACTCAGACGCTGACGCGCGGGTTAGCCAACCACCCACTTTCTCTCTTTTTTCTCTCTCCTCTCTCTCTTTCTCCTTACCTCTCATTTCACTCCCTCTCTCTCTCTCTCTCTCTCTCTCTCTCTCTCTCTCTCTCTCTCCTTTTTACTATCTTTTAAAACTTTAAATGTTTATAATTTTTTTTTTACATATCTATTTTTAATGAAATTTAATTTTTTAGAACGTACTCGACAACATCTACCAAACAAGACTCATATTGAATTTGAAATTTTGTGTGTAATTTTATTTTTTTTGGGTATAAACTTTTCTTTTTAAAGGATGTGAATTCTACATTCAAGGGGTGTAATTTTTTTCATTTTGGGGAGTGAGTTTGTGTAGATGATGTGTGAAATTTGCATTTGAGGTGTGAATTATTTCATTTTTTGAGGGTGTGAATTGTTCAAAAATACATTGAATTATTTCTTTTTGGAAGATGTGAATTATGCATTTGACAAATGTGAATTCTTTCATTTTGGAAAGCGTGAATCCTACATTTGAGGGTGTGAATTCTTTCATTTTGGGGTGTGATTTGTGTTTTTTTAGGGTGTAAATTGTGTAGAGGATGTGTGAATTTTGCATTTGATGTGGGTATTTTTTTTTTGGACAGTGCGAATTCTATATTTTGAGGGGTATGAATTCTTTTATTTTGGACTGTGAATTGTGTATCTAAATTAGTCATGTGAATTCTTCCTCATGGAGGGTGTGAATTGTGTGACAAGGAGTGTAAATATTTTTTTTATTAGGTTCAAATTTACATATTCAATATGGGTTTTATTTTAAAGATCTCGTCGAGTAGGTTTAAAATATATAATTTTTATAAAAAATAAATGTATATAACAAAAGGTATTTAATTTTGAAATCTAAAATAAAATAGAGAGAGAGAGAGAGAGGTTGTGTTTGGTTTGGTTTTGGATTTTGATTTTTGTAATGATTAGAGGGAGAAATAGGGGTAATAATTAAAAAAATAAGTATTAATGATTAGAGAGAGATAAAGAGAAAAATAAAAATAATATTTAAAAATAAAAATAATAATTGAATAATAATTTAGAGAACTGATTCTTAAGAACCCAAACCAAACAAGGTCAGAGGTTTCCTTCATGTATGGTTGTACAGATTATGAAAGGATCATTAAAAGACGGCTAGAATTTTTCGCAAGGATGAGATCATAAAAGGTTGTACAGAAATACTCCGTAGGATTGATGCAAGACTTGCAATAAATGCAAGTACTAGGTGGGTTTCCAGAGGAGAGAGGGAGAATAGATAAATGAGAAAAAGTGAAAAGTTATTATGCCTTCTCTGATGCGCTTGTGAAAAATGACCTAAATGAAAGAAAATGACATGGAACTTAGATGGAAACACCATCCCAAAAGAGGATCGGCGTGAAAGAACCCCCAATATTTTTATTTTAATAAAACATATATATATATATATATATATATAGAGAGAGAGAGAGAGAGGCCCCTACCTAAGAGGGATTCCACACTTTGCTAAAGTGTGGGATTTTTCTTTCCCGATCAAATTTCGACGATTCGAACCATTCAATGTGTTTTTAAGGGTCCACATGAGGAATTATAAAAAAATAAATAGCTGGGAATAGCTTGATACGAGCAGTTTTTTACTCGTATAAAAAAACTTATATGTATACTTTTATCGAAAATGACTCGGATCAAGCCTTTTCCGGTCATTTGTTTTTAAGATTCTACATGATCTTAAAAACATGTTTTAAATACATTAAACAATTCGGATCATCAAAATTTGATCAGAAAACTTGAGAATTCGGTGACTCTCACATTTTAAGCAAAGCGTGGGATCCCTCACTAGAAGTAGGTCATGTGTGTATGAGTATGTTGCTACTACTATAAGTCATAGTTGCGTAGGATTTTTTTTCCTTGAAGTGGCGCATCTCATCTGATTAAATAGTACTCCCTCCGTCCCTTTTTAAATGTGTTACTTGGGATTCTGTGCCATTTTCAACGGCTTATAACTTTTAATTTATAATAACTTTTATGATTTTGAAAATTTTGTATAATAGAAATAATTAAGATCTATCAAACAAGATCCATAGTGCATATGTTTTGAGGTTCACATTAAAAGTTATAAGCCGTTGAAAATGGCACAGAATCCCAAGTAACACATTTAAAAAAGGACGGAGGGAGTATGTTTCATCTTTGTCTTTTTGCTCTTCAATTTATTCTCTTTTCTTTCAACAATTATTTACTTAAATAGTTTTGTGAAAACATAAAACGTAACTATAATTATTACAATTGTGAATTCTAATTTGTGATTGCTATGGTTGATCAATTTATTTTTGTAATATGCTTTAGAAAATTAAATGGGCTTGTTGGACGGGCTTGAGAAATTAAAATTTTAATTGGGTTGGGATCAGACATATTAAAATAAATAAAGCCGCATTATTAATGGGTCGGGCTTGGGTTTGCACAAGTCTCGCTATCATCTAGTATAAGCCCGACCCAACCTGGTGTATGTACACCCCTAGCCTAAGAATGAATTTATATTTTACTTTTTAAAATTAAATGAAATGAAAAGTTATAAGCAAATTCATTTATTTTGCTATTCGATACGTATTGACTTATTTTATTTAGTTGTCTAGGGGGGGAAAAATTGATTTTATTATTATTTTATTTTAAGATCATCTTCAATCCTATTATATTTTTGGAAGCGGTATTTATCAAGACACTCCTTGTAAGTTCACATTTTTCACCAGACGCCCCCTATAAGAGTTTTACCTACCACGAAACCTCCTTTATTTTCCAAAACTTTACCCTAAGACCCCCTCCATCAATCTTCCATCTCGAAACTCAAAGTTCTGGGTCATTTTTTTATTTAAAACATGTCTTTAAGGGTACATGCAAGAAATCAACTCAAAACATGGCAGGGAAGTGCTTGATCCAAAGAGTTTTTTATGTATGAAAATTTGTTTGGATCAAGCACTTCCCAGTCAAATTTTGAGCTCTTTTCTCACAAGTACCCATAAAAACATGTTTTAAACAACTTAAACGGTTTGGATCATCAAAAAAGATTGACAATTCATACATAAAAAACTGACGCAAGGTTGAAGGAAGGGGTCTTGGGGTAAAGTTTTAAAAAATAGAGGGGGTCTTGTGGCAGGTAAAATTCTTGTAGGGGGTATCCGGTGAAAAATGTGAACTTACAATGAGTGTCTCATTAAATATCCCTTTTTGGAATGGTGGTTATGAGATGAAAATTTACCAATATCAAATTGACTAAGAATCTAAATATGGAAATGTGGGTGACATATTCTATGGATTAGGATTTACAACCACAACGACCTTGTTTAATAATCCAGATTTAACACTTAAAATTGAATGAATTAAATAATAAGTAACTAAGTAGGTTTGATAACTATTGGTGGTGAAATAGAGATATTCACACACAAACCCAACACATTTTTATTAATCTTTCACAAATACAAACAAACACTACTTACACATCTCACACACTCTCATGCACTCACATTACATAATTTGGTGGTGTGGGAGACCTCCAAAAGGGCTCCCTAAATCTCTCACATCTTTGCTCTCTCTTCCTCTTTTTTCTTTTTACTTCCCACACCTTGCTCACAATACAAACTCATGCATATATAGCTAAACTAAATTATATAATACACCAATAATGTAACTCTCCCATCTCCTTTTAATTCCACCGAACTCATCCAATGGATGAGTGTCTCCCCATCATGCAATATATTACACTTCTCGTGTTTCTCTTTAATGGTAGGACCCCTCACAAGCTAAACACTAAATTAATGTAGACCTCTCTCTTTACTCCCCACATAAAGCCCTTATCTCTTCTATATCATCAACCGTTCCTCTTCAATTCCAACTGCCATATAATGATTGAATACTCAGGTAGCTTAACATGTTGGTATGGCCCCCTCTCATTTAATCCCAACTCCATCCTTGTCTTTTTGTCCCTTACCCAAATCACAACCAAACCCTACACACAATAATCAAGATTAGAGACGTTCACCGTGTAGAGCTCGTCAAGTACTGTAAGTTTCTCAAAATTAACTCGATTGGATATTGTTAAGTACCTCATCGGAACACAAATAACTTGAAAAAGAATGGGTTCAGTGGTTTTGATCTAGTGTTTGTGTCCATTTGTATACCATTTCTTTTCAAGGTATTTGTGTTCCAATGACACATTTTACAAAATCCTATCAAGTTGATTTTTGATACACTTATATTACTCGACGGGCTCTACACAGTAAACAAATACCCCAGGTCCCAAATTGGGGGTGTAAAATTGGTTATATACCTATATATATAGTATCAGCTGCATTCTTTACAGAAACACTAGGAAATTATCTTCTCTTTTGTAATCCGTATATTGTCCATTGATTGCCTTGGAACATTTCGTTGGTCCATAATTCTCATTTAAGATCTTTTCAAAAAGATTGTCCACTTTAAAAAGTGGAATATATTTTTGCCCACAACTTTAAATAAGTAACTGTAAAAGGGGCACGCTAATATAAAGGGACATTATTGAAAGGAATGCATTTCCATCTTTGGAGTTAATGCATAAGCATTTGCAGTGGGCTACTTAACTAACTCTTCCGTGACTTGGACCAGATTAATTTATATTTCTTTATTTTCATGTTCCATCGAACTCTATACTCAGCTTTTAAGGCAGGCTTTTAAAGTTGGCTTCTAATTGGTGTGCTAAGTTTAGGGAGGGAGCGAGAGTGAGGAAAACAGAGAAGGAGAAGATAGATGGAGAAATGAGGGTCCCACTTAGATATTTTTTGTTCATAAATAAAATCTAGGAGACACTTTAGGAGCCAATTCTCTTAAATTGGCAAATTCTTAAAACATAAAATTGGACTCAACTTTTGCTCACACATCAACTTTAGGAGTCATTTACGTGCCAAATTTTGAGGAGTGCACTAGGGACAGTGGCAGCTCCACAACTTAGCGTGGATGGTCACATGAACAACCCCCCCAAAAAAAAAAATCTTCTTATAATACATGTTGAAAATTTTAAGTTAATCCATCTTTTAAACACTCAGCTCAAATATGAATGAATACTAGTTTTAAATTAAATGAATACCAACTAAAAAAATTAGCTCACAAATCAATCCATTTTGAATAACTCAAATTACAATCCAATCATAGGTAGCTCCACATATAAGAAAAGGTGATCCATTGAACAAAAAAGAATTATTTTGTTATATTAGACGTAATTTCATCTTAGATTATGTTTGAACACTAGTCATATATACAAAACACCAAACAATCCAGGTTATTCACAATTCCACACCTAAGAGCATCTCTAGTGCACTACTTAAAAAATGTTTGCTAAAGTGTACACCTAAACACATATGGGACCCTATTTTATGTGTGCTAAGAAACTTAGTTAGTTAGCTAAGAACTTAGTTCGCTAGCTAAGAGCATCAATATCAGCATCTCTACTTAGAGAGCAAACTCCCCCAAAATCTCAAAATTCAGCCTCACCAAATACCTCACTAATTTGCTACATTTATTAACTTTGCTACAGTAACACACCAAAAGAGGTGACTTATTGCTCACACACCAAAAAAAGGAGGGAGGAAAGAGTAAAAGTTTGAATAAAGAGTTTGATTCTATGAATTTTTGATAAAGTGACTTGCTAAAGTTTGAATAGAGAGTCTGATTTTGTGAGTTTTTGATAAAGTGATATGTTAAATTATAAAATGTGTTTTTGAGTAAATTTGGTGCAAAATTTGGTTATTTTGATAAAGATGCTCTCTAAGGAGGAAAGCACTTTAATGGACTACCTATATATGTTTATTATCTTTTAGCCTCTCTCCTCTCTCTCTCTCTCTCTCTCTCTCTCTCTTCTTAAGTCTTCCCCCCAAATATAGGTAGTGACTTGGGACACTTTAGGGAGTGAGAGATGCCACCTAAGATTTTAGAGTGTCAATTTTTGTGTGCACTACTAGAGAGTATTTTTTTTGAGTTTTTCTTGGTTAGCTAGATAAGACACTTTGGCGTACTCTTTTAGGTAGTGCACTAGAGATGCCCTAACACATTAAATCAAAACAAAGTACACTTCTTAATGACAAATACTTAGAAAAGTAGAAGAGAGAAAAAAAGTATCTATTGTCAGCCCACGACAAAAAAAAAAACACACACACACTACTGTTTTTTTTATACTTTTTTTATACACTTTTACACATTCCTATATACATTTTATACATTTCAATATACTATTTAAATCTTAACGACAACTCCAATGGATTGATTTTAGAATTTTGCATCCAAAAAATGCCCTCCTCCCTAACAAACCCTAATAAATTGGATATTTCATGCTAGTACTCACTCACTCACCAACCACCCAATAAATGCCGTCCCGATGCACACCTCCGTCACCTATCCTCTTTATACCTGTCACCATGTCCTTCTCAATCCCATTCTATAAAATTAGAGGAGAAACGCATACGATCAAATCCATTTCCATTGCAAAGATAATTAAACCAATACTACTAACATATAATAAAAAATAAACTAATTTCCGCGGAATAGTCCTGTTCAAATTTTCGAATGAAGAATGTAATAAAGTTTTTTTTTTATGCTCTTATTTAATTTGTAGTTTACTTTTGCAACAGTTTTGAGCACTTGTTCTCAAGCATTCGTTAAACATATCGAACTTGTGGCTCATATGGAAATGTACCAAAAATTTCTAATAAAGTCAGATGCCGAGCGAAACAGAGCGGAGCCGAGGGGAGCTTGGCATCTGGCCCATCTCGGATTCAACTGTTGTGGTTGGGCCGCAAGGCAGAATAATTTGGGGAGTACGGGGGGCCTAGTACCCTGCGGTTTGGTACAGAATAATTAAGGTTGGAATAGAGTGGGGCTTATAAATACTCTTTATTGTAAAAAATCCCAGCCGACTTTTATCATAATAACAGACATGCTCACTCACGTGGAGGTACCCGGTTTTGGGAAACCACGTAAGTCTCTTGCAGTCGATTTCTTTACTATTCTTATTCCTTGATTGTGTGTGATTGATTTGCGCTAACAATATAAAATGGCTTGGCATAAACTTATCAATATATTGGATTTTCCACAAGTTTTCGAAAATTGGGAGTAATTGTCAATTTGCAAGTGTAGCAGTGAGCCGAACATTATTTGCTGTCATCTTCAAACTGAGCATTCGATAGTTATTAACCAAGTCTTTGAAATGTATCTCTTACCTTTCTCCCATATTAAAATCACCAATTCCACCACACCATGCTAACCTCTGTTTACACTTTAACTTAAATTGTACATGTTAAGATCCAATTGACCAATTACATAAAATTGAGTTTATTGCAAGAAAGTAGTATTTTTACTCTTTATGTAAGGATTTTCAGTAATTAGATTATGGAATTGATTTTTAACTTTTTTTTTTGGCTCATATGAAATTACTATATTCTTTGACGTGTAGAAAAAAAGAAAGAAACAGGAAAAAAAAAAAAGAGTGCGCGTGTGAGAAAGAAAAGGGTGAAGATCAATATGGAACATCACATTAAGAGCTTTGCTACGTACACATTACATTGGACATGACTTTCAAACACAACACCCAATAACGGGGTCACACAATCTATTTTAACAATCTGAGTTGTCCATATTGTAGCTCGAAAACTGTAAATCAGATTGATCGAAGAATATCGATAATTGCTTAATTCAAACCAATAAAGGGGAAGAATTTTAACAATCCATTTTTCTCAAGGGAAATTATAAATTTTGAGATTGGCTACCAATATTTGAGAGATGTGTAAGTAGAATTTTCCGGATCTAGGGTGGGTGCTATACGGTAGGTGTTGTGCGGCAAAATTACGTCTTGCTTATTTTTTTGCACACTTTCAAAGCTTCCAAGGGCCTTGTTTGGAGGAAGAAAAAATCATTACAAAGTGCCTAAAATCCAAGTGCCTAAACTCATTATATCCTACCCCAAAGATCCCAAATCTCCTAAAATTGAACCCCAAAATTAAACCCCACACTTGACTCTCCAAACAGGGTCCTTGGATATACTAAAAAAATGAACAAAACGACATAGTTTTGCCGCACAACATGGCGCAAAACACCTCCCGCACAACGCCTCCCCGGATTCGAATTTTCCTTACATTAACAGTTGTAAGAATCACAATTATCTGTACTTTGTTTGTTGTGTTGACCGACTAAATTGGATCAGATTGGTATGTATTGTAGTAATCAATAGCAGCAAAGCAAGGCAGGAAAACCAAAAACAAAGAAACAAAAGAGACAGATTTTACTTATCGAACACTCAAATTGCTAATTCAATAACTTCTAGTTTAGTCAGGTTGAACAGGTCTAAAGTAAGTAAGTAACGCAAACGGGCTTGGCTAAGTGGATATGAGAAATCAATAAATTCGTCTCCATTAGGTCATATGTTTCATTCCCACGGAGTCCCAATCGAGGTTTGTCCAATCGTTAAGGTCAAGGCCTTAGAATTAATCGAGGTACATGGAAGCTGACCTAGATGTCCGGTTGTCAGAAAAATAAATAATTCCATTAAATCAAGTTGAACATGTTCAGTAGGTTATAAAGACACTACTTCGCACAATTACGTCCATTTTTATATTTATTTCTCTGTTGGTAAATTAAGAACTTTCCTCACAGGAATTGGTGTATTTGGGGCCCGGTCCAAGATTAAATCGGGTCGTCCATATGAGTATGACCAGAAGACCCATTAAACAGAGTTCTATCTTGTCTACTAAATTACTGGAATCCAAATGACTTAAATTTTCACAAATTTGTTCTACTACTTAGGATCAGATTCCCATTTTGCTTTTTGCACCAACAATTCTCATTTACTAAAAGCAGCAAGGTGATTTTAGTAACTTTTTTTTGGTAAAATGAGTAGCTGAGAGAAAATTGACTTTTAGCAACGTAACTTTTAGAAACGAAAAGTGATTTACCTTGCTAAAACTCAACTTTGATGGGATTTCCCATTTTAACAAATGGGAAACAAAGCAATAACTCATTTCAAAAAATAATAATAAATCCAAACTCAGGATTTCATATCAACTTTTTTTTTTTTGGTGAAAATCATAACCTTAAGCTGTGTTTAGATGACAAGTAACTTAGGGAAGAATGAGCGTGATTCCGAGACTCTAACATTCTTATGTTTGGAAAGAGTGAGAATGGGAATGTGGTTTCTGATCTCCCAATTCAAGGGAAATCACATTCATGAATAAAAGAGGAATCTGATCCCTCCCACCCCATCCCCATGGAAATTTTGGATTTCTGGCTCAATCCATATAAAAAGGGAGTGTTTGGCTTTAGTAATTTATGTAATGTTTTTTAGCAATTAGTTTATGGGAATTGATTTTCGGACTCCTTTTTTTTTCTTTTTTCTTTTTTCTTTCTTTTTGCTCATATGAAGTTACTGTAAAAAAAGAGTGCACGTATGAAAAAGAAAACGGTGATCAATACGTACCTTTACACTTTGCTACGGATACATTATATAGGAGTATAGGACACAACTTTCAAACACACCATCTTAAAACATAGGGTCTCATAATCTATTTTAACAATCTGACTCGTCCATTTATATAGTTCCAAACGTGTAAAGCAGTCATGTTTAAAATCCGAATGATCGAAGAATATCCATAATTACTTTATTCAAATCAATTTAGTTAGGGGAAGAATTTTAACAATCCATTTTCCCCTACGGAAATGTTAAATTTTGATATTGGCTACCAATGTTCGATCAATTTAATTCTTGCATGGATAATGCTTGGGTCAAGATCTATGAAATAAACAATTTGACTGTCAAAATATGTTATAGAACTCACTTTATTGATCGTGCGTTTCAGAGGTTTGTAAGTAAAATTTTCCTTAACATAAACAATTGTAAAAATCACAATCTACCTGACTTTGTTTCTGTTGACCGACAGAAGTGGATGAACAGATTTCGAAAAAAATCAATCGCTCAGATTGTTATGTTTTGTGGTAATCAAAAGAAGCAAAGCAAGGTTGAAAACCAAAAACAAAGAAACAAAAGAGACAGATTTACTTATCCAACACTCTAATTGCTAATTCAATAACTTCCAGTTTAGTTAGGTTGAACAGGTTTAAAATAACCCAAATGGGTTTAGCCAAGTGGTTATGAGAAAACAATAAGTGCGTCTCCGTAAAGTCACATATTTCATTCCCAAGGAGACCAAACATTCCAAACCTTAAGATCACTGGAGGTTGACCCAATCGTTAACTTCAAAGTCCCATAATTAATCTATGTGCGCGCAAACTGACCAAGATATCCGGTTGTCCAAAGAATTTTTTTTGTTTAAAGTCAGGTTGAACATGTCAAGTAGGTTAGACACTCTCTGTTGGTAAATTAAGAACTTCTCTCCCAGGAATTTTTGTATTTGGAGCCCGGTCTAGGATCAAATCGGGTCGTTCATATGGGTATGACCAAACGATCTATTAAATAGAGTTCTTTCTTATCTTGGAGTAAGATAACCAAATCCATCTCCTTGGAAGATTATATAGTTCGTGTGCACATGGGATGTTCCTCTGTTTAATTCTTGCAGAAACACATACATTTACACGCGGAATATTACTAGAAAAAAAAAAAAAATTCTCTCCAGTTTTCTCTATCTACCATTATAGAGCAACTCAAGCTTTTGCATCATGGAATTGAAGGCGATACTTGTAGCTCATGAGATCACTCCATTGCTTGAGATTGTTATTGTGCTCGTGTTCGGAGTTTGTGATTCATCCACAAAATATCTGGTTTAGTCTATATTCGTAGTGAAGTAACCCGAAGCACCGTTTCCGCATTCGTTGTAGTAATATATTGTGGATTGTTTATGGAAATTGAACACACGAACTACTTGAACATAAAGTATAGTTATGCAACCGTTGCACCAAGTGTCTGTTGAAAAGAACTTTTAAGGGAGGAAAAATAGCTGACACTGCATTATTCATTTTTATGAGCATTGAATTTTTCAGCAGTATTTAAAAAGTATCTGTACCATCGAATATCTTCAACTCAGCGAAGAACCACATTTTTGGGAAGTTATAAATGTTTGAAAAATTATAATATGGGCAAATGTTGTTTGGTTACTTGGCTACCAGTATCCGATTGACTTGAATTTTAACGAATTTGTTCTTCATGTCAAAGCTCCATCAATCGGGCCATGTTCCACTAAACAAAAACTAGTTTTGGTTTAAATCAAAAACTACTTCATTCCACTAAAAAAACCCCACAAAAAACCTACAAAAAAACCACTTCATTCCACTAACCTAAAAAAACCAAACCACTATACCAACGGCCAAATCATGTAAAATTACGAATATGCCTTCCTTCAAACCCTTATCCTTTGCCCCCCAACAAATACCACACTCCCTCCCATCCCTATCCCGGACCATTGAAGCTTGATTTTTCTTGGGTTGAGATCAAAACCGTTCGAGGACTTGATTGGACAAGCAAGGGGGTGCGTCTCACTTAGACGAACTCACAAGTGGTGGCACGGCTGAGTTTGGTCACCAGAAAAGTGCTCACGGTTGTTTTGAAGACCGACGGAAGGCGGCGGAAGGTTTGGTGGGTACCAATCTTACCTACAATGATTGGAAACAAGATTTGAAGGTTGGGTTTTGTTCGTCTTGTTCATACGATCACGGTGCTGGGTGGAAGGTCGCCGGAAGTTGCCGGAATAGTTCTCACGCGCCGGAGGAAGGTGGCGCGTGGTTGGCGAGTGAGATCCACTCTCGCGGGTGTGTAACACGTGCGCTGAAGGTTGAAGGAAAAGGTCTGGTCAACGCGGGTCAAAGAAGTCAGAGCTTGGTCCATATGGAGCAATAGTTGTTTGGGTACAAGGGTAGGTTGGTAATTTGGTAACACAACTCAAAAAACCAAAAAACTAAAAAAAACTACATTAGTGGAACAAGTGAGTTTATTTGAAAAAACAAAGATCAAAAAAACCAAAAAACTAAAAAACTACTTAGTGGAACATGACCTCAATGGTTCAGATTATATTTTTGGGCTAAGTACGATGTCCATTTTCCTTTGCTGTGCCTAATTCCTCCCAACGTAGATAGAGGGGGTCAAGTATATAAAGGTACACTTGATTTGTTTTCGCTTGGATAAAATTTTAATACATGAGGGGTCAAATATCTAAAATTACAAAACAAATCAAACCTGTCCTATGAAAAAATTTCAATTCAATTGGGGTTGCCATTGACCCCACCTCTTGCCATGTCCCTCCACTAGAAATGGCAACGGGGCAGGGCAAATTTTGCCATACCCGCCCCTAACCCGACCGGTAATTGATTGATACTCCCCGTCTTTGATACAACTTGGAAGATTTGGTGGCTTTTGTTCAGTAATTTGTGTAGAAAACTATACGTAAGAAAAGAGAATATTGGAAATTATATTGAAAGAAAGAATTCAAGAATGAAATCTCTGGTTTGGGAACTCTCGTCTCTTCCAGTTGGAAGCTCTCGTTCCAAATGTATCTATTTTCTCCCCCCTTCCTCATCTCAACTGCCCTATTTATTTCCCTCCAATCTCGTAACTAACTTCTACAAGGGAAAACATAAAATGAAAACAGAAATACAAGTGTGTAACATGACTAACAGAAAGAAAACTGCAACTGGTGACGTGGCAATTAACTGGGGTGTAACATTCCCACCCGCTTGAGAAAAGCCTTGACCTCAAGGCATGGGCAAGAAATCTGGAAATTTAGCCTGAAACTGAGAATAGAGTTCCCAAGTAGCATCTTCTGGAAAAGTGCCCTCCCACTGAACCAGCAACTGGGTAGCAGGGTGACCTTTGTACTTGATCAACCTTCTATCCAAAATGGCCTCTGGTTTAGGGACACAATACCAGCCTCCGTGATCGTAGGGAGAGTGATTTGTGGAACAATAGCTGCTCCCACCCTTTTCTTGAGAAGGGACACATGAAAAACAGGATGAATCTTTGAAGAAGAAGGCAAGTCCAATCTGTAAGCCACAGGACCAATCTTTTCCAGAATTTGGTAAGGCCCATAGAACCTTGGTGCGAGCTTTTGGTTGCTTCTGAAGTGGGTTGTAGCTTGCCTATAGGGCTGAAGCTTTAGGAACACCCAATCTTGAACTTGGAACTCCCTTTCACTCCTATTTCTGTCAGCAAGTTGTTTCATACGGTTCTAAGCTTGAGCTAGGTGGTCCTTAATCAACTGAAGAGTAGATTCTCTGCTTGAACCCCCCTAATCCACTGCTGCCACCTGAGTAGACCCTGGCATATAATGGATATGAGCTGGAAGAGCTTGCCCATACACAATTTGGTAAGGAGTGAGCTTGGTAGAGGCATGATGGGTGGTATTATACCACCACTCTGCCAAAGGCAGCCATTGCACCCAAGCTTTTGGCCTTTCCCCTGAAACACATCTGAGATAGGTTTCCAAACACCTATTGACCACCTCTATTTGACCATTTGATTGTGGATGGTATGCTATACTCAGGCAGAGAATTGTTCCTTGGAGTCTGAAAAGCTCCTTCCAAAATTGACTAGTAAACACCACATCGCGATCAGTGACGATGGTAGCTGGCATCCCATGTAACTTGAACACACAGTCCAAAAAAGTTTAAGCCACTTCCATAGCAGTATAAGGATGACTGAGGGCCATGAAATGTGCATACTTGGACAATCTGTCAACAACAACAAAGATGGTTGTTTTACCCTGGGAATTCAGCAGCCCCTTTATGAAATCCATAGAGATATCGGTCCAAACTCTTTCTGGAATAGGCAGTGGTTGTAGCCGACCTGGGTTAGCCACATTCTCATTCTTGTTTCTCTGGCATAGGTCACATGAGGCTACAAATTTGTTCTTGTTCCCTTTCATGTCGTTCCAGTAGAAGGACCTCTTAATCCTCTTATATGTCCTTTTAGACCCAGAATGTCCCCCGATAGGACCACTATGCAGCTCTTGTAAAATAGAATCTCTGATATTTCCAAATGACCCTACCACTAACTTTCCCTTGTGTGTTAATAGGCCCTGCTGCCACAGATAATTCTTATGGGAATTGGGATCCTTAGTTAGATCTTTGATGATATTCTGAAGCTCTAGATCAAATTGCCAAGATTGCTTCAAAGCTTCTAGCCAGTCTGGTTGAATGACAGACAAGGCATTAACAGTGGCTGAATCTCCACCCTCTTCTTTTGAAAGAGCATCTGCCACCCTGTTTTCATGTCCAGATTTGTAAATGATTTCATAATCAAATCCCATTAGCTTCGTTAGCCATTTCTGCTGCATTAGAGAGGTGATTTTCTGGTCCAACAAGTACTCCAAACTCAAATGGTCAGTTCTGATGATGAAGTGTCTACCCAGTAAATAATGCCCCCACTTTTGGACAGCATAGACTAATGCTAATAATTCCTTCTCATAAGCTGAAAGACCCAGGTGTTTAGGTGCCAAAGCTTTACTAATAAAAGCTATAGGGTGTCCTTCTTGCATTAGGACAGCTCTTATTCCCATTCCAGAGGCATCACATTCTATGACAAAGTCTTTAGTGTAATCAGGCAGAGCTAATATAGGGGCAGAAATCATAGCATCCTTGAGCTGTTAGAAAGCCTTTTCAGCCAAGTCATCCTAGGAGAAAGCTTCCTTCTTTAGTAACCTAGTTAGTGGCTGGCTTATTTTCCCATAATCTTGGACAAACCTTCTATAATATCTAGTCAACCCCAAAAATCCCCTTAATGCCTTGACTGAAGTTGGTCTGGGCCATTTGTTCATGCCTTCCAATTTGATAGGATCAACTAAGACCCCTTTGTCTGATATAATGTGGCCTAGGTATTCCAACTTTGTTTGGCCAAAAGCACACTTACTCTTTTTTACATAAAGCTTGTGTGACCTCAGGATAGTGAAAGTAGAATACAAATGCTGCAAGTGATCATCCCAGCTAGGGCTATAGACCAATATGTCATCAAAGAAAACCAGTATGTACTTCCTTAAAAATGGTTTAAAGATGTTATTCATCAGACTTTGAAAAGTGGATGGAGCGTTGGTGAGCCCAAATGGCATTAGCAAGAATTCAAAGTGCCCATCATGTGTCCTAAAGGCAATCTTTTCAATGCCATTTGTGTGGACTCTTATTTGGTGGTACCCTGCTCTTAGGTCCAGTTTAGTAAACACCTTGGCACCATGTAGCTCATCTAATAATTCGTCAATTATTGGTATGGGAAATTTATCCTTGATAGTATGTTTATTCAACTCTCTGTAATCCACACACATTCTCCAAGTGTGATCTTTTTTCTTAACCAGCAAAACAGGTGATGAAAAGGGACTGACACTAGGTCTTATGACCCTTAACTGCAACATTTCCCCAACTATTTTTTCAATCTCATTCTTTTGGACATAAGGATATCTATAAGGCCTTAAATGCACAGGCTCAATACCCTCCTTAAGGGGAATCCTATGATCTGCATCCCTTATAGGTGGTAGTGATTTAGGCTCCTCAAAAATATCATGAAATTGATCAAGAAGAGATTGTATATCAAGATGTACCTCCATGTCATTTCCTTCCACAGTTAAGCAGCTAAGTTGAGCTACCATTCCTTGTTGGACCTGTTTTAATGTTGTGCCTATTTGTTTTGTTGTTGCATGCTCCACCTTGACTTGGTCATCTCCTTGCAGGACCACTGATTTCCCATTTAGTTGAAACTCCATTTTGAGGTTTTTGAAATCCCAGAGAATTGGGCCTAAAGTTGACAGCCATTGAATTCCCAAAACCATGTTACAACCCCCCAGAGGTAGGACTCTGACATTAGTACAGAATTTCATCCCTCGCATCTCCCAATTGAAAGATATACATATGGCTTTGCTACAGAGTTTAGAGCCATCTGATACAGTTACTGATAAGTCTGGTGTGGATTCCACTTTGCACCCAGAAAGCTTGATCACCCCAAGTTCAATGAAATTGTGCGTACTACCCGAGTCGATCAAGATGGTAATACCTCTTCCCTTCAGAAATCCTTTAACCCTCATAGTTCTAAATGAATTGCTACCCGTAAGAGCATGCATTGAAATTAATACTTCTTCCACATTTTCCTCGATTTATTCCGGCAAACATGATTCAATTTCTTCCTCCTCTTCATCTGCTATTATCAAGAACAATTGTTTTTTTTTTTTTTGGCATCTATGCCCTCTCACGTATTTTTCATCACAGTTAAAACATAGCCCTTTTTCCTTCCTTAATTCCATTTCCCTTTGTGTGAGCTTCTTAATGGGAAACTGATTGATGTTAGTGGGGTTGATTATGGTTGTTGCAGGCATTCTAATGTTAAAAGGAAGTGTTTTGGTATCAAACCTTACCCCAGTAGATGGTATCGACTTGGGCATGGCTAGATTGGGACTTGCACTCCAACTGTTTGTTGTTTTGCCCATGGATCCTGTCCTTCTATGCATGGCTTCTATGCTTTCTTCTTGCAAACGTGCCAACCCTATGGCTTGAGAAATATTGGTTGGGCAAAACATTTGAACCCCTGCCCTAATATCTTCCCTTAATCCACTCAAGAAACAACTAACGAAGAACTCTTGCGTCAACCCACTAGTGCGATTGGCTAATTCTTTGAACCTTTCTTGATAAATCTTGACGGTAGAAACCTGTGTGAGCTTCGTTAACTCTCCAATGGCGTCTTCAAATACGTTTGGGCCAAATCGGGTCGTCAACCCCGTCACAAACCCTTCCCAATCCACCACGGTTTGTGGCTTTTCAAACCATTGGAACCATTGAATGGTTTTTTCGTCTAAATGCATCACGGCCAACCTCACCTTCTCTTTTCATCAATTTGATTGAACTCGAAGAAGCATTCGCATTTGTAAATCCATCCCGATGGATCTTCCCCTTGAAACCTTGGGAAATCTATTTTGGCGTATCTCGTGTGAATCGAATTGGATGAATGCGAACCCTTTCCATGGTGCGAATTCGAGTGTTCAACTTCCTCTGGCCCAAGATTCAGAGTTCTTGCTGCAATTTGATCATATTTGACGGTCATCGCTACGATCAACTCCTTAAGCTCCTTGATCGAACTGTTAGGGATGGCAATGGATCGGTTTGGTCCAGGTTTTGCGATTACCATACCCAAACCCAAAGTATTTATCTATACCCAAATCAAAACCGATATCCGATGGGTATGAATTTTAGTGCACCATAACCAAACCATATGGATTTGGATTTTATCCAAATCGCACCAAACCCGCATTAATATTCATTTCATTAATGAACATATGAAGCAAAAAGATTATATATTAAAATAAAAAGTTAATATATCATATGATTTTTCTATTAAACATCTAAATTCCAACATAATCAACGAAAATAACTACTAAATAATAAACTTTTCTTAAGAGGTTCCTATGGAAACTCTTGAAATTTTTAAAGGATTTGAAAAGAATAAGGATGGAGATAAAATAAAAAGTCCTTGAAAGTTATGGATTGAAAAATAAAAATTACATGTACATAAAAAATAATATATATATATATATCTGTAGAGGATCGGTCGGGGGACTCGGATTTAAGATAGGTCAGGACCTTCCATTTCGGCCATTTGGCGATTCACTTTCGTTGGATGTTTTTAAAATGTGTTTTTAAGGTTCCGCGCGAGAAATGGGAAAAAAATACGGGAAGGGCTATCCGAAAGCATTTTTTGATAAAACTGCGATTTTACGGTTTTATCGAAAAATGCTCGGATGAAGCCCTTCCCGGTATTTTTTTTTTCCCATTTCTCGCGTGGAACCTTAAAAACACATTTTAAAAACATCCAACGGTTTGGATCCCGGCCAAATGGCCGGGAAGTGGGAGGTCCGGACCTATCTTAGGTCCGGGAGTCCTGACCGGAACCGGACTCTATATATATATATATATATATATATAAATAATATTATATGGATCGGTTTGGGTTTGGGTTTGGCCGAATACTTGCTAAGACCAAACCCAAATCCAAACCCGCTGGGTATTATGTTTTCAAAACCAAACCCACTCCATGGGTAGGAAAAAATATAAAAAACCGCACCAATTAGGTCGGTTTGGCTTGGGTATCCATCGGTTTTGGGTGAAATTGCCATCCCTACGAACTGTCTGTGCTTTCCTTAAGTTGTTTGAGGGCTTCATCATTCCTACGTTGTTCTTGAGATCTGGTGTCCATGGTTAAGTGCGGCGATTTCCGAGGAAAGGAAGCTCTGATACCAATGATACAACTTGGAAGATTTGGTGGCTTTTGTTCAGTAATTTGTGCAAAAAACTATACACAAGAAAATAGAAGATTGGAAATTCTATTGAAAGAAAGAATTCAAGAATGAAATGTCTGGTTTGGGAACTCTCGTCACTTCCAGTTGGAAGCTCTCGTTCCAAATGTATCTATTTTCTCCCCCTTCCTCATCTCAACTTCCCTATTTATTTCCCTCCAATCTCGTAACTAACTTCTACAAAGGAAAACAAAAAATGAAAACAGAAATACAAGTGTGTAACATTACTAACAAAAAGAAAACTGCAACTGGTAACGTGGCAATTAACTGGGGTGTAATAGTCTTGCTCCCATCGATTAACGAGTTTACACTTCCCTCCCCTCCCCGCTTTTTTGTACATATTAAAAAAATACTCCCTCTATCCCAAAATGGATGTCCAAAACTACTATTCGTGCCTCTCAAAAAAATCATTTATATTTCATATTTTTTACAATTTTAAAAACTTTGTTTAATAAAACAAAGCAAGATCTATCAAACAATATTTATAATCCACATAGTATAATTCATCATAGCTTAAAAAATATAGATGATTTTCCAAGAAGCATGAAGTGATTTTGGACATCCAATTTGAGACAAAGAGTATGTTTATAATTCCAAAATTAATGAGCGTAAGTAATAAAAGTTCACAAAATTAACAATTATAACTAACCAACATCTACTATCTATAAGTAAAGTGAAAAATAATTGATATAAATATCGGGGTTGGTTTGGAACAAATATCGGGAAGGAGTGATGTCTACCCTAACCGGTCGGATTTTTTCAATTCTGCCTCTACCTCAACCCTATATCTAAAAAATTTCATAAAAACCTGCCTCGATCGAACCGGAGCAAAGCGGGGCGGGTTGAATTGCCTACCCTCCACCCTTGCTTGTACAACTTAGAATAACTAACTTCATAAATAAATTTAAAAAGTCCAAAGTAACTAACTTAACCTTAAAGGTATCTGATATGATAGAGGTATCTGATATGATAGCATTTGACAAGGAGTGTCGTGTTTCCAAATGTATCTGCAGTTTCCATTTACCCAAGTTGGAAGACAAAGGAGAATAACGCCTGTAACTTCTTTTTTCTTGTAGTACTACTATTTTTCTGTTGACACTATCAAATGAAAAACTCGAATAAAAAGTGAAAGAAACTTTGAGAATAAACGAGTTGAGTTTTGAAATAGAATTATTTTAAAGGAATGGAACAAATATGAAATAACTACCTTCTTGAATTACATACGCACAGACAAGCCAAAAATAAAGATTTTGACTGTTTAGCAACGCCCCATGTAAACATTCATAGGCTAAATTTCAGTTCACAATTTAACATACATTATGATTCAAATATGTTTCATGTCCCTGCCTTCAAAACAGACCATTAACCATAAAAAAAAAAAAAAAATACAGACCCCACACACACAAAGAGGGAGAGCAAGCAAGAGACGATGCTTGCTAAGCAGTTACAAAAGTATATTGAATTATAGCAGAATACCTCTATCTTCTGCAGGCTAAATACTTCCAAGCAGCTCTTCTATGTTAGATACCTAACATGGTACTCCAATATTATGCCGGTTTTAGCAACAGCACATTTACGATTCATTGCTGCTCTATTTCCCATTATTGCTCAAGGCAAAATACAGTAACCAAACTATTCTCACCATAATTCACTTTGGAGCAGATGACTGAATGCCATGCCGCTTGAAAAATTCTCTAAATCCGTATGCACTGAGATCATAGTTGAACTGAGAGTTTGAAGAGAGAGGGCAAATCAGATAACAGTTTCCTCAAAACTTGAAAGCAGACGAGAAACCGAAAAAACTAATCTAAAGATGATATTCTTCACGCAATTCTATTTACCAACTGGCATGCTTTAGTTACTTTTGGAGGGAGAAGAAAAGGAAACCAAAAACCACAAAATAATAATTTGTGCTTTCAGAAGTGGCACAATGACGGTGAAAATACAGACCAAGAATGCCAAGGATATTAATAGAAGGGTGAGAGAGGAAACAAGAAATTCACGACAATTTTTCCTCTCATTGTTATCAAATAAAGGTAGTCACAAACCCCAGTTTAAAAGACTTGTCCTTCTATTTGTTAATCTTTGAAAAAAGGTTCACACCGTAATCAATTGAAGGATGCATGATCATGTAAAAAACAGAACTTGTCCAGTGGTTCTTACATTTACTTGGCCCATCAATTAGAAAGAACATCAGATAAAAAAAAAAACTGGAAAGAATACTAGACAACCTGTAATATCAAAACCAAGGGCGTGATGCATTGACACTTAAAATTTCTTAGGTGCTTATTACCGACACTTGACACAGTGTTTGGATGAGGGATATGCGTCCAACTTGTCTGGTTAGACATGCACTCCTAGTGAAATTCTTTGGTTGTTGATGTTTTCTGAAACAATGCATATTCATAGAAAGTTCTACAATTGTTTGCATCCTATTTTTTATCCCAACAAAATGCAATAAGTATATTTGAGATTTACGAAGTGTCCTGAGTCCCAGTGTCCTTGGGCATAGAATTGATTAATCCAACACTTAGAAACATAGTTGCACCTGCAATGCATATGCAAGACTGAGTAACATAAATGGGGTATTTAGCCTGTGTTTTGTTTTTATGTTTGGATTCGCATAAAATGCACTGTATTAGGAGGGCACCCCAAAACGGCAAAACCGAGAGTGCACAGCTTGTAAACAAGGAGTATACACAGACAGGTGTGATATCACTATATCTCAAACCCAATACATTGTTCACCCAAAACATCTAACTTTGTGCAAATTGAGTAAGCGATAGCTCACGCAAACGCTATTTCAAGTTCAGTTCAGTAGCCTGAGGAGTCTCTTCAAATACAAACCAGCAAAATAGTCAAGAGTAAAAGGGAAAGAATCCCATAGCCAAAGTAAAGAGACTTGACAAGAGCCAGTAAACGAAATATTTTTCCTGCCACCCCATGAGTTCGTTGCGACTCCGATCCTCTTGGCAATTAAACAAAATCAATGAGAAGAAGGAAAATTTTATGTATGTACTTCAAAAGTCTTGATATGATATTTGATGTTGCAGGATCCTCCTACTGAGAGGAGGATCCACTCCAGATGCTTGTTCCCAAATTCAAAAGTAAGAATCTTGTAAAAACCTAGCTCTTGGGAGTAGGAATTATGTTCCTGACTGGAGATGGAACCTCTCAAGCATATGAATCCCAAAGAAATTAAAGAAGGGAAATGATTACATAGAAAATTTGCGGATACCAAGAAAATAATCAACTCATAACTTGTCTTCACTTTGTATTTACTTGTCTTTACAAAAATTAATCAGCAACTCACACTACTTTGGAAATTTCTAATATTTATTCATGTTTTATACTACTTAATATAACTGGGGGAAATTTAAAATATACTCACTGTGTTCACTTCACATTTCTAAAAAAAATTCAGAAAGATTCTTTTCTCTCATCTCTCATCTCCAATTATTAATTACATTTCTCTCTCCACTCATACCCCTCTCTTCAATCATTATTCTCTCTCTCTCTCTCTCTCTCTCTCTCTCTCTCTCTCTCTCTCTCTCTCTCTCTCTCTCTCTCCAATTATTACACATCTCTCTAATTATTCCTTTTTCCAAAAACCAATCCAAACACTATCTTAAAAATATTTCTCAAAATATTATTCTCAAAACTCTCAACCAAACAAAGCGATTGTATTTTAGTTATAATATATACCCATAGGTGTGTGCGCACGTGCGCTCTTATAGATGCTACCAACCTTAGGATCTCCTATATGCTCTGATTATCCCCATCCCCACTCCCAATACATGCAACTTTATATTCATTACATGTGGCTGTCTCCATAACAATTTCGGATAACAATTAAATTTTCACCTCACAGAGTGGAATCTGCACAGAATATGTTTCCAACTGTTCATAACCAAAATATTTATGGTTTCCCCAATAAAATTTAAAACTATAAGTTTGCAGTTCACAGCAAGAAGTTGATTTAGTACGAAGTAACTGGGCCACCGAGGCAAAGGTGCCAATCAACAATGTGATTTTGGCAAGTATTCTCTGATCTATTCTATGTCTAGGATGAGTATATACTCCCAAGTCTCAACTGACTAGGATCCTTCATCTCTACCCTACGGATAAACTATATTTCAATCAACATATTATATCCAACGTCCAACGTCCCCTGTCCCTAGCATGAGTGAGGAAACATAAGGTCGACGTATGACGAGACTAATTTTTAGTGTAAATGTACAACCTCACCTTAAATGCAAAAACAAAGGAAGCACGTCAAGTTTGTAGAGTGGAATTTTAATCGATCTCCAAAATAACCCACAGGTAAAACAACAACCTCGTATAGATTTACCCAAACAAAAAAACTCACAGGTAAAACTTTCACAGAGTATTTAGTTATATTGGGATCCACAACTCTTCCTTGATTAGGTGCCTGCGCCAGATAGAATGCAATTCTTTAGTTGGAAGGTCAAAAAATACACTACAACACAAAAACATCTTCTTTTTTTGTACCAACCATGCAAGTAAAATAACTAAAGCATCATTGTGACACAACCCACGTGCAAAAGAAGAGGCCAACAACCCAAAAAAGTCTGTATGCAACACTATAGGAACAAATAAGTGCTATGAAGTCCAAAATGCAATCAACAGAAGGGTCTCCCTTTCTTGCCTCCGAACTAAATAGAACATTAATACAACAACTCCTTTTGCATAAGGAGTCTCTATAGTCCATACCATCAACTTTAATCTGACTCTTTACTCTGTGGAGGCACATAAAACAAAACAGAACCCTCTTTGAAATCTTCCTCCAAAGACCGCTCAGCTTTCCAATTAAGATGAAGCTCCATCAACCCTTATCAGATTACAGTTATTCAACCTTATAAGAGTATATACAAGGGGCAGCGTACAGCTTGCAGCAGAATGAAGAGAACATAGGTTACATCGTTTCCATTTGAACAGTTTGCCCTAATGCTTTTGGCATAGCAAGAGGAATAACTATAAAAAATAAATAAATAAATAAAGGCATTGCAGTTTTTCTATAAATAAGACAACATAGCTGCAAAGAATACAGAAAATGCACAGTTCGTCTCCCATAATGATCGAGGCCAGCATCCTTGACCAAGAACAAAAACATTTTCAAAAGCCAAAGAATCAGATGTAAGACAAGACATTGGAAATGACAAATTGACAATAATTTCACATCTTACAGTATAGTAGAAACTAGACCAGCAAAAAACAATTCAAAGATCGTAATGTGATAGAAAGTCAACATACTTGTTCTGGGTTGTAAAAGATTTCAATGAATGGATATTCCTTCCTCTGTCGCGTTATACAAAATCCAGGATACTTTGGACACTCAACCTGAAACACCATCCAAAAAAAAACTAATCCAACGATTTAAGAACGCTTTACTTAGAGATATAAGCTTGCACATAAAGATTTTGCAGAGGGATTGCAAGGAAGAAATATATTTTTTAGCGCTGGAAACTCTGGAATTGTATGCCCTCAAGCAAAGAGCTGTAGAGTGTAGGAAAACAATGTGCACGTGCATGAATTTTCTACACTCCCAACTTAGAAAAATAAAAAGTACTGAAGCCATACAAATTATGATACAATACGTGCCTTAAATGGAAAAGGTGTTACACAATAATGCTTTTAAAACATGTATCTTCTTAGGGGTAAGATCTTCCCAACAGCTAGATTCATATTGCATTCATAGGAGGAAGTAGCAAAATATAAAAAATATGGGATTGAACATGTTGAGATGAATTAGTGTAGCTAAAACCCATAAAACTAAACAACTCATTCATGAATTGCACATATTAAACATCAGATTCTGAAAATCATCTGAGATTACAAACCCATTAGAAAGTTAGAACATTGAATGCCCAGTACCCTACAGTCAGATATAAATGATGGCAAAAAAGAATCCATGGAATATGGATAATATTAAGTTAATTGGAAAAAAAAAGGAATCCTGTAGCTAACCAATACAAACTAAGCAAAGTTGAATTATCCCTTACACGCATAAATTTAACATGTGGATGAAATTCAACAGCCGCTTCCTCCAGTACCTTGTCAAGATGTTTTGTGTAATTACCTCTGCACCATGCAAGACAAATTTGTATATCAGAGAATCAGTTTAATGGAGGAAGGCAAAAAAATTTGAAAAGTAGTAATGCCAATATCACCTGATTGTAAATGCAACAACCATAGGGTAGCCTTCATGTAAAAGATGGACAAATTCACGCTCGGAGGTAAAATGAACAACCCGTGATGGTCCAAGATCCTTTGGATACCCAGTATAATACCTTTTAAATTGCACAAAAAGTCAAGCATAGCAGGTGAAAGAGAAGGTCTTCAATTAATGAAGAACGCAAAATCCGATCAAAGAAAGCACATAAGAATATCTCTCAGACTTCATTCTAAGAAGTGGATACATGCTCCACATCTCACACACTCCCATCTCATTTGGCACTCTATTAGAATTCAACAATTTTGAAAACAAAATAATAATTCACCATCATCACCACATAAGCACTTTGTTTCCAATTTTAATACCTTCATCGCAAGTCACAAGTAACAGTGCAACACTAACATAAACGCTCATGAGTAGGATCCTACGCATGGCACAAATTTGTTTGACACAAGGCCTATTGGAACGCTTCTGGTTCCACATAGAAAATCGACAAGCGTCCAACAATTCAAAAATACTTTATCCAACGGATGAACAAGAAGACATGTTTATTCTTCCAAGCGTGCAATGTTACAGGAACCCTACTCTTATCCCTCTATGAACCAATGTCCACCTCCTCGAAAAAGGTAAGGTATGACCAGATGAGAAATGTGCTTGTTTCCCATACATAAGTTAGACACGAGAAGAGAATATATTTTTACCAGGCTTGAAGAAGGAAAAGCTCACATTGGATAGTAAAATATTATAGCTTATCACATGGATAGGAGATTAAAATCTTCCTTTTCCCCAAAATCTCATTCCTAGTGCAAAATAATAACATCATCTATGACCGGAAATTTCATGCAATAGACAAAAATATATACAAATTCTCAAGATGTGTTCATGACTATACTCAGCTTCTGGAGTTACTCCATATCCAGTTACTCCATATCCTAACATAAACGTTTAAGGCTGAGCTGACATAATAGTACATGTTACATGACTTGCCCAAAACATAATAGTACACGTGACAAGGCTTCTATAAAGGTATCCCTAATTGCTTTAAATGGAAGAACATAAAAAATTCTCAGATGTTTCAAGCCTTCCATCTCTGCATATGTAATTGAAGTTCTCAAATTTTCAACAGCAAAAAAGAAAATACAGGGGTTGGGTGCTTAGCTAAGCTCATGTATGATCATTGGTCAATCAATAGTACACTCTTCCTCTCCGCTAACCTACTCACTCTCTAATATCTAGTGTATGAATTTTTTACCTTTTCACAAAAAACAAAAGTTAGCTTATTAAAACCCTAAGGTCCTTTCTTCTACAATGTTCAGTCCTTTCCAAAATGAAATCCTAGCTTCAACATGGTGTCTATGGAGGCATAAAAAATTATACACACATACTTGCATGTTGTGCGAAGATTACTCATGAATCTGTCGAAAAATGGTGAATCAACCATTTGTTGCAGTCCAAGAAATGGCATAAAACCGGCTGCTCCAAGTTCCTGTGACAGAAACAAGTTAAATAAAAATAACCATATGAAAATGGATTTTCTCAGAATTTCTTAATAATTTTGGTTTGATTGGTTAAAAAACGGGTTATTTGACATTCTCAATTCTCAATTTCTTTTCATAAACAGAAAATAAGCATGTGAGTGTTGCAGTAGGCTTTCTTCGTAAATGCATTATCAAATTGAATCCATGCTAAATCTAGGAAGTAGTAGTTGAATTTTGTACCTTTTTCAAGAAATCAAAGCCATTTTTCAGAATTTATTTAATCCCAGGTCTGGTGGTTTGGCCCCATATACGTGTCTATGTACATATCTATAAACACGAAAGATTACAAACGCCGAGAGAGAGAGAGAGAGAGAGAGAGAGAGAGAGAGAGAGAGAGAGAGCAACCTACTGACCTTATCACCGGTGTAGTTCGCCGAGTGAGCAACGACCGGAGAGAGAGAAGTGGAGAAGCAGCAACAAAAATGAGAGGCCGGGCCAAGTATGAACTTGGGCCAGGGTAAAATAGAGCCCTATTGTTGAATGGATTTTTGGTACCGGTTACCCCAATATCGGATCCAACGGTTCAGACCCTATAATCAAATCTAGTTGCCGAGATGAAAGTTTGGGGTGAAATTTAAAGTTTAGTTAAGTTCAGGGGGTTTTGAGACATTGAGTGTAAAGTTTAAGGGTTTTTTTTTTAAATTTCTCCTTGACAATTAGGCAGGTTAACGGCCGTCCAAGTCCACATCAGCTATTTCCGTTTCCCAGCTGATAGAAGTAGACGGTGGGGGTAAATTGCTTAATGGAGTGAAAGTTTGGGGATGAAATTGAAGTTTAGTTAAGTTCAAGGGGTTTTGAGACATTAAGTGCGAAGTTTAGAGATTTTTTAAAAAATTTCCCTAGTAATTTGGTTTAATAAAGTATACTAAGGAGAGAGAAAAACGTGGGGAGTCGAGGCACATATTTAACGGAGTCGAGGTACATATTTAACAGAGTCAAATGTCCAACTCAACAAATCATGTTAGTAATTTGACATATTGAGACAGTAGGAGTCTATTTGAATTAACTAATTAATGGAAGAAAATTTTAGTGAAAAATTATTTTTTTTTTAAGTTTATCAATCTATTAGATATTGAAATCAAAATTTGGGGCATTCACTTTTTAGTTTTTTATTTTTTTATCCCCTAAACTATTCACATTTTTTCTTCTTTGCTCCTAAACTATGAAAATCACAAATTTATTGATTGGCGCGTGAAATGGTTGCATTTGAGCGCCTGAGTAGGGTAGAATTGGCCTAATTATCATGGATTTAATCCTCATTTTCTATTTAATATGTGCACGCGGGTTGCATTGGGTGTTTTGCTTAATTTGCAGGGAATTGAGGTGATTTGGTGCTAATGGAAAGTGTCCGGATGGCTCGTGTACGTGGATTGAGAAGGAGCACTGTGGAGACTAAGTGTTGGAGCAAGATTTCAAGAAAATATGTCCGGGAGCGCTACACTAATTATTTGGAGCGCTCAAGATTGGCACAAAGAGGTCCAAAAAGTGAGCGAAGTGAGGGAGAGGGCTTTTACACCAAAAGTAGTGAGAAAGCTACCGATTGTTAAAAGTCAATGGTCAACGGGGAAGAGTCAACAGTCCAACGCAGAGGAGATAGTTTGGCAGTAGCTACACCACTTTTGGTGTAGGCTACCGAGAGCTTATGGGACCCTTTTAATTTGGCCGTATGGCCTATCCGCGTGAATTAATTCCGATTTTCATTAGGATTATTGGGTTTTAGTATAAATACTTAAGTTTTAACCTAGTTTAGGGTTCCACAATTTTTAGGGGTCCATTTAATTTTACCTAGGTTTTAGTTTACAAGTTTTCGCCTCTAGATCCGAAGTTTTTTTCGCTCGTTGCTACGCTTTCAAGTGTAATCCGTGATTTGTTTCACAGTTGATTGCTCGTTGGGATTAATTTTGCCTTTGCAATTATGGTATTTATTTTTATTGATTTTATATTTTATTCATTAAAAGCATGATTAGTTTTAGTTTGAATTCATCTTCTGCAATCGATTTCAATATGTGTGAGTAGTCGTATAGGGTGCGGTCGCGGGACGAAGGTGTCCCGTGGCTAGGCTGATTTATATTCCACCTCGGTGCCGAATTACTTTAACTAATGCGCAGTTTTTGAATACGAAATTTTTCTAGCAAACAAAACCCGGGCATCGCCCATTCTAAATTGCGCAGGAATTGGTGACGAGTGGTGTGCACTTGTTAGGAACTGTTTCCATATTTTTAAACCTATTAATTAAATCATTGTGGCCCGAGTAGATGTGAATCAGACTAGTTGCGGGCACTGTAGTGCCACGGCTGTGCTCTCCTTTTTAAATTCAGAGTTCAGTAATTAAATTAGGTTAAATTAGTTAATTAATTAAACCAGTTGAGCAAGGGGTGGCTACCTGAGAGCCGATTACAAACATAGAGCTGACATAGTTTGAGTGAAACACCGTAGACCGTCTCTGTGGTTCGACTCCGGTACTTCCGGATTTATTGTGCTGCACCGGTCGATAGTCCTACGCTTGGGACGAAATCTTAGTTAATTATTAATCACCCGAACGGTCAAGCATTTATTCATTAAACTATTTGATTGCAACCCCTTTCATCAAAGCTAACGTCATTTTTTTTTTTGAAAAATAACGTTTATCACACATATTGTTGTGCTCACAGATCGCTCTGCAGAGTCCACTTCAAGGTCCCACATACAATCTGAGCTAGCTCTATCGCATTTTCAAGTGCCCTTTGTAAAAAACAGTTCAATCGGTTGTCTCTAAGTGCTTGATCCAATCTTTCAATTTTTGATAACCTTAAACACTTAATCAATTTTTGAAATTTAAGTTCAAAAACTTATTTTAATGAACGGATTGGATTGTTCATGCGAAACCCTCGAATTGGGCCCACGTTGTAATCTGTGCGTCTAAATGATTTTTTGTCCAAAAAAGTGGATGCTATTAACAATTGGATCAAAGAGGTTGCAAACATATAGTTTAGGGAATAAATCTTTGGTTTTCATAGTCTAGGAATGAAGTAGAAAAAATATGCAAGAGTTTATAAGATAAAAATATAAAGGATAAAATTTACATTTGCCTCTTAAATTATTCAATTATTTTTTTACTTCATTTATGAACTATCAATTAAACATACATGCCCTATCAAATCAAAAGAGGGGTGGTTTCGAGTCTTTCGACTTTTAACCTTAAAAGGAGAGAGAAATAAAAGGGGTAATTTCGAGTCTAGGGTAGTTTTCGACTTTTAACCTCGTAAGGGGCCAGCCATGAACTAAACCTTGAAAGCCTCCACCGTTATCAATTAGAAAATAAACACAAGGAGAGAGAAATAATGGCTACTGTCCAAACAAATTCTAACAGTAACAGTAACACTATACCCATAGTACCACAACAACTCAAATCTGGATTAAAGTTAATTCGAATTTCAAAATCACTAATTAAAAAAATTCTAAAAAAAAACAATAAAAAAGTGAACTGACCAATGAGCGAAGAATTCAACAATGTCGTACGTACCTAGAGTCTTCCTGAGAACCGCATCAAAATTCCTGGAGTTCAAATCGACAATGAAATCAAGTTGACTAGGTTTGGGTGAATTGAAAAACTAGTTTTTTGGTTTTTTGGGTTTTGTTTTATTCAATTTTTTTTTTTGTATTTGTAGGTTTTTGGTCGATTAAACTTGGATTATTTTTTTGTCTTTATTCACAAAATTTTAAATTTGGCTAATAATTTTATACTTTTTAGATTTCTCTCGTCGAGACAAGTAAAAAAATCGACCGAAAACTAACAAATGCAAATTTTTTTGAATAAGGATAAAACTAAAAAAACCAACAAACCAAATTTCCCAATTCACCCAAACCAGCCCTAAGGCTTTGTTTTCTAATATATGTCCAGATTCATTGGAGATAAAATCACTTACCCATTTCATTTGTTAAAATCACGCAATTGATTTTAGCAAATGAAAAATCAAGCCTAAGGAACAACACTAGCGGTATAAGAAAGAGAGAAAGTAGGGCGAGAGGAAAGCGGGAGGTGGAATCAGAAAACATGAATGTGTCAATTTCTCACTTTTTCGACCAAAACATGGATGGGTGTCACGGATTGGTTTATTTATATAGCGGTTCGGTAGTTCAAGAGACATGCGTGTTCAATTGATATTTCAGGAACAAAATAAAAATACCTCAAATATTTTAAGGGAAAAGTATACTTTATCCAAAATGTAAAACACTCTCATTTTTTACTATTAGAGCAAATTCAATGCAATGCTATTTATGGTGTTATAGTCATAATATGAAACTAATTTTAGAACTGAGCAATCCAACGCAGTTTCAAATCCAGATGGAAAATAGCAAAGATGGATACTTGGTTCTAAATATAGAACCAAAGATGGCTGTAGTCATCCTTGATGGCTCATCATCCAATTGAAAAAGGGAAGGAAATGGACATCGTAATTACCAGAATCTTGCCGGAAAATAATCGGAAAGTGGTCAAAAAATTTAAATATGCTGGAATTGTTGCCATTATTGATGAAGACGAAGACTCCGATGGTGGGTTTGTTCGTTGCGATCAGCCATTGAAAAAGAAAAACACGCTGGAAAAAAAAAACACATGCTGTTTTTTATATGGCAAATGAGAATGGTGTGATGGTTGAAAGAAGTTCAATTGTGTATTAATAAAAAAATTCGGGTAGAATGTTAGATGATAAAGTTAGATGAGAAAATATCTGGGTAAAATGGTGGTTGGAATAGTTGAGGACAAAATATATATAAAAAAAGTAATTAAAAAATAGTTTGGAACGAGAGTTAAAAAATTAGATCAAAACGTGATTGAAAATAACGTACATAATTGAATGGGGTTAAAAACGTAATTAAAAATGAGATGGCGAGAAAGTTAATTAAATTTAAAATTGTTTGATTCTAAAATAAAACCGAGCACCAAAACTTGGATTTTATTTTAATACCAAAAATCATTTTTTTCCGCCAAAATATAGAAATGGGTATAGCAATTTTGAGTATTGCATTGGATTGCTCTTAGGATTTCCAAAAGATCGGATATCTATCTAAATTAACATCGGTTTCCTCAGGCTACTCCCCTGACGTAGCAGAGTGACTGCTTGAGTGGCAAATACATGAAGGCCACGCCGCTTCTTCTCTCCATACCACCACCGCCGGTCCTCTCTTCAAAGCTCCCCACACTCACCGCACCACGCGCCACCCTCTGCTTCCCCGGCCTCCTCCTCAAACCCAAGAACAACCGCGGGCGTCGATTTTGGCCGGTCCGCGCCGACGACGGAGATGGGGACGGCGGAGGAGGCATTGACGAGTACGACCTGGACGCGGAGGAGGCCGAGGAGTTTGACAACAAGAAGGATTTCGACGTGGACTACCACGGTGGGGACGACGAGGAGTTAGACAGTAAGAAGAAGGATCATTACGACATCGAGGTGAATAGCTTGGTGGATTTGAGAGAGGGGTGGTGGGGTTCCGAGACTAGTGTGGTAGTAGATTATAGGATTAACGAGGATGATTTTCACAAGATTAGCTTACTCGATTGTGATTTCTTTATAAGGAAGCCTCCCGATCCTGATAACGATGTTTATGATTTCGGAGAGGTAACCAATTCACATCTCTGCCTATCTAACCTACCTTTGTTACTTTATTTCCTCCTTTGAACTTTCTCTTTGTATATTTACTTTCAGGTGTCTGTGTGGTGCTCTGATAGTTTATTTTTCACCAACGTAAAATTTATTGTAAAGAAAAACACCTTCACCAGGACGAAGTTATTGGAGCATATTTGTGTATCTAATTACAGTTGCAAAGGAGTGAGGAGTCTGTAAATTGTTCAATTAGACTATGAGTTCAAGTACTCTTCCACTTCCTCATTTATTAAAAGCCGAAACAAACCAAACCGAGCCTTGTGTCCCGACAATTGAGGTCAGCTCATTTGTTAAAGCGGATTTTTTTTTTTCTTCTGTTTTTCCTACTCATGACTCGTGTTGAATATCCCACATTGGGTGTCTTTGATTGAAACGAATCGGACACATGAGGCCACACCATTTCTTGTGGGAACTTTGTTCAAAACTTCTGTTTTATAAGCAGCATTTTTTGAATTGTATTCTGTGATTGCCAAGCCTTTTTTTTTTATCTTCCTAGAGGGAAATTTGTTTGTGACGTTTGGCCACTTTTAAAGTGGTTGAACATACTTGTTCTCTATATTTTTCTATATTCCCATGTTTTGTTTGGGTGCTACCTGCTACATGTACACTCAGTACGGTGTGTTTGTGTTTGTTTGTTGTTAGTCTGAATCATTTCTGTTTAGGTTAGTTTTTGTGCTCATTAGACAGATGCTTTGCACCATTTTTACAGAATATTTTTTCCCGGTTTGGTTTTCAAAAATTAACATTTGGTTTAACCGAACTGAACCGGATTTGATATCCTTGGCCCAAGTCCTTTACACCTTTTGATCTCACCGTTGATATCAAAGCAATTCCCCACCACTGAAATTCTTCTAACTTAGTTCCTTCACTTTTTACACCCAAAAACAGCAGCAGTCTCTCCCCAGGAAAAGTTGAAAACAAAATAGGATCACCGACAACTCCATTTCGAGGATCGATCAACTCCATCTCTAAGGATGGATCAACTCCATTTCTCCCTTGCATGCCTTGAAGATTGATATTGGTTATTGAGTTTCAGTTCTTAACCGTAAGATCTCATATCTATTGCTTCTTCTCCCTCACATCCTGTCTCAAATCTCTCGGCGGTTTGTTTAGAAATCTTGCACTGTAAATGGAGCCGACGAGGACAAATATCCACTCTCATTGGATTTGATATGTTTGCTTCTTCGAGTTTGTTTTCCAGTTGCTTTTGAATCTGAAATTTTTGCTCTCAGACCTCTAACTATGTTTATATCTGGGTTTGTGTTTATTTCGGAGCATGGGTGTGTGAATCTTGCGTTTCTGATGGTTTTATTTTTATGTCTTGAAGCCCAAATGAGGCTCAAATGTCAGAACCGATAAAACCGAATCAACCGATCGAAACTGAAAAAATTGATTACCTATTCAGTTGGTTTCGGCCTCTAGAAACAGGAAACCGAACCAAATCAAATATTCGGTTCTCAATAACTGGTTCAAACCGACCGCACCGAACCGCATTCACCCCTAGCTACAAGGATGTTTTGCTGCAGAACCATGCCCCCAAATCAAAACCGAAAGGCATTTGCAAAACCGAAAGGCATTAGAAAGGGCAGGCTTAAAGACCAAAATCAATTTTTGTGCTCATTACCAATCGAGTAAGCTAATCTTGTGAAAATCCTTATAACAAAAAGTCAGCATGGTAATGAGCACAGAAATTGATTTCGATCTCTAAGCCTGCCCTTTCTAATGCCTTTCGGTTTTCCTAATGCCTTTCAGTTTTGATTTGGGGGCATGGTTCTGCAGCAAAACATCGTTGTAGCTAGGGATGAATGCGGTTCGGTGCTGTCAGTTTGAACCAGTTATTGAGAACCGAATATTTGGTTCGGTTTCCTGTTTCCAGAGGCCGAAACCAACTGAATAGGTAATCGGTTTTTTCGGTTTCAATCGGTTGATTCGGTTTTATCAGTTTTGACATTTGAGCCTCATTTGGGCTTCAAGACATAAAAATAAAACCATCAGAAACGCAAGATTCATACACCCATGCTCCGAAATAAACACAAACCCAGATATAAATATAGTCAGAGGTCTGAGAGCAAAAATTTCAGATTCAAAAGCAACTGGAAAACAAACTCGAAAAAGCAAACATATCAGATCCAGTGAGAGTGGATATTTGTCGTCGTCGGCTCCATTTACAGTGCAAGATTTCTGAACAAACCGCCGAGAGATTTGAGAAAGGATGTGAAGGAGAAGAAGCAATAGATATGAGATCTTACGGTTAAGAACTAGAACTCAATAACCAATATCAATCTTCAAGGCATGCAAGGGAGAAATGGAGTTGATCCATCCTCAGAGATGGAGTTGATCGATCCTCGAATGGAGTTGTTGGTGATCCTATTTTGTTTTCAACTTTTCCTGGGGAGAGACTGCTGCTGTCTTTGGGTGTAAAAAGTGAAGGAACTAGGTTAGAAGAATTTCAGTGGTGGGGAATTGCTTTGATATCAATGGTGAGATCAAAAGGTGTAAAGGACTTGGGCCAAGGATATCAAATCCGGTTCAGTTCGGTTAAACCAAACGTTAACTTTTGAAAACCAAACCGGGAAAAAATATTTTGTAAAAATAAAACCGAATTGAACCGGCTTATTCGGCCGGTTTGGTTTTCCCGGTTAAATTTTCACCCCTACTTGTAGCTCCTAGGTTCTTGGAGGTTTAGGGGGTCACTATTTCAATGGAATTTTGAGAGCAGCCACTTTGTTCCTATTGCCAAAGGTTAGGTTTGTCTCTAATCATCCCCCACCCATACCCTCAATAATTGGGGACTAGATGGGTTCTGTTATTTTTGTTTGTTTGTATTTCTGTTTAGGTTATTTGCTTTCATTCTATGTATGGATTTGGGTAAATTTGGACCTTTTTAAAAATTATATGCAAATGATCCGTTGTGGCTTTTTTTGTTTGCATAGATGTACATTACACCTCCAGATACTGATGTTTACTACATTCCCGAGGTCCTTGCGCCAATGCCTAAAAAGGTACGTGCTTACCTGTTTCAAATTGATACATAAGGAACATCGTATTTGTCATAATTGTCGTCTGAAATGTAAACAATTTATGTAAGATCATCTTTAAGAAGCTGCTTTAACTTAGAACTTCTTTTGCTGATAAAGGAAGAACTTGAAATTTTGTTGACGTTGTTCTGATTGTTTCATTATTTTGTGGTGCAAAACGCTTGAAATTGCAGCCCATTCGATGTGCGGAGAGTGATTATGGACGCTATAACGTAACTGAACCACCCATTGATGCACCTCGAGATCCTTTGTATAAGTCCGAGAAGGAGATTTTGAAGGTAAGAGTGAATTATTGGCGTATATACCACAATTATCTAATTTATATTATTCTTTTGAATATGCAAGGGGTATATAAATACTATGTTAACGAGTTTCATCCATCAACTCTGATTTATTTGTTTGTTTGACATATGCGTCAATGACTTCCCATTATCCTTGAACTGAAGGAAAGAACGAAATTTTATCCACAACAGTGGATCAAACAGATGTATAACTTTGACAAGTATGTCATGAGTTGGTCTTTTGGTGGAATCTGTCTAGTTGAAAGGTCTTAAATAGTTCAAGGTGTATGTTATAGTTGTGAGACCAGTGTAAGATTTCTTTATTGGCTGTAATACCAGTTTGATCTGTATATGTTTTGAAAGTATTAGATCTCTTGAAGTCCCACATGAAACAGGCCAATTGATAGCATAAAAAAGTTGGCTTTGCAATATATTGAATAATACATTAATTTTTTGTCACTGATGAGGCAGCTTATTTTGACTATTTTGATTTTCTTTAATCCAAACCTATCCATCATGTTTGTTCATTCATGAAATAAGTTGTAAAAATGTTTCTACCTCGCTAGTGAAAGAAAATAATATACAAGTTATGACTATGATCTGCAACTGTGGTTTACAAACGTACAAGCATTCTTGGACCATTGTGGTCGTGCAATTGCTAGATGTCATGTTATCATCTTCCATCAGTGATGAATCATGTGACATATATCCTCGAACAATTTTGTGAATTAATCACCATTGTTCTGGCATTTTATGAGTTAGCCACGGTTATGAAGATTGTAACAACTTAAGCCCAGTATTTTACTCCGTATGTATCAAAAAGTGGAAAAAGGATTCGTTAAGCCTATTTTTATGTAGAATTAAAGTGTAGTGTAGGTATTTGTCTATTATTATAATATAGTGAGGACGTTTCTTGATCTGACTTGGTGTTGGTGCTATTTTATGAACTAACATCCTGGAATTTATTAGGTGATTCAAGGGTACTCACCATTATGTTTGTAGTCTAGTTATGTACTTATCTACACCCATTCTTTACCAGCTATGGTGAGGATCTAGAGGATAGTGAACTATCCACACGAGAGAGGGAGAGAGAAGGCAGCCCTTCCGCTGCACCTATGCGGGTGTTTGAATCCCTTGCACCATTGCACTTTTTGGCATTACTTTTGGTCATCAGGAATCCCTAGTGAGCTTATGTTATGGATTCTATTAGAAAGAACCGTTATATCATATTTTTGTGGCCTTCCATGGAATTAACTGGTTTGGGGGCTGGGCTCATAATTGGGTGGTATTCCAGTAGAAATCTATTGATCATCCTCATCTCTCGCGTGGAGAGTTCTAAGGGTGTATCATTCTTTGTTAGAATTAATGAGTTAAAAAAAGAAAATTAATATGGTTTATGTTTCAGGATCACCTTTTGGGCACTGCCTAAGCTTATTGTCTGTTATTGCAGGTTTTCTTAACAAAGCACTACAGGAACCGGAGACATGGAGACCCTGAATTTGTACTAGATTTTGAGGAGATTTATGTTATTGATTCAAAAACAAAGTCGATTACCAGAGCAAAAGTTTTGGTAAGGAATTGGGGTTATTGAATCAAATACTTCTAATTATGTTTCAACTATCGATGTGGACTAGAGAGAGAGGGGGTGTTCCCCAGAGTTGCCGAAGAGGTCGAGCTTCGATCAACTTAAGGTTCCTATCCAATGTTGATGACCAACAAACAATCGATAGTCTATCATGTATCAGTTTTCTACATGTCTCTTATATTGTGCTTTTACCCCAAACTTTTGAAGTTTGGACATTTTTAACCCCGGGAAAAATTTAAAATTTGCATGTCAAACCTTTGTCCCCGTGTCCCCCCTTGTCTCAGTTGTTTGCCTATGGTGTCCCACCATAAAAATAGTTAAATTTGATGTGTCCTGTGCATATTCAATGTGTCTTAGTGTCCCGAACATGTCGTTGGGTACTGCAACCTCCTAGGTGTGTCAGTGGCTGGGTGCTTCATAGGGGTTCACGTAGTTTCTCTGACCTTTGTGATGAGCTGGAGATAGTCGGAGTTGGAATAGAGCAGACAAAGAGTGGCATCTTGTCACAAAAGGGCAAAAAGAAAAAGAAAAAAAAGAGTATGCTGAGAGTAATTATATGCCTTTACTGAAGTAAAGAATGTATTCCTTCTATTAGTTTAATTATTAATTTGTTGTTCCAATTGTGGAATTACTATTTATTTAGTGTCTAGTATTAATATGTACAGGAGATATTTGGGGCTTGACTATTTGTTTTGAGTGGATATGCATGGCATTGAATATTTCTAGAGAGAGGGCAAATGGAATGAGCAAAAGCGTAAGGTAAGGATAGGATTGATTGTTGTGTGATGCTATATATATTTTGTTTGGAGAGTGGGAGTGATGCTACGTATATTTTGAGTGTGGATATGCATGGCATTGAATATTTCTAGAGAGAGGGCAAATGGAATGAGCAAAAGCGTAAGGATAGGATTAAGTGTTGTGTGATGCTACATATATTTTTTTGGAGGGTGGGAGTGATGCTACATATATTTTGAGTGTGGATATGCATGGCATTGAATATTTCTAGAGAGAGGGCAAATGGAATGAGCAAAAGCGTAAGGATAGGATTGAGTGTTGTGTGATGCTACATATATTTTGTTTGGAGAGAGAGAGAGAGAGAGAGAGAGAGAGAGGGGTGGGTTTTCGAGAAATTAAGAGGATAGTGAGCTTCTCACCTTGTAGATTTTGGGCTGCAATAACATTCCGTTTGTGTGCATATTGTGTAACTCTCCCTTCGACAAAGGAGAAGATTGAGTCTTTGCTTCATGAAATAGTAGGTGCATCTTGTTTCTGTTGTCTTCTTATCTCTATGTACATTTTTCTTGTGTTATTTTCTTAATTTTCTTGTGCTTTTTTGTTGAGCAGTTTCTGTTTTATTCTTTGTTAAATCATCTTGAAACAGGTGACAGTTCCAGGAGGACGGAATAGAGATAGAAAGTCAGACTTGCTTGTTATAAGTGACAATGGAACCTCCTTCAAAATTATACCTGCGGTGATTATTTCTACTCCAAAAAGCTTGTCTTATTTTTTCCCCCTCTATTTAGATGTGCCAATTCACTGTCATAATGTATGGTTTAACAGAGTGAAAGAGAGGATGCAACCTCTGTGATAGAGAGGGAAGATTGGGAGAAAAGTAGACAAGATATGGAGAGGCATCTTAGCAAACTAAAGGACTTCAACTATTCAAATTGGTTCTAATCCTTACCTATAATAAACAGCAGTGGTGTATTCACTGTTCATTACTTTCGTCCAGAAATTTTCATCTTGTCCTGTAAAATTACTGTTATGCCCTTTGACTTCTCGGTATTGTCCTTTGGCTGTGAAGTGAGTCAGTGTTTTGGTTGCATCCCATCTCTCTCTCTCTCTCTCTCTCTCTCTCTCTCTCTCTCTCTCTCTCTCTCTCTCTCTCTCTCTCTCTCTCTCCACACACACGCACACACACACACACACCATACAGTAAATTGCATCGAACATTGTTTGGCCAACATCCAATTGAATCTAAGAAAAATAGATGAGAATCGAATCAAAGAAAGTGAGGCAAAAATCAAAGCTGGCTATTTGGACGAACATCGAAGTCGTGTACGTTTCGACGAGCATCGAGTCAAATGGAAGTTGGGTAGCAGGCAGCCCATCAGGTTTGTGTTATTCAACCTCCTCCGTTAGGTGTTTCAATTTTTCCAGTTCTTCGTTTTCCCTAACCATATATCAAAGCTAAGAGTTTATGTCGTTTGATTGCTGGCCAATTACTGTATGTGTGAGATTCATTCAAATGATGTTCCCATTTTTTTTTGGACAACCGGATGTCCGGCTTGTGCGCACCTCGACTAATTTCGGGGGCTTGAAGGTAACAACCGGGCATAACCCCAGTGGCCCCAAGGTTTGGGATGGTTGACCGCCGAGGGATTCAAACATATGACCACATATTCAAGCACTTGTTGCTTTCTCATGCCCACTTTGCCAACCCCTTGGGGGTTTCCAATGATGTGCCTATTACTGTATGCGTTAGATTTAATTTGAAGAATGGATACGATCCATTCAAATACCCAATTGTATCTGTTGAAGTAGGAATATCATATTAATCTAACGTTCTCGAAAACTTTGGTTATAGTTTCTATAGAATATTAAGCAAAAAAATATTTGGTTATCTTGTAGGAAAGAGAAAAAAAAAAAATTTAGGAAAAAGAGTGAATTGGCAAGAAGAGGAGTTTTTGAGATGTTAAATTTTGAACTTGCATCCTTGCAATGCCTAGCAAGATTGAAGGATAAAATATTAAGCAAAGCAGGAGATTAGTTGAATAGAAGGAATAAACTTTTCAGATTCATATGGCATAACTTTTCAGATTCACAAGGATATTGTTTTATTGGTTGTTTTCTTTCAGTGAAAGGTAATTTACAAGCAAATAAAAAAATTCCAGAGTAAGTTCTCAAAAGTTCATGGTAAATGTTTGGTGATCTTGTGCAACTGTACGTTATTAAAAGAGCTTACTTATGTTTTGACACTTCTTATTCTTGGCTGTTTCAGCATGCGGAGAAAGAAATCAAGGAGAACTGCAATGCCCATTTTCTGGAGGTAATGGTCAGTTCTTTCTTGTGTTACTTTCTAATTAGAAGAGGTCGGACATACACATCAACTCAGTCTAACAAATAGTAGTACGATTAAATGATCATGGTGACTCTACATCAAAGCAGTAGGATGATAGAAATTGAATGCACAACCAATGTCTCAACATATGTTCTTTAAAAACACTATTCAAAAAATTATGGGTCTCCATGAATCTGTTGTACTTTGGATAATTTTATTTAATCCTGAATCAATGAGAGACCCTCAAAGGCCATGGCGAAAGACTGTAGTCTGTGTATAACTGAAAAAATAAAGAATTTTACTCTTCAAAATATAGATAGAACGCCTCAAAATACGTATAGACGTACAGTCTTTGTTCATGGAGGACGCATGTGAGAATGCCTGGTTCGAAGTACGAATCCTAAGTGATCAGAGCTTAAAGAGGATTGGAAAAAGACATGGGGACCATACTCATGGGACTGGTCAATTGGCGCATTGAAAGAACAAAGAGAGCAAAAATTTATGACGCAAGTCAGAGGAGAAAGTATACTAATGAATTATTGGCAGTGTTGTGTCTTTGTACCGAACCACAAGTCCACAGTTCCGTTTCTGTCTTTGAGTTTGTCGAAGTCAAATTCCCTGAATGATAACAGAAGATTTGCTCTTGTTACATACCTTTTGTTGTGTATTGTGATTCTCTTGATGCCTTGATGGATGGATCCATGTTTTATATTGGGTGAAAAACTAAAGCAGTTGCGAAATTTTGAATCGTCTCTCATCATGATGCTCTTCTGGGGCAGCTATTGTCTTCCGTTGTTTAACTTGTGCTTTAAAAATCGTACGAAGATTGTGGATGAAGGCAAAGTATCTATATTTGATTCATTTTATTGCTGTATTAGGAATAGAGTGAGCTGCTGTGCCTTGGACTATATTTTTGATGATACACATCCATGGTTAAAAACCATTTCCTTGGTAATTCATGGCCAACTTAATGTTTTACTTCTACTGTTTCTTTGGTAATTCATATTGATTCTGAATGATTGATGTGTATAACAGTGTCTATCAGTGCTGGTTGCACTTGTTGGGGTTTGGTCTCTTTTTCTGAAGGATTGTAGTTCATCTTTTTACTAGTCTCAGTATTGGATTAAATTGAAGCCATGCGAGTTCAAATCTTGAGCGAGCCCTAAAACAATTGCCAAAAATATGCCACCAAAAGATGGAAAACAAGGGAAAAAGTGATCCTTGAATATGAACAGGCTGCCGTAGGGATGGAAATTCCAACCGATCCGATTTGATTCGTCCCCGCCCTGTTTGGGTTGGAGTTTCAGAGATATTTTTGGGGATCGGTTTGGATTTGGAGGGAAAAAAAAATCGGGAGTCGGGTTGGTAGCGATTCTACATACCCCTGATCCGTTCCCCGACCCAGTTTTTATTACACCCCTAATATGTTATTCACATTTAGACCTCTAAATTATTGTTAATTACTAGGGTTTTCCCATTAGATAGTCTTAGTTTATAAATAATAATATACTTATTCTTGACATTTTCAAGCATAATCAAGCAGCACCTCTCTACCCTAGGAGTATTTTTTTTTGTTGATTTTTAAATTTTCTCTTTGGTTTGGAGCAGGGATCCCCAATCATCGTTAGGACTTGGAAGTGGGGATGGAGGGTGGAAATGATTCCCCCTTTGGGGAACGGAGGCTGATATGGGGTTCAGGGATTGGAGGCGGGGATGGTCAAATCCATCTCCAATCTGCCTCTTTGCCATCCCACTGCCCCCCGCATCTGAAATCTTATCTGGATGAAGTGGTACAAAACTAAAAAACATACTTTAATGCTTTTGATTTGTACATAATTACATAGGAGATGAACTGCATGTAATAGGTTTTCCAATGCCAAACAGGTTATAGTAAGTAATAACACTCCTTTTGCAGTGCATATAGCTTTCAAGCATGAAATCATGTATTGTTAAAAGTAGTTAGGTACAATTGTTTTTCGCATTTGTCATATATTTGAAGGTAAAATTATAACTAGCATGCTTATGAAGTTAAATACACATCAGGATGAAAATCTTTATTGTTTTGGGCCTATGCAATAGAACAGGTATCCTGATTGTAATGGGCCTAATTCGTGTGCCTTGTGCCATCTGAGAGCATCTCCAACCTACTCATTTTCCTTCAAAATGAAAAACCGAACTGACATATCGAGGAGAGATTTTGTAATGAGGGTTTTTTTTTTTTGATCGATGGGCACTTGTGAGGGATTTTTTGAGGAAGAGAGCAACAGAATGGAGAGTTGTGGAACCTTGTCAATACTTTGCTCTTCCCTCTTTACCAGTAACCACGAAGGCTTTCCCATGATTGTGTACAACAGCTTCTCCAAATAAATTTGTTCCAATGAAAAATCATTCGGTGCATCTCCTTGGGTGTTGACCCAAAATTAAATAACACGGCCGACACTGGCGGTCCTTAAAAAATGTCAAATTTGGATGCAAACATGATCCATGAGCTAGTAATCAATAAGGACTGACAACTCCGGCAAGTTATCCGATGGGAAAACCTCATTATTGAATTATGTACAGAATCACAAACCTAAAAGTTTGAGCAATTTGCCAATGACCTCTCCTCAGCTTGGATCGGAATGCATTGTGGCTAATGTCAAGGGCCTCCAAACTGGTTGCATTTCCAAAAATGATTGAGGAAGGGTCACATCGAAATTGTTATGCAAACATAGTCATTCCAATATTAAGTGAAGGTAAGTTGGTCTGAACACATCTTGAATTATTAAAAACAAAAAGACAAGAATCTTTTCGAAGACTTCTAGTCAACCTCTTTTTTCATAAAGTTAAGCCAAATGAGAAACGAAAGGTAGTTTAGTGCGCCCTTCTCTTTTTATCTTTCTCAGAGAATCCAATAATTTCATCTTTTCAAAAAGTTAAATGGGTACACAACCATGATTTATTAATTAAATAGACTTGAGATAAATTACTCAAAATTTCTTTTAGGGGAATTAATAGTGAGTTACCTAAGACTCTAGCCAACGTTCCCTTAAAAAGACATAATTATGCAGTAAACCTGCAGGCACTTGACACCAGGCATAATGGAATGCAAGGGCTGGTTCCAATCTAATTGGAGTATCTTATGTAGGAGTATTTTGTTAATTCCAATGGTCAAATTCAACCACAGTAGGAATATCTTATGGAGTAGTATTTTGTTATTTTTGGTAGCATTTGTTGATATTGATAAATAAGACTTTTTGTTTATATATTAGTGAGTTACGGAGATAATAAAGTGTGAGGATTTTGTAACACCTTTCTAAGAATTTCTAGAATCGCCATTGACATGGCGCTGAACCAATCGATGAGGATCCTTATTCTTTTTGAAAACCATTTAACTCGAACTACTCTAGGGTAATAGATTTCAAATAACCACTAAAAGTTTGGAGAATGAAGCAGCGGAATCCACGAGAAACTAGTTGCGTACTAGTTCAAACGAGAATAGTTCTCAAATCCACGAGGTTCTTGAATCCACAAGAAGAAAGAGATATAACTCGGAATTATATTTGATTAAAAGCTGCCCAATAATAGAGGTTACATGCCCTTTTATAGGGAAAACTAGCAAACCCTAGCAAAACTTACCTAAAAATTAAAGTATCCCAAAAATTGGGAAAACTCCCAAAATTGAAAACTAGAAAGAGAAATAAGATTTTCCCAATTAGAAACAACGTAAACGGAATTACACGCTAAGAGTAATTCGTAATCTAATTATTACCTAGAATAGCAAAATTACTAAATTGAAGGCCTAAATGAATGAATTTGGCCGAAATCCATCATCAATTACGATTAGGGTGGTGAGTATTGATCACAGAGCGATTTTACTTCAGCCCACCAAGTTTGAGCCTATTCTGGGCTCGTCGATAAATTGCCGAATTTGGCAAATTTTCAATTAAGAGTTGTTTGGGCCTCTTAGGCTTCGACCGGTCCAACTGATCATAGAATTTGGCCGCTACTTGTTCTGCATCAGAGAAACAACCCAGATCGCCAAGTCTTCGCTATTTCTTTAGAAAATTAAAACAAATCAATAAAACCCTCCTTAAACGGGAATTGCGGATCTGGGGTTAGAGTGCAGTTTCTGAGCCGTTGATCTACTCGTGTGCCGCGACACAGAGTTGTAGTACATTTTTGAAGCAAAAGCCACACTTAAGTAAGCTCCAAATGAAATAACAGATTTAGGAGCATTTAGTCTCGCACACCAAGCATTCCTTTTGTTGCCGCAGAATCCTTCACCTTCCTTGATGTCTTTCAAATTCACCCAAATATCTTGCAGTGAATCTAATCTTTTTCCGGCCATAGAATCAGATGTTGGAATATTATTTTAAAAAAGTTTCAAAACTTGATTTTATATTATATTAAATCATTGAGTTTATTGTTCATTATAATTGAGAGGTTATACTATTCATGCATAGTCATGATTATTGACTTTAATAGCCATTTTATTATATATATCTGTTACATAATGTTAATAGCTATTTACTAAATATAATTATTGTGATAATTATATTATAAGAGAGTTATATTCCTCAAGATCTATATATAGAGCCTATATGGCCTTGGCGAAAAAGGATGAGAGATGAATGGAGATGCCACAAGATATACTAGTGTAGAGTGATTTTTATACGTTACTTTATTTTTATATTGTGCTTATGGGCAACTACGACTAGAACGGTTCATTACCTCCTAGAGGACGTGAACTCTAGATGAGAACAGTTGCGAGCATTGGGTTGGATCCTAGAGTCATTGGAGTCCGCTAAAACCTTCACGTGGAGAGGCAACAATGACTTTAGGACAGTGACTACACGCCTCACAATCTCGCAGGCCAGCTTTTCTATTTCCTTCTAATTACTTTGTTTATATTGTCTTTTATTCTTATCCTATTTTATTCTTATTCTTAGAGAAAATTCCTAACATCAGACATATCGACGGTATCTACGACCTTGGTCACCATTTGCACGGTTTTTGAACTCCTTTCGTTTCTGCCCGAATTATGCATGGCATAGATTGCTGGGAATACAGGAACGATTGAGACAGCAGCCTGATTGAAACAGCCTTGAAAAACAAAGATAATAGCAACCGTAATAGATTGTGTTAGAATAATCGGTTGCAAATAAACTGGAAAAACAACAAAAAAAAAAACAGAAACAAATTAGATTGATCAGAAACTTACTGGACCAAATTTAGTACACCGGAATTTGGCAAAAGACGACTCGAAATGAACCGGGGCAAGTATTATGATACTCTGTCCTTAAAACAGATTCGTCCTCCACTACGGTGTTGATGGACTACGCAGACGTCTATTTCCCAGGACTACCCGATTTTCACTGCACGGACGTAGCACTCCAATCTTTGCAGTATACGAACCAGAAAACGTACGCAGTAACTCTCAGTTATTTTTATGCAGAAATGATGCAGAGTGTATGCAAGAAAAAATACGTGAATGGAATGAGAAGAGGAGGGTTCTTTTTATAGGAAACCAGACACCCGATCGGTAGAGACACGAAACGGAGAGGCCTAAGCCCATCTTATCTAATGACCCAACCCAACCGAGTGTTCAGACAAGTGTGTTTCCCCCTTCTACCAAATTGACGTAGGCACTTTAGAGATCAATTTCTCATTCACCTTAACTTGATTTTGTCCAACCGAGTGTTCGGTCTAAATCTCCTAACCTAGACGTACACAACGGTATGTGGGTCCGTCCACGTGGACGTGTGGGGCCCACTTAAATAATTAAATAACATTGACAAAAATCAAGTTTTTCCAACAGATTGAGCCATAACCCAGCTTGCCAAAACCAAACAATCCCTGCTAGATGCCACTGACATGAATGCAGATACAGAAGCCATAGATGCGGATGATAGAGAACAAACGAAGAACCAATTTCCTCCAGCTAGTAGGCGGGCTGACGCTTGAATCCACTAGCAAACACAAAACACAACACGAGTTCTGTACTGTTGACTTAAAGCTCTGGAGATGAATTTTTCTGCCTGGGGACGGTTAGATTGTAAATCCTGGTATTAAACTCGGTTACGCTTCATCCATTCTGCCTCGGAAACTCTTTGATCACTAGGGTTTAATTCGAATATACGAAGCACGTTCAAAGTTCTGAAAAAAACTCTCTCAATAGAGGGTTTATTTGAGTCTGCCTAGGTTCTTCTGCACCTTTTACTTATAGGCTCACAGTATTTTAATTAGCTCCCCTTTTAGTTACCTAGTAGGATTCGAAGTCTTGCGTCCATTGTGTTTGATAGATCAGGGACCCCTTGCATTTATTCGAGACCGTTGATTGTCAAACAGACAACTGTGATTACCCACTATATAAGTGTAGTGAGCTTACTCACTACAGGCCCCCGAATCCGACGTAGTTTCGTAGTTGTGGTAAAGCTATATAGATTTATATTCATCAAGAAAGACTAGAGTCAATAATACAAAAAGTTACCTGAAAACCATTGTTAACCATTGTCAAGGGCCTCCAACCTGGTTGCATCTCCAAAACTGATTGAAGGGTCCCATGGAAATTGTTACTTGTTGTTGCAAACGTATTGTTTACGTAAATTGCTCCCAACCACTCTGCTAGTGGACAAAGGAATTAGTCATTCGGATATTAGTCTAAGTGAAAGTAAGCTGGTTCGGACACCCTAAATAATTAAAAAGAAAAAGACAAGAATCTTTACGAAGATTTCTAGTCGACCTCTTTTTACATAAAATTAAGCTAGGTGAGAAATGAAAGATAGTGTAGTGCGCCCATCTCTTTTCTCTTCTTTTTTTTTTTTTTTTCTAGAGAATTCAAAGTTCTTTATCCAATAATTTATCTTTTCAAAAAGTTAAATGGGTATGGAAGGAAGACTTATTAATGAAAGAGACTTGAGATCAATTACCAAGGACTTCTCTTAGGGGAATTAGTAGTGAGTTACTAAGGCTCTAGTCGACGTTCCCTTCAAAAGAAAAATAGACCTCTACCTCTAGTAACAATAGGAACAATTTTCATGGGACCATTCCTCAAACATGGGGTAAAGATCTCTATGAAATCAGCATCAGAAAACTCTTTTCTTTCTAGAAGAGCTTTGTGAGAAAGAAATTCCGTTACTGTTGTTTTTAGTTGGCCGATGGTATTAATGTCTTGATGCAGAAGAAAGACTGTTACTCTTGGAGAGATGCCCAATTCGGTGATAAATTGGAAAACCGAATCCTTTCTTTTGCGTACAAGTCTATACCACGATTCGACTTTTGTAAAGATCTCTACAAAATCCTTGTCAACAAAAATCTTCTATTTCTAAAAGCGCCTTGCAACTCTTAGACTTCCTAATGGTTTTTTTTAGGCCGTCAATGGTGTAAAGGTTTTCAGACACGAGTAAAACGGCTAGTCTTTCTGATAGATCTAATACGCAGTAAACCTGCGGGCACTTGAAATCAGCAGCCACAATGGATTGCTAATTGCAAGGGCTGGTTTCAAGATCATCGGCAGATTGCATACAATCAATATGCGATCGGTCGTCTGAGTTTTCTCAGTAACCATAATGAATAAAGGACAAGAGATGGATTTTGTGAAGATTCTTATCAACTTCACCACTGTTGATTTCTCATACAAGAAGTTCCGTGGAAAGATTTTTGTACATCGGTTGGAAGACTTAATTAAGGAGCTTGGGGAAACAAAAACCCACTTGAAACAAAACCCCTCCTAAAATTTAAGAATCTTACATTATTAAAGCAAAAGCCACACTTAAATTGGTCAACTTCCTTGCAAGCTGCAGATGAAATAACAGATTTGGGAACTTTTAGTATCCCACATTCTTGACATCAAGCATTACTTCTGTTGCCGCAGAATCCTTCACCTTCCTCCACCATTTGCGCAGTGTCATCAATACTCTGATTTCGCTCACTGGTTTTTGATCTCTTCTCCTTTCTGCTCGAATTACGCATGGCACAGATTGCTGGGAGGATAGGAAAGGTTGAGACACCAGCCTGAAGGAAATTGCCTTCAAAAACAAGATTAACAGCAACCACAATAGATTGAGCCATAGCCCACCCTGCCAAAACCAAAGAATCCCTGCTAGATTCCACCAACATGAATGCAGATACGGAAGCGACAGATGAGGATGATAGAAAACTAACGAAGAACCAATTTTCTCCGGCGATCAGGCGGGCTGACACATTAACCCACAAGCAAATACAAAACACAGCACGAGTTCTGTATTGTTGATTTAAAGCTCTGGAGATGAATTTTTCTGCCTGGGAACGGTTAAATAGTACCGGTATCCATGGAATTAAAGAACAAAGGAGAGTGAAACCGCAACAAATATACCAGCGAGTCTCCAGATAAATATCGAAAGGATGGTTACCCAAGACGGGGGTCAAAAACTCCATCCTTTCCCAAGCTGAAGGGGACTGTAAGGCGAGATCAACAAGACCAACGAGCAGCAGGTGTTGGGATAACGCCACAACGAAACCACAAACTGTACATCTGTGTAAAGTGCGCAATATGAAATCTGCTTCATCCATTCTTCCTCGGAAACTCTTTGACCACTAGGGTTTGGAATATACGAAGCACATGCAAAGTTCTCAAAAAAACTCTCTCAATTAAGGTTTATTTGAGTCTGCATATGTTCGAAACACGCCATTTGGATGTGGGATCCTCCGTTCGGTATAGGGTGGTGCGTGCCACATAGGTTGTATGAGCCCGTTCGGTACCGCATGACACATTTTGATTGGCCGTAGGGTGCCATGTCTGCGTGACACGTGGTACCCGCTCGACACCTAATTTTTTTCCCTTCTACTCATAGGCTCACATTATTTCCCAAACACAATTGATGCGAGACTTCGAATCCTAAAAATCAGAAAGTCGAGGGATACCAACCCCTTGGTACAGAAAATGTACTGAACGAACTTTCATTCATTTTATAATTATATTTCAAGTGGCCCCGTAAGAAATTAGCTCAATTAGACATGCGTAAGTGGCTGATTCAAAATCTCCATATTTCACTTAAAACATTCTAAGATGAAACAAGGGAATTTTGGATCAATTGCTTATGCATATCCGATTGAGCTGAATTCTCGCCTTGCAACTCAGAAAAATCATTTTTAAAATGAATGAACGGTTCAGATTGTTCGTGTGGGGTCCCTAAGGCCGGTCGGGACATTTTCTGTACCAAGGGGTCGGTACCCCTAACAAGGACAATGCCACAGGTACATAAATTTTTGCACATAAAATGTACAAATCAATTGATTTGGGACTATTCCGGGTCTTACACGGATGATCGGAGCCGTTCATATTCTTCAAAATAATATTTCATTATACTCCGCGAAAAACAAGCCCAATCAAATATCAGTAAATACTTCATCCGTTTATCCAATTTTTACGTTTTGAACCAGAAACTGGATAAACGGATAGAGCATTTACTGATATCTAATTGAGTTGATTTTTCATAAGGTGCAAGTAAACATTATTTTGAAAAGCATGAACGGATCCGATCATCCTCATGGAACCTGAAGTGGGCCCAAATAAAAACATATGTATGTTTTATGTGCAAAACTTATGTGCCCACATCTTTTCTGATTGTGTTTAGATTCGGGACTTCTGGTAAAGCTATATAGATTTATTATTCATTAAGAAATACTAGAGTCAATACTGCATGCAACAGTAAAGTTACATGAAAACAATTGTTAACCCTCTCTTCCTCTGAGAGATTATCTCATGCTCTCAGAGCAATGGTCACCACGGTAATGACACACAATTGGGTATGGAATCCACACCGATGTGTGATGTAGAGTGGCTCCGGGCATTGCTCCATCAGCATGGAATAGTTTTCCCCCTTTTCTCCTTGCATAACTCAAGAACCAAAGCTACTTCATGAACCGTGAAGAGGGTAATGAATACAAAGGGCATATCACCACATTATACAACAAAACTTTTAACATCTGTGGAAGAAACCAGGAGTCTCCCCCCGTGTATATCTCTTTACAACTCCTCTACATATACATAAATATTTCAGACCAATACCTCTAGTTCCCTATATCTTATTCCCAGATATTAGAAAGAATATCATAATCGTAGAAAAAACCCGAATCTACCGGTCATAACCCATAGCCACTACAGGGATTCTGACTCTGTGCCCTCTGCTCCCTTTCATCAAAACCTCTCCAAAACTATATGATCCAGTCACCGATCTAACCGTGAGAGTCACAGAGAATTTCCTCGAATCTGAAGCCCTGAGAGTCATAGCTGGGGGGTTGGTTTCAATGGCAATAGCTGGCGCCATTCTTGCTGTGATGACGTAGGTTTCTTCTGCAGCAACATTTGTCACAGTGCGTGTCACGGTTTGAGTTCCCACGAGGTGAGAGATTGTGATGGATGGGGTGTTGAGGTTTGAGGGGTGGCCTAGAGTGTAGTTGCATTGCGAATTCGTGTAATTCTTTATTTCTTGGGCGTTGATTCCAGGTATGGTGCACAAGAAACCCAAGTAATCCTCATAACCTACAGAACCGGTGAACCAATTAAGGCAATGAAGTGATTAAGACTTACCCCTTAATGACAGTTACGGAGATAGCTATGGAATTATCTGATGCACTAGTTCATGCTGCATCCCACAATTCCCAAAGAAACATGATGACAAAATCAAAATTTAAATCTCAAGTTAAGAGTACTTAAAAATCCCACCTTAAAATAGACTACGTTTCTGCACTAGTTCACCTTCAGGAATTTAAAACAGAATCAATCAGATACACGGCTATAGGAATTATCCGCTCACTAGTTCACTCTAGATACTCGCACGGGTTCCCACAAATTTTCGAAGAACTACTCGCATTTGAAAAAAGATTCTCATTCAGTATGTTTTCATACGACCTAGAGGTATGTAACTCCTGAAACTTATTGTCTAGGTACCCATAGATATTTTTGGCCATCAGATCTCTAAAACCCATGTTCCGTTTCATGTGCAAAAACTATAGCTTACATACGAGAGGAGAGGGATTATGGGATAAAGTCAAGAAATCTGTTATGACATTTCTTACAAATCAATCTGTCATGACATTTCTAAAAACTGACAACGAAATGACCTGCCTAAGAAAATAGCTAGGTCAAGCGTGAAGGTTAAAAATTACCGAGGTCATTATTCTGAACAAGGTAATAGAACTTTTGATTGCAAGATTATACAATGATTTCTCAATCCAAAAAACAGATTGTGAAACGATAGGTGGATAGAATTATGGGTCACAATGATGACTTTTCATCTCAAGTCACGGCTATCTCAGCAGTCAGCCCTATAATTTACATGTTATGTTTCCCCACTTCACATAAATTAATCCCGAAGTAAAGAGGTGATTCATGGACCAATGTTGTACTACAACAGCTCAAATGAAATCTAACTACCCAAGTAAATTCAGTCGACAAATCTGCTAGACCAAAGGTTTCTATGGACACCTTATTGATTTTGATGACAACAGAGCATAGAATATTACAAGAGAAATATAATTGATTTTGTGATATTTGATATTGATTTAAGTAAATAGTTTATTTGTAGGATTTGATTAAGTTACACAAGGAGAGATTCTACATTAAATTCCTATCTCCAATAGTCAAGAGTAAAGAATAAAGAAGAAAGATTAAGGTCAAATATTTTCCTTGATAACAGCTAGAAAAGTCTTTTATGGAAAGAAGAGATTTCATTGAAGGAGGATTGAAGATTATGTGAAGCAGGTTGATTTCTCAATTTGAATATCATATCAAGATGGAAAGAATTACAAGGAAAATCATTCTCAAGTTGGTGGAATTCATATTGGAAAGCAAATGAATGCATACAAGATTTACGTACTGACCCAGCTCCATGAGTCAGCTCAATCCCCGATCAATATTTGAATACTTCTACAAGGACACGAAATTGGGAAGTTATATTCATTGAAAAAAGGAAAACAAATGTTGAAGATCAAATTAATAAAATCCATTTTGGAAGGGATTGAAGAAAGAGAGTGAACTTAACTGATGTTATCCACACTTAGAGAGTGTTATTTGAGTCTTGAGAGTTGATATTTCATTGTAAAAGTGATTGTACACCCTTATTCATACTCTTGTGAGAGTTTCTCTTTTTTCGAGAGAAAATCAATTGGTGGTTAGGTGTTACTAGCACTGGAGTCAAACCTACTTGGGTTGGGTGTGACTAACACCAGAGTAAAAAATAGTTGGAGTGATTGAGATAGATCACTCATTGCAGAGGTCGTCTTGCACCCGCAAAGCTAGAAGGATTGTCACTATTGGAGAAAGTGTAGCGAATCCCAAGTTGGACATTTGGGGAGTGGATTAGGCTGTGAAGTTGTGGACCGAACCACAATAAATCTGTGTTTGATTTTTCTCTCTTCCCTACTCATTTACTTTATGTTTGCCATATCACAATAGCACTAGTAAATTGATCTACCATTGAATGCCATATTTCGATATAGTAATTGCTTGATAAATCAATTGGTTACCGGCAGTGCGCTCTCTATGTTATGTTTGAGCTTGCTCAATCTGCTGAAGTAACTAATCTTATTCTATTCTTAAATTTAGTTTCAAATTCCGCATTTTTATTTGAGAAACCCAATTCACCCACTCTTGTGTTGCTATTTGGACCAACAAAATCAACCTAAATGAACAAACATGTCACATAAGAGTGCATGCACACACAGAAGGCGAGAGAGAGAGAGAGAGGAGGGAGGGAGAACCTGCATCAAAGATGAGGCCAGGATCTAGAGCGGCTTTGGGATTAACATGGCCACTTCCATAATCAAAAGGTGTTGCTGGGACCAGAGTCACAGTTTCGGAACCTGAATACTGTTGAGCTTGAAGGGGTCTCCCTGCTCTGTCCAGTGTTGTTGATGTAGTCATCAAGGCTGATTTAATTGCAGCAGGGCTCCAATGAGGATGCTTCTGCTTTATAAGAGCTGCTATTCCTGCAATATGAGGCGCAGCCATGCTCGTCCCAGATATCATAGCAAATCCTTCCCCTGCATCAGTCAAAAACAAATTAGGAGTAAAACAAAACAATAAATAAATAACTCAAAAGTTTCGTAGGATTTCTTAGAAAGTAAAAGCTTGGACTTCTGTGCAAATGGCCAAATGAGTTCTTTTTATCAACCAAAAGGAGCATCCATCTCTACAATAATAATAATAATAAAAGAAAGAGGCGCAAAACGTACACACAAAGCCCCAAATGAATAACCCCCTCTCTCGTACTAACTCAAATTAAGCTGACTTAAGAATTTTGTAAAAAAATTGCTGACTTGAGAGTTTCACCCATTCATTCTGAATATCATATATTTAATTTCAGTGAAAATTCTACAAATTTATTCCACCACTGGAATTAATAGAAGCTTAGAGACGATTTTAAAGCGTAAAACCGTAATCAAAGATCTAAAAGGAGAACGGTGCTCAATTGTGTCTGTGAATTATTTACCAATATAATTAGCCTCATCTGTTCCATTAATAGACCAGGCAGCCCAAATTAGAGAACCAGGAGCCAGAATATCTGGTTTCAGTAGATCTGCATCTTGAAAACTATAATCCTTAATGTTGGGACCTCTGGCTGAAAACAATGCTACTTGTGGGGCTGATTTGTGTAGTACAGGTGTGAGTCCATCCCCAATGCTGCCAGTTGCTTTGAAGCTCTTCACACGTCCAGTCCAATCCCTTGCTGTTGATATCTTGTAGTAATCTATAAGCTCCTAAATCAATGCACGCACCAAATCCCAAAAAATATAAACATGAGTAGGAACAAAATGGATAGGGGACATAAAAAATAAACACAAAAACTTTGGACACCCAAAAATGACTTGCTACGTACAAAGAACAAACTTGAAATGTACAAAGAACAAACTTGAACTACTAATACATGGCAAATTCAAGGGAAAGTCAAGCTAAAAAACAGTTCAGACATGGCAAACCTATATTAGGTTCAGGATACTTGGAAAAAAAAAAACCCTTGTTTCTTTTAAGTGGCTTAATAAATATAATCCTTTCAACATGTTCAAGATCTAAAACAGGAATTGACCCCATATATTCACCAAATGGGACACTTGCAACTTTAGCAGTAATCATGAAGATCATAATATTTAGCGCCCTACTTGCAGTGATATTTACCATTGACCTGCTAACTTCTGTGATGACAATCCCAGGAACTCCAACAGGAACCGGATCAAATTTAGCTCCCGGAGAAACGTTTTCTACAGCAAGAACAAAACCAATTGCACCAAGGCTCTTGGCTGTTTCTGACACTTTCTTGATCGATGCAGTACCAACAACAAAGTTAAAAGAATAGCCACAAAGAAGAATGTTTCCTTCCACCAAGTTTTTGTTTAAAACTTCTGGCCTCTGGCAGTCTGAAGGGCTAAACTTCATTACTGAAGAATCCAGCAAAACATCATTGGCTGCAACCATGGTGAATGTTTGATTTGCATGTGTCGCAGCTGAATTAAGCATGAGACGCATTCAGCTTCCAGAAGACATATATATGACAAAAAACTGAAAGTCAATCGCATGAAACAAGCAAGGGGAAACGAATTCGTTTGGAGGCTGCTTAAGAAAAACTATTTTCATATCCAAATCATAGTAAAAATCTCCTTTTCAAAATCTATTACAATAAAAGAAAATCTTTTATGAAGCTTCCAAAAGCGGTCGAAATGATATCAGGTAGAGCAAAACTGGAAGGGAACATATCAGATAGTACAACAATTCGACTATTGCCATAAGAAATATATTACAACAGTACTTTTGAAACATTTTGAGCTAAGATTAATAAAAACTTTAGGTTTGATGCCTTAAACCTAAAATTAGGGCTGATCAGAAGTTTCAGTAACATTTCTCCGAAGATCCAGTAACCTGTGAACAATCTGGCAAAATTCAGCCCTTTTCATTCACAACCCAACCCTTTGTTCCACCCTTTCAGAAGTATAAAATCCAGAAGCTTTGCAACCAAACACAAAACTGATGGTTGGCAATATAATTGCATGTTTTGTAAACCCATCTTCATCAATCTTAGTAAAACTGGCAGTTGACTATGGCGCCAACCAGGTGTGTATCCAGGTTACCAAACATCAGCCCATTTCTTCATAAATACACTTTTATCTCAAATTGCACAACACGAAATTGCTGAAGCTATATTTATATTAAATAGCTATCAATTTGGACTTTGACTCAATTTTTTTGCTACACAACTTTGACTCATTGAGGTAGCCTGCATTAAAACTCATACTTTATGCTCTCAGCCCTCAGGTGACTTGGGCTAGTAGAACTCATGCATGCCAATGCAAGAAAAACACCATTATCATTTGAATCCAATAGAAAAGTAGTTGATAGCTGAGGCAGAGAAATATGACCTTGGTGCTCTTCAGGATTCAGCAGAGAATAAAAAGGAATTAAAAATACAAAATATGGAAGAGAAACAACTAAAAAGAAAAAGGAAAGGAAAACTTTAACAATGAGGATAATTGTCTGCTTCATCATTTGTTGAAATATACATGCCCAGAGTGAAACTGAAAAAGTGCAGAACCATGTCAGATAGGACATTAAACACCATTAGTCAGAACTGGTGTAAAATCCAACAAATTGATTGAGGTTTGAACTTTCCCAGATGAATCATTCTCTTCACATCTTCCAGGATAACATGTCAAGAGAAAAAACGTCCAAAAATTGAGGGTGTTGCTTTGTCTAACTAAGAATTGACGATAAATGTACATCAAGCTAATGAACTTTTCTTTGTTTAAATTTTTTACATTAGACTGCAGACAGTACCAATCAGTTGAATTGAAAACTTTCCTTTCTAGATCAAATTCAATAAGTAATGCAACAGTTTTCTGGACATCTAGTAATGTTTGTTTGCTAATCCTACCAAGTCAACGTGAGTAAGAGAGACTTACGTGACAACCCCATCCCAGGCAAGATTTTTCCATTTCCAAGAGTCAGATGGTTTTTGTATCTGCGATCGTCAATTGCAGCAGCTACAGATGCTATCCATGGACTATAGGACAACAAAGTTTTGGGAAAAGGACCACCATTTCCAGCTGCCTGTGCAACAAACACTCCGGCTTTCACAGCGGAAAGAAGTGTAGCATCAAATGGATTTAAAAATGTAGTTTTCGTGGTTGCTGGAGGACTGTTGGGGCTCATGGAGAGATTGAGAATGTCCACACCATCATGAACAGCCTGTCAACAAAAACTTTTTGTTACCTATTCATATGAAAGTGGAAAAAAGAAGTACAAACAGATATCTGCAGGACATTTCTCAAGCAGAAAGAAAAGATCTTAAGCATTTTTTTGTGTTGCCTCCTACAAAGCAGCGACACCTCTAGGGGTCCCTGTATTGCAGTGTCCCGACACGGGGACACATGTCACGTGCCACGTGGATGGGGACACGGCTAATTTGAATTTTTGAGGGGGACACGGCTGGGGACACGGCAGGGGTCTGTCAAACTGAAATTTTTTAAAACTTTTTGGGGTAAATTATAATTAATCAATACTTGGAGTAAAAAAGTGTAATTTATTCATATAATTTCTTTCATATGTATAGAAGTTTTTCTCCTCTTGTTTTGTTTATATTTTCTGAAAAAAAAATATATACATTATATTATATATAAATAAATATACATGCAGTGTGTCCCCTGTAGTGTCTGTATCCCCATTTTTTTAGAATTCCGTGTCTGTGTCCGTACCCATGTCTGTGTCCGTGCATCATAGAACTTGCCGCAAACCAGACCCAGAAAACACTCGCATAAGAGTTTTTTGTTTCGAAACAGCATGACATCATGGAACCAAAATAAAATGCTAACAAAGCTGCCTCATTAATATGGCCCAAATTTCAAAACAAATTCAAAGCGGATAGTAACAATATGCTGTTACTCAAATGTCGGTGGACCAACCATGCCAAGAGTCAATTCATTTTTAAAAGAGCTATCAACAAACTGCAAGTTTATTCAAACAGGGAACAAATAAACCTGCAATGCAAACAAGCATAAAATGCATATCTGACCATTCCAATGCCAAAACAGGCAATAATATAGCCCGGATCCTAATGTAATATACAAAGAAGGGGAAAAGAGAAGAAAAGAGTTCATTCCTCAAAATGTTAAGGAATCTGAATTGGATTTAGTGTTAATGTAATACAAAGCAAAACAGAAGCACACGTCATCATGTAGTTCTCTGTCTTTGTGCCAAGAAAAAGAATTTCCCGAGGTTAAATAAAATCCTGGTTGACTACATTCGGTGCAAGGATCAACAGACAGCCTTAACGCACCGAAAAGATATTGCTTGATAGTGTGAGTGCGCAACATGCATTTTTGCTTGAAACAAGAAGTAACATGAAAAAACTATACAGGTTGAAATATCGAACGATGACTGATAAAAATCACCACTCGCTCTCTTTCCATAATGCAACTTGGGATTAGCGCCATTGCATTGGATTACCTGATCAATAGCAGCAACCACATCTGCAACAAAACCTCCAAAAAGCCTGTAAAGTGCCTTGTAAACAGCAACTCTGAATAAAGACAAGTTCAACCGTAAGCAATCAAATGACTAATATTGAGGAAAGATGAAGAAACAATTAGCACACCATCATTATTGGTGAAAGTTAATGATCCTCACCTTGCACGAGGAGCCATTCCACTTGCTTTCCCAAATTCGTATCGATGCATTCTCACAGGAATCCCATTGTTACCAGCTGCAATAGCTGCTGTATGGCTGTTCAGCACCAGAAATCAAGTCATGCAAGAAAGCAGGCAGCCAAACAGAAATTACAAAAAATAAAAGACAAAATGGTAGCATGACATTCGCATAGGTTTAAATGTTACAGAATCTTCTGGGCTCTAACCTTCCATGTCCATCTCCATCCAGGGGAGAAGCAAAATCAATCTGAGGATTAAATACCCCGGCTGCAATTGCAGCTTCTGCAAAATGTTGGGCACCAATAATCTTCCCATTGCAGAAGCTCCGTTTGGTGTCGGGATCAACTTCACATTTTCCTCTGTATTTTGGAAGAGGCCCATATGGTTCTTCATTGTAGGTTGCGAAGCTTGGATGGTGAGAGTAAATCCCCGAGTCCACAAACCCTATTACAATGCCTTCTCCAGCTTTATCAAAGCCACCTCCTGTTGGCCATACTCCAGTTGGAAGCCCCAAAAATTGTGGGGTGTGTGTCGTGAGTTTCCTCACTTTCCAATCTCTCTCCACTGACTTGACACCAGGGGCTCTCCCAAGAATTTCAGCCTACTAATATATTAGCTAGTGTAAGAAAATGTAGATAGTAATACTACTGACACTGACCAGTAGTTATGAACAAAGTTTCCATTAAAAATTGACATGATATTCTGAATTGTCACCTGTTCAGGAGAAATGTGAACTGCAAATCCATTGATTAGATGCCGATAGCTATAGAGTTTCTTGTACGTCCCATGGTCAAACAGCATCCCCAAAAGCATATCATGTTTCTTTTCCAAGTGGCGAGAGTAAGATGTCACTTTTTCACTGAAACGAGCCAAAAGTACAGTGAAAAGAAAGCAAGCAAGGAAGACTTCAAAGAGCGTACATGTCTCTCTGCTGGATAGCCTGAGTAGGATGTCAACAGTTCCCAGTGGCAATGCACAAGGAGTAAGCAAAATTGAGGCTCTAAATGTCAGAACAATTCGCCTAAAATAGCCTCACAGGATTCCCCCAGCTACAGCCCACAAGCTGCAGCAAGCGAGGGGTAGACGATGACTGAGTAATAGTATCTCCATTTAGTTCCTAAAACACAAGTGCCAGGTACTAGAGAACCCTTTTCCATCCACAGTAAACACTTCTTCAAAATGGTGCCAGATGAATTGGTTTGGAGGCTCCGATGTGCCTTTGATCCATCCAGATCAATAAATGGAGGCTACATGCATCCATGTAACGCAAGCACAGTGCGTAAAACAAGTATTCACTTCTTAGAATAATTCCCAAGTATATTGGAATGATTGGGTAGACAGACTAATTGCGTGTAAATACGCAATAAATGAAACATGGTATGACCAGGAAACTATACTTATATCTTCTCTGATCTTCCACGGAAGGTGAAGTTCAGAAATAAGCACACCTAATTTCTTCAACTTTAAGAATTTGTGGTAGTTGAATTATTCACCTAATACAGAAGCATAGTACTTCTGACCCAGCAAAATCACCTTGTTTATGTGGAGAAGACACTATGTCACTGTCATAACGGAATTTCCAGGATTGCAATCTTTGTTGACTTATTATCCTAATAGCACCACGAACTACTCTAAGCCAGAAAGGCTTAAACAAAGTGAGAAGCACTCAGAGAGGGTCTTAAGATACCTTAAACTGAAAGTAGTTGAATCTACAAGTCCCAAAAACGTCAAAGCAGTCAAAATTACGCAAGAATATGGAAAAATACATTTCAGCAGCCATGATCCAAAATCATTGATAGAATGCCAGATGGTGACAAGAGGCATATGAATTCAATGAACTTAATTGATTTTCTTGAAATTGACAAAATGGACAACAACTTTGGGAGTACCTGGTAACATCAATCTTCTCATCAGACTCTACATAAGTGGCTTCAAAGCCATCAACACCACCTCTGTAACTTACCACTGGCTCTCCTTCCACCCTTACTATGTAAACATCCGCCTTTCCCACAACAAATATGCTGAGCAGCATTAGTATTTTACACCCAAACTCCATCCCCGCCATTTTTGCTGATCCAGTTCAGTTCAGCAACTAATCTGCTTCAGTTCAGCCACAAACTGTAAATAAATACCATAACACTTACCACAACAACAAAAGCAAACCAACCTTAGCTTATTGTGCAATTTTCCTTGCCCAAATTATAAAATAAAAAGATTGGCACAAAAAATAACCCAATAACTTCTGATTCACATTCACCCAACCTAGCGTATTGTGCAATTCTTCTAGTACAATTAATTTTTTTAAAAAAAGATTAACACAAATACTGTTAAGATTTTAGTACATTTCTACCAATATAAATATACAGACGCACATTTATGAGCCTGAGTATGCAAGAAAGGAATCAAAAAATCTAAAGTAAGCTCACATTTGAAAGCGGAAACCAGATCAAATCAGAACAAAAAGACGAGATCTTCACCCTCACAGTGTAACGAGCAAGAAAGGAATCAACCGAAAGGGCACATTTCCAACATGAAAGATCAAAACACAAACTGTATGTGAAATCAAATTAGTAATTTGGAGGCGAAATTTAGCTACATTTACTTCGCAATCGAGTATAAATTAGTTGATGAACAGAGAGATTAGTAGAATCCAGATGGAAAGCGGAGAGTGAGAATGAGAAATGGGTAGTGTAGAGAGAGAGAGAGAGAGAGAGAGGTTAGGGCTAGAAGCCTAGAACTTTATTAACGCGCCAGACAGGGGGGACCGAGGATAAAGGAGTCACACTGAAATCATTATTAAAATCCAAGTAAGATAGTAGGAGTATTATTATACTGCTAGTATTAAAATATACAAACAAGTTTAATTCTGATTAAGCAGCACATGTTTAATTGATTACTACTCCAACTGGCATGTAGAAAATAGAAAGTGAAACGGTTATGCAGCGGCCCGAATTATACTTTCCTCGTAAGGCCTATTAAACTAACCTCCATACTAGCCTCATTAAGTTGGAGGACTCACCGTGACGCGGATTCATCCGTCAACTGAACTCATTGGGTAGCGGATTTGCCGAACCGAGCACCTAATCGGACACACTTTTTGAACCGAGCAACCTTTGCCAAACTGGGCACACTTTGTCGGGCCGATAATTCTAGGACACTTGCAATGGGCCGAGCCAGTGGGTTCTAAGGGTCGCTGCAAGGACGGAGCCAGGATTTTGGCATAGGAGGGATGGATATACACAAAAAAAAATTCAAAATTAAGACAATGATATTAATTTTTACTAACTCAAAAATATATATATAAACAAAATAACACCAATACATATGAAACTAAACATGTTTCTAATATCAACTTTGCAAAAGGTATTAACGTTTATCTAATTCTATCTAGTGTCTACTCAGGCATCTTAAACTGTGTTCAACACTCTTTCTTATTATTAACAACATCAATGATAGTGTTTGTGTCCAAACCTCGAGTAATATCTTTCTCAATAAAAGGGATCAAAAAAATTGTTAAATAATCGTCTTCCATCCTGTTGTGACGAAATCTTTATCTTCAGACATTTTTATAGCAGAAAATGCACATTCAATTGTATTTGTTGAAACATGTTAAGTTAATATAAGCTGAATCAACTTATCGAAAAGATGATATATCGTGTACTTTCTTGTATTCTCCAACATTTCTCTCAACTTTGAAATCGTTGACAAATTTTGAAACTCACGATGCCTAGACACATCAAACTTATAATTTTGCAATTGATATCTCAAGTGGTATTTTTCTTACTCAATGAAATCCATTGAATAATACTTCTCTGCATGTCTTCAAGTATCTTCAATGTTGAATGATCTGAAATCATCGCGAGGATCTAGAAATGTATTTAAAATAAGCAACTTCATTGTATATTCCTTAAATCGAATGTTCAATTCTTGCAATTGAGAATCGACTATTTTCGGAGCCTCTAATTTCTTTTACTCTTTTCCTTCACTTTGATGTCCACAGACCACGTTAAAGAGTTTTGAGCTTCCAAAATTTCAATGAGCCTTAGGCCCAATTTTCCAAAAAAATTTAGCACCCACGTGCTAAAATCATGATATTTTAAATCAAAAAATGAAGCGGTTCCGTGCATCGTTTTCTGATTTTTTTTCGTACCAAATTAAAGTACTCCTTATGTATTTTAATTTGGTGCAAAAAAAATTGGAAAACTATGTACAGAACTACTTCATTTTTTGATTTGAAATATTATGATTTTAGCACATGGGTGCTAAAATCTTTTGGGAAACTGGGCCTTAGTTTTTAAAAGTAAACAGGCTTTGAGTCCTTAAAGTGAGTTGGGTTATAATTATCGGCGTTGTTTTGTTTTAAAAAATTGTAATTACCTCATAAAAATCAATTTTAATACACAGTTGTTTCATAGCTTGATAAATTTTAAAGCTATTCATATTATTTTTAATGAAAAATGGAAGGGGGGACAAGACTATATAGTTTGATGATAAATATATATTTTTTCAATATAATAGTACAATTTTTTAAAAACGTAGGGCGACTGCCCCTACTAGCCCCCTAGCTCCATCCTTGGGTTGTTGCTATGCGTGCCTAACGTGTCAATACGACATCAAGCTGCGCGGGCTTGGATCACCTGATAGAGCGGGGAGTTCACCAAGACTCGTTGACTTATAAAATGTGTGTCAGATGTGACGCCAGCCAAAGCGACTGGCCTGCAGGCATTTTGACCAGATCAAGTGATGTGCCTAGGGAACTGACAGCGCGATAGGCGTGTGGAGAGCTTGGAGCCCAAGTAACTTCTTGCCTATAAAAGGCAGACTCCCCTAACCTGAAGAGGTATGGGTTTTCAGAATGTATAAACCCCTCTCTCACTCATTTTCTCTCTCTAGAAACTCTAAAACTCTTGCTTCTTTCATCTTTTTCCTCCTCTGACTTAATCGTTGGAATGCCTTCCTAGCCGGAACCCTTGGTTGGTTAGGTGTTAACAATGTTGCTACATGTGCAGGCTAGGTAGAGTCCTCAGATGAACCAGAGGCTAGGAGAAAGCCTCAAAAGGAACAATTAGGCGGAGTCCCCACACGCCTAGGCAAAGGCCCCCAGGTGAGATTCTTCCTAGCCGATCGGTTAGGCAAGAGCGCTTAGGTTGAGCGCTTAGGCGAAAGGGCTTAAACAGAGCCCCTATACGCCCAAGGGAAAGGCCACAAGTGAGGTTCAGTCTAGCCAGTCGGCTAGGGAAGAGCGCTTAGACGAAAAGGACTTAGGCGGAATCCTTACACACCTAGGCAAAGGTCCCATGCGAGATCTGTCCTAGCCGGTCGGTTAGGCAAGAGCGCTTAGGCAGAGCGCTTCAGTGGAAGGGCTTAGGTGGAGCCCCTACGCAGCTCAAGGGTTCATAGGAGGTTCAATCCAGAATCGATGCCCCTACAAGTTATATTTGGGGGTGGTTGAAATCCTCTCTTTTTGGCTTTTTACATTTTGTTATTTTTTTTATTTTTTGACTTATGGCCAAAATGTATTATTAAATCGGTAAAGTCTTTGGAAGATTTGTGTGGAATGCATTTAATAATAGAGTAGTGTTTAAGAGATGTGTGCGTAATACATTTTATAGGTATTTATGTTAATCAAAATGAGAAAAGTAAAAAAATGATAATTCAAAAAGCTCATCTCCCCTACTTCTCACTTCTTTTCCCTTAACTCAAAAACCAAAAAATCATTATTCCATAACTCATTTTTGGCACTTTCACTCAAACACCTAAAATGCAGAAAATGTAAAACGGAAATGGAAAAAACAGCCACCCAAAACACTCCATAAATGGAAAATTTCACCCCATAAAAATGCTAAAAGAAATAGCACTTTGAGAAAAACGGAAAACTCACCCTCCCTAAATGTTACGAAAAATCTTAATTTCCCCAATTTATTCCAAAAAATGTTACGAAAAATATTAATTTTCCCAATTTTTTCCAGAAAAAATAGACATTTACTCTAATCGTGATTAGACTTGTTCGGAATGATTTACGACTTGGCAAACGAAGACCCAATTGCTCATATGAACATTTTATGTATTAATTCGGAGCTATGAAATTAACGATCGACAAACCTCTAGTAACCTCCTCCGGACACCACCATCCCCACCTCTACCTTCATACCACAATTGCTGTCGACTCGTCGCTCTCTTCTACAGTTCCACCGCCTTTGATTATGTTCCTCCACCACCCTCCTCAGTCACCCAATCGCCACCATCACCACTCTCAAATCCTCCTCGTACATTTTTTATATTTTTTTATCACCATTAATGCCAGGGGTGCAAACGAGCCGAGTCAAGCTTTGTAGTGTTAAATTTCCGGCTCGCGTCAAGTAAAACGAGCGAAAAATTGAAGTTTTCGAGCTCGGCTCATCATAAACGAAAGCGAGCCCTTATCGAGTTGAGTCGAGTAATTTCTTAAAAGTCTCCTTAAACGGTGGAAAGCCTAAGTAATCGAAGTCGAAGCTTTTGCTTGAAATGAAGTTTTCTTGGCCAGAAGAGCTTTGGCCGAGCGAGAAGCTTTAGCGAAGCTCGTTAACTAAAAGAACGAGCGTCGTGGCCGAAGCCTCGTTCGTTCTTATCGAATCGGCCGCCGAAGCCTCGAAGATTCTTTGGGGTTAAATTTCGGTTGCTCGTTCTTGACCTAATTAATGTTAGCTTGTTCCAATTTTTTTTTTTTTTTTTAATCTCTGCATCCAAAAGCTTTGTTTCACTCTCTCTCGGACTAGTAAAATTTTAAATTGTTTGGATCTCTCGTTTGTATGAACTAATTTAAGATTGATTAGATCTCAATGTTTGAACCGATTCTAACTGTTCGGATTTTCAGGTTCAAACTTCAAATCCTTATTCAAGATAATCCGAGCCGTTGAATCTCAGAATTCACACTGCCCGAATTTATTCGGTGCAAATCACCCTTTCACGGCTTATCCGTGAAAAAGTTTTTCTCATTTCAAGTTGTTCAAGACTTAACTTCGAAACCAGTTCTAATGGTAATGATAGTGAATGATGGCTGGCTATAGCTGTGGGACATGGAGCCTTGTGGTGGCTGGTCTTAGTGGCAGTTCCAGGAAATTTTCACAAACCGGTTAAGGATTAACTCTATTAACTAGTCCCTTTTTTTCTAAGTAGGATTAACTATTCATATATACACAAACTTTCATATGCTAACGTGAATAATACGACCAAACAATCCAAAAATACATAAGATGTCGCAATTATTTTCGGCGAAATCCATATTTTGAGCCAACCAAAATTAAACCCCACGCATAGGTACTTTATTGTAGGAAATTATGTAGCGAATAGGTTCACAAAGATTTTTTTGGACATATGCTATTGTTTTATGAGTTACAAAGTTGATTGTCGTTTAGAGGGATGCCATAGCAAGATATTGATAGCAATAATATATATATATATATATATATATATATATATATATATATATATATACATTTTCTTCTGATAAAAAAATAGATACTTTTTTTTCCATCTCTCTATTTTCCTAATTTTTGTCATTAAACTTGATTATTTTGTTTTGAACTACTAACTAATATATTGGGTGTTTAATTTTGAATTACCTGGATTGATGGATGTTCATAATATAGGACTAAGTGTTCACACAAAATTCGAGATAAAATTACTACATGTACTATAAGAAATAAAAAACTTTACGGTGTTCAATTGACACATTTATGGGGGAGAATTAAGCTATGGATTGATTTGCGGATTAATTTTCTGGGATGGGTGTTCAATTATTTTAGGGTTAAGTATTCAAATATTTTTAAGTTGGGTGTTCATGAAGGGCTAAAATAATACAAAACTAAATGTTTTTTTGAGTTGGGTTTGCCCCTACTAGTTATCTTAAACATAAAGTTGTGTGTAACAGTGGTACGTCCGTCGAAATATCATTTTATGTTCTCAACGGTTTTTAACTAACTTGTAAACCATATATGTTCGAGATAATTTTGGACACAGAGAAGGTAAATACACGTGGTGCCCGGCACGGCTCGGATGAGGTGTTGCCGTGTCATATACCGCGTGTATATACTACGTATATATGCTTTCCCATAGACACAAGTTCAAAATGCCATTAAACTCGAACTAGCAAGACTCGAATACGATAAGATGCCTACTCCTAACCAGAGAGGAAGAGTCCATTTCCAATACCTTAATTTTTCTCCACTTTTTCTAGACAGAAAATTGACAGATACTGTAAACTAACATTCCCATTCTCAGCCAACAAAATCAAGGGCATAGTCAGGAATCAGATTTACCCTAGAACTCAAAATTTAATAAATTACACATGTATAATTAACGTTCAACAGTCAATGCTTTGTCAAGCTAGTCTTCGGCAGTGGCGTTGTTACAAACTATTTGCCTACATCAAGAACAATTATTATCTACATACCCAATTATTAAACAATGAGAATTAATTTATTCATTGTAATTAAATACACGAGTAAAAAAAAAAAAAAAAAACTCTATAATGTGTTTCCTAGGAGGAAGAAATCGGATATAAAAATCTAGACACGCGCAAATGGCTGGACATAGGAAATATTATCCAGTGCTACTATGTCTTGCACGTGAACAAAACTTTCTTCGTGTAAAATTTTACATATATATATATATATATATATTTTTTTGTTTTTGAGAACTCCACTTGGGCGGTAGCCCACCTTAATCCAAGCTAAGATCCGCCCTTGAACAAAACCTAATATCCGGTTATTTATTTCGGAAAAATATTTCATAAATCACGCATTGTCTCCGGAAAGTGGCTCAGGGTTGTTGACTCGGCTAACCAGTGGAGACAAGCTCGTGTAATGGGGCTATGAGCAGATATGATAGAAACGGTCCCACCTAACTAGTCCTCAATTCTATGAGCAGACGAACTCAAAAAGCCGTCGCCCAAGCTAAGCCAATTCAAGAGTCAAAATCCAGATCTCGGAGTTGAGTCGAGCTCGTGTTACGGGGCTACGAGCACATGTGAGGAACGGTCCCACCTAACTTGTCCTTATTCTCGTACAACTCCACATGAGACTTGGGTAAACGCCATTTCCCAATTCTGTGGACAGCAACGGGAATTGGATATTCCCAACCTCAGAAGTCAAGAACTTTATCCCCAGAGAAAGAAATAGACATTGCTCCACTAATGCTATCACCAAACCCAACAAATCTAATGGTATCACCGTCCAACTTTTTACAACGCTCCCCGTTTCCTTTTTTTTTTTTTTTTTTTCCGACGATCAGAGTGTTTAGGTTAGCTTATACGCACCTCGACTATACCCATTTCCCTTTCGACTTATCAAGCAATTGATGTTGAATAACTATTCTCAAGTTTTTTTCAAAAATTGTCAAGTAAAGCCAATGAAAATGTATTTTCCGATATATGATCATAAAAGAAGTTTGTGGAAAAGTTAAAATATAAGTAATGTTTAATTTTGTAGGTTACAACGTGATCTCTGCAGAATCTTGACTTTCTTGAAGGAAAACATTTGAGAAAAAAAAAAAAAAAAATTCCCCCGGGAAAGTTAGATATGTAGGTTGCACGTACTAAATCCATGGGGACATACCACACAAAGATAAATTGTGCAATGCATGAGATGGAGCCTGGAGGCTCAGCGTTTGGGGCCCTACACGAATAATCTGAAATGTTAGATAAATGCTTAGAATAATTTTTCAAGGAGCCCCGCCAGAAATCACCTCCATCGGACTTGCGTAAGTGGTTCATCCAAAAAAAACACATTTCATTTAAAATTGTTTGAATGAAATGGGATTTTTTTGGATGAACCACTTACGCAAGTCCTGTGGAGGTGATTTCTCGTGGGGCTCCTTGGAAAATTATTCTAAGATGATCTAACGGCTCGGATTGTTCGTGTGGGTCCCCGAGACCCATCTATGCCCAATCTGTGCACTATTGGTCTGTACCAATAGAAGGGTTCGGTTTTGAAACACGTACTAGTATTTTTGCTTCACATTTAAGCCACCAAGTTTATAAGTAAAAAATCAAAACAAAATCCAAGTTTAGGGATATGAGATAAAGTTATTTACACCGAATTGATTGTATTACACCATGTGTTCAAACAGTGGTCTCAAATAGTAAAACATGGACATGTGGCATAATACAATTGATTTGGAGTAAATTTTTGTTTGCATCGGCGGTGAAAAAGTAATTTAAACTCAATACTAGGAATAGAGAAGAATTTCAATGGGTTTAGCCGTTCGAAATCATGGGACTAAAGGATAATACGTCACAGAAGTGTGCTCAGAAATAAAATGGTTCCAATTTGATGATGAAAAACTTCATGCTTCTACCCGTGGCGGATACATGAATTCTATCTAGGGGGTCACCTTTTAAGCATAACTGGGAAAAAAAAAATTCACAATCCACAATCCAATCTAATCTAATCTAATGAGAAGAAAAAATGTTTAAACATTCTTCATTAAGCATATAATATGTCAAAGTTAAGACACTTGAAAAGATTTCAAACATAAGTGCACAAAATTATAGATTTTTTTTTTCTAAAACTTTTTACAATTAACTCCTACGGATTTTCATCTTCTGAAAGTTTTGCATGAGTATATCATCGTCAATGTCAGCAAAAACATCTCTTTCTATGCACACCATCAAATAATTGTTCAACAACAAATCATTCATTTGGTTCTGTAAGCGATTCTTCACAATGGCCATCGTAAAAAATACTCTTTCAACAGTAATAGTCCCAACCAGTAAGATCAATGCCAAAGTCAAGAGCAAGTAAACTAAAGGATATAGTTTATGTCTCCCGGTCTCTACCATTTTCTTAGAAAGAAGTCCATTTAAGCTCGAAAAAACATCATTTGATTGCACGTCAAAAATATGCGAATCAAGTTGATCAGAAAGCACCATGAGCTTTACCTGAGAAAACTCTTTTGGATAAAACTCGGCAAGACGAATCAATTTATCTCTTGCAAAACAAGAGAATGAGTTGAATGGGTTTAAACATGCCACACAAAGTATCAACTCACTATTTGCCTTGGTGAAACGAACATTTTTTTCTTGAAATTGCATATCTATAACTCTAGATTTTTAACTCCAAAAAAAAAAAAAATTCTAGAATTTTGCGGGGTCGCGTGACTCCCTTGCCCCTTAAACAATCCGCCCTTGGCTCCTACTCAAGGTTCTAAAACTCGCTAAACACTTCTAGGGCGACCGGGTACTTGTTAGGTCCCAGAGCCGAGTACTTGGCGCCTAGTCAAGCAAGTCAGCTAGAGACCTTCTAATGTCTAGACAGTAAGTATGCGGCTTTCTAGACCTTCTTTTAAAAACACTGCTTCTACTGAACCATATTTGAAAAATGGAACGCTTAATGCTTACGAAGAAATAATAGACTTATGTTTTGTCGAAATTTTGAGAGCCAAGGCGACCGCGTTGTCACATGCGAATCTGTGCTAATGTCTGGCATTTAGCTGATTACGATATCTTCAACCCATGTGAACTGATTGTCATTTAGATATCAATCAAATAAGGTACAGTTTGGAACCATGTCCTCCAGGAGGGGAATAGGGATCGAGAAGGGCAAGTTATATCTCCCATGAAATGAATTTCAAATCCGTGTATATTCATAACAATTTATCCGGCGGAGGGACAGAATCAAAAATTTTACTAGAGATCAGGGTCGTGATAATGAGTTTGCAATCTATAACGTATATATTGGAATTGTGATAATTAACTGTTCAATAAGAGCGAGATAAAATCGTCTTATGTTTGGAATTACAGTGGTATATATAATATAAAAGTTAAATAAATCACTTTCTAATCCTTATCCAACTTCACACACTACTAGTTCTACGATATAATTATGTGTGTATAGATTCGAACATAGATTATGTTTAGAATCGTATGATGCACGTAAATTCTACTAAATAAACGTGAAGCGTTTACATGTTAGACGATTTTGAACACATATTTATCTGAACATGTGTGTGCATATTTTTCTATAGTCTATCCTCAAATTCCTTTTGGTTTTGAGACCTCAAAACTAGTGTTTGTGAGAACTGAGAGGGGGAATATTTTAACATGAATAAATTCAGTGAAAAAGACATCAGTTCATTACTCTGCCATGGGGGGACAAAGGTAGTTATCAATTGTGGCACAGGGGGCATGACATTTTTGGCGGTCTTATAAAGTTGTTTTAGATTTTTTTTTTCGACGGTCAGAGTTGTCTGGATCAATTTACGTGCACATCGATTATTCTCCTCTTCTTCGATCAAAGGCAAGTCATTCACGCCGGGACTAGGAGATTTACAAGATATTTCTCTCGTGACCTGGCCCCGAGAAGTAGCTAAGTTTTGAACCCGAAATGTCTGAATTTACAAATCATCCCTATTGCCTCGTGACAGTCTGTTTTTGACCTCTATAATCCCTTATTGACCGTTATGTCACTTTCTACCAACCTATGGTGTTGATACACCTTATTTATTCATGATCAACTTGGTGATTTTTTTTTTTTTTCATATAACCATGATGTTTGGACTAGCATATACGCATCTCAACCAATTTTGAGGTCCTGAATTATGAATGGGCAAACATCCGGTGGCCCCTAAGGTCGGGAATGTTTAACCTTTGCTGATTTCGAACAAGCAACATCATGGAGACAAACATTTATTGCTTTCACACGTCTATTTGACTAAACTCAAATGGGTTTATGGTGAATTGATCAATCACCATAACTCTGTTTTTGACTCTTGTGTCATATAAAAAGATTACCTTTCCCCTGACATGTTATGTAAATGATATCATTTTGAATGGGAGCATGGCTACGTACATGATATAAACATCATGAAACACAGGAAACATTTTTATGGGGCCTTCCTATGACTTTTTTGCTTTATAAAGAGATTTAGCCTGATTTTATTTATTCAAATATAATTTTCATAAAAGTTTTGCGTCAATTTATTTTTAGATTATGTAATTGCCTCAAAGAAAGAAATCTAGAAAGTAAAAAGTTATTTAAAACAATTTAAAAAATCACTAAAGACAAATATAACTCCAACTCAGACACATTCTTTAGGGGTGGAGCTACATAGGGCCGTCCTTCCTATTTTGGAGTATATTTTATATATTTTTACAGATATTTTTCAAAAATATACAATTTCAAAAATAATTAAAAATTAAGAACGAGAACACTAAATTCTGGTGAATGATGCTGTTCGATAATGATACTGTGTTCGTTGAGTGATATGATAACAAAAATACTCAAGATTAATTTTTTTAATTTATCAAAACCATCCAACTAAAACTCGAATGAATGGATTTAGACTAAAAAAAATCATTGAGTGACGATTTCTTTCATAATCTGATCTCCTCCGACTTCAATTTCTAACTCCGCCACTGCATATTTTTAAATTTTTTTTCCAACTATTTTAAGTTTGTTTAATCCTCCCATCAAGAGGAATACACAATTCAAAAAAACTTAAGCAAAATTGGCAAAAGTCATAAACCCCCCAAAAAATAAAAATATTTATATATGAAACATAATTGAACTATAAAGTTGGGTCAAACTCACACTTATGAACCTTTAATATTTCTAATGCGAGTTAAAAGTGTTCAGCTCATCAGGAAAAACAAAAACTTGCTCAACAAAAGAGTTACAATAAGATATGCATAAGATCATGCTCATAATGGAAAGGAGATCTCTCATAATTAGCTTGTCAATCAAAATGAAATGAATTTGAATCTGTTTTAAATTAAAGAGAGTTAGATGTTTGGAATCCAATAATGTTCTTTCTTCGATCCTTTGGCCCATATCTTCTCGATCCCGTAGTCCCATAAGTTGATCGTCTTTTTTTCAAATTAAAGAAACATATTAAGTTTTTTATTGGCAAAAAAAAAAAAAAATCATTATCATAGAAAAACTATAATCGTAGTTAGCGAAGAAGCTATAATTTAAAGTAATTTGTTGAAATGGTTGAAGTGGAAATAGCGGAAAGGATCCGTGCTCTCGATGATTTGCAGGATGGTGATACTTTCGATGTCGGCGTCTCTCTTTTTCTGAAAAGGTTTTGGTTTATTTTGCTCCTTTCGGTTTGTTCTTTTGGTTCTTTTGGATTTAGGTTTTTTTGGTAGTTGGTTGTTGGGTTTCTCAACGGTCGTGAGACTTTAATGTTTGTTATAGGCTTTGTTTTGCTTCTTGCCTTCCTTTTGGTTTGGTCCTCTGGGGGTGTTTATGCTAGTGTGCTCTTGATCCTTTTAATTTTTGTTATCTCTTTCGAAGATGAATAATTTTTTTTTTTGCCGATCGAAAAAAAAGAAGACCTGCAAACGAGCTCAGCTACTAAAGAACGCTCTATTTGACAAATAGTCGCACCCTGTGACACCATACATCCACCGGCCACTTTGTGGGTTAGAGCAACAGTGTCTCTTATCTGTCTCTTTCCATTCACTTTTTTGTTTAAGGGGGAGTTTTTCAATGGATTATTTGATTTTATCATCTTCGATTTTATTATTGTGCAACGCCAATACTCTAGATGCTGAATGAAAGAAGTATGGTAATGTTAGGGATGGTCATCTCGGCCGACCCGCCCCTATCCAACCCATCCCCTACTCATTCGGGGAGGGGATTCGGGGATTTTTTCAGGGATCGGGTAGGGGATGGGGATGGGGATTATTTTTTAAAAAATTCGGGGATCGGGTAGGGGATGGTATTGTTAGTCCCCTACTCGATCCCTCCCCGATCTCCGCCCCTCCCCGTTCCCCGCACCTCCCCGACCCTCCCCGCATCCCCGTTCACTCATATATATTAATTTATTATATATATATATATGTGTGTGTGTGTGTGTGTGTGTGTGTGTGTGTGTGTGTAATATATATTTATATTATAAATATATAAAATATTCTTTTCCCAGATATTTATAACTTAGAGTTAGGGTTACCTTTTTTTTTTCCTGGTAAATATTCTTTTTTTTTTTCACACTTCACACGTTCACAATCACAGCCGCCCCACACTTCATCTCTCAACTCTTGTCTCTCACCCAAAACCCAAGTCATCTTATTGATCTCAACTCTTCGTTGTTCACGGCGCCAACAGCTTGAGCTTTTGTTCACGGTCCTTAATCTCTCTCTCTCTACGTGTTTCTACTTCGATCTGAAATCTCCTCTCTCCGTTCTCTTTCCGGTGAATACATAAGCTTTTTCAGGTATGTATTGAAGCATTCTTAATCTACACTTACAGTTTACATAAGTCTCTTTTCTGTTCATCTATGCTATCATATTGCCTCAATCGAAAGTGTGGATCTAGAAGTTTCATTTTCATTTTCATGAGTTGATGTTTGTGAGGATTTTTCCCGTGTAGGCTACGTTGACAGAGGTTGATGTCTGTGATTTTATGGTTGAACCGTAAAATTGGTTCATGACATTTCCCTGCACGAAAATATGTACCTCTTTCATATATTTACATATGACAAGTGCATTTCATTTTGGATCCCCGAGTGCCCATGGGGATCCCCGTTCCCCGCATTGGGGCGGGGATGGAGGTTAAAATAAAATCCCCAATGGGGATCGGGGAGGGGATGGGGATTGATATGGGTTCGGAGATCGGGGATGGAGGTAGTGGTATCCACCCCCTACCCTCCCCATGCCCATCCTTAGGTAATGCGCACATAAATCAAAATGATTTCTTGGAGTTTACGCCTACGATGCCTTTTGGCTTTGATTTGAGCGGCATGAAAGCGGCCAGCCTTGTGGTTTAGGGGGCCATTTGTTTTTAGTGGTGATACGTGGCGACCAACTTTGTGCATTTATTTATTGCAAAAGGTTAGGTCATCTCACGTCCAAAATTTGAGTGGTATTCTTGGAGCAACCACTTTGTGCATTTATTGCCAAAGGTTAAGTCTGTCTCCTATCCATCCCCCGCCCATACCCCCAATTATTGGGGACTAAATGAGTTATGTTATTGTTCTTGTTGTTGTATCATCTTCGATTTTATCATAATTATTTACGAATAGATAAAATGAAGGTGATTTTATCACACTATATTATCCACAACTATTATCACACTAGCTTTTACCTATTGGGAAAACAAGGTGATTTTATCAAACCCTCCATAAAATACTAACTAAAATCAAATTTCTCATTTTATCTCATAAAATCCATTAGAAAACTCCCCCTAAATTTGAATATGAGAATGAAGGGTAAACAAGGAAACCACTTAGTTTTTTTTTTTCATTGACGGGTCAAAACGATAAATTTTTTGGAAAATCCAAAAAAGAAAGATAAACCAATTTTCTGGGACGGAGAGGGATAGTATTAATCTGTGATCTTGTTTTTGAACCAGAAAAAAAGGCGAGGGCTTTTGGCTTCACCTTAGAATAAGCTACAATGTGCCATTTATCCTAATATTGAGAAGAAGACATGGACCGGTTTTTTATGGGAAATGATTTTCACACTCCCCATTTTACAATTCACATTTCATTTTTGTCTTTATTTTACATTAATTTACAATATTGTCCTTTTTTAATACACTTTTTTCATACATCCAAGGGTAATATTGTAAATTCATGAAGATAAAGACAAAAAAAGGAGTGTGAATTGTAAAATGGGGGAGTGAAAATCATTTCCCTTTTTTATTAGTCATCTTGTTTCTTTTGTATTTTTGTCATCATTGGCATGTGTAGGGTTTTTCGGATACCTCTTTTTCGCATTTTCATTTTTACTTTTTCTATTTTTTGGCTTTGGAGAAGAGAAACCAAAATTATGGAGAGATGATCTTTTTGACTTCTCATTTTTCACTTTTTCCATTTTTGTTAAAAGATCGACCTACATAATGTATTCTGTACATATCCACCAAACACTACTCATGTTGTAAAATGCATTCTATATGTATCTCCCAAACACTTTATAGATTCATAATATATTTCGGCAATAATCCAAAAATAAAAAAATATAAAAGCAAAATACAGAAAGTTAAAAAAAAAAACAGAGGTTCCCATGGATTTTGGGTTCGTATTTTTTGTGCTGGAAATTATATGGTGGCATGTATGACGTTTAAAGGCATTTTCGGCCCAACTAATAGAGAGGATTATTTTATTTTATTTTATTTTCCGTTTTTGTGGCCCAACTGAGAACTACTAGGCTGGGATTGATATATATTCTGCATTTTTGGCCCAGATTAGGCCTATTATACTGGGAGATTATATTTCTATTTTATCTTGAACAATTATATTTCTATTTTTAGCCCAAATGAGGCATGGAATGATGCTCCGGCGACGATAAGAATCTTATCGAACAAAGCTCCGGCAACAACGATATAATTTTGAATCGTATAGATGCCTAACCTACCGATATGTACAAAACTAATCTTTATAATTCAGAGCCAAAAAGAACTTAAATGATCTTTTCAACAAGAAAATCATGAAAATTTTGAGGTTGAAGAAGAAGTAACAGATACTTTAAAACCACAACACTGCATTAAGCCAAATGATTTAAAAACTTTTAAAAAATAAAATAAAATCCTGTATTCTTCAATAAATTCATAATGAAAAAAATGTCAAAAGACGCAAATGACTCAAATTTCCCCTCAAAAAAACTAAAAAAAAGAAAAGAAAAGAAAAGGCAATCACACAAAACATCGCATCTAATTTAACATACAAGAGCTAAGGTGTCGACGAGGAAAAGGGCGATTTCAACCTCACAAACTCAAGGATCAACCCCGAATTCAACCGACTCATCAAAGATTAAAAGATAGAATCAGCGAAGTTGGGTTGATCCTTGGGTTTTGTGTGTTAAAATGTAAAGCAGGATCTCACCAATTGAGAATTGTGAGACGAGTGAGTCCACCATTCGTCCACGGGAATCGTAGGACAACTCTATTTCCCTTCGTTTTATGATCGTCTCTCCCGTTTCCACTTCCTACGTCGAAAACGTGGTTAAAAAAACAGTTAGTCTGAGTACCAAGAAAAATTACCCAGAATGTATCCAGAAAGTGAAAATCAGTGGCTCAGATTCACTCCAAGTAGAAGTGCATAATGGCTGTAATACCTGAAAACGAGTTGATTTGCGCCTTGCGATGCTCATGTAACATGCACATTGTTACCTGAGCATATGAGTATTCCTCCTCCTGAGTCAGAGCCTCTAACTACAGAATAATCTCACAACATTGTAAAATGCACTTCTCCGGTAAACAATGTTTTGCTTCCAGAGGCTCTGATTCGGGAGGATGAATACTCATACGCTCAATGGAATCTTCAATATCCCTGGATTTTAGGTGATCTCTGTTGATATTCATGCTACTTGAACAAAGAATGTTGTAATGTTTATATAAAGACTGCACTTGCTGTTCAATAGTTTGGTATATCTCAGCATAAAGATTGTGCACTACACCTTGGCATATATCTTGGGGCATAAAGATTGTGCACTACACCCTCGAATGAGAAAAATTGGCAAAATAAGCAAAGTAACTTGACCGATGGACACACATCGAAAAAACATGACCGATGGACTAAGGGGTGTTTGGCCACCTACTTTTTACATTTTGGTTTTTGCATTTTCTACTTTTAGGTGTTTAGCATACCACAGTGAAAACACATTCTGCGAAAATGAGTTTTTGGTTTTTTAGTTTGGAGAAGAGAACACAAAAATAGGTTGAGAACAACTTTTTGATTTCTGACTTACAAAATGTATTCTGCACATCTCTCAAACACTACTCTTTGTTTCAAAATGCATTCTCACATTTCTCTCAAACACTCCTACCAAATTCAAAATACATTTCATCATAATTCAGAAAGGCCAAAAGCCAAAAAGTGGAAAATGAAAAACTAAAAATGAGGTTGCCAAACACCCTCTAACCTAGCTCATCTCTACCTACGGTGTAAGATTTTTAATTTTTAGCTTTTATACACGTCTTTAGAGTATATGTGAAATGAGTATCGTATTTCTGCATAAGAAAAAAAGTTACGCAAACAATCCTTTGATTCTCCTTCTAAAATTCTCCACTTTGTGATGATAATATCTTCAACAAATCAATACATGAATGATCATCACTTCTTTAGGGCCTTGAAATAATTTGAGCAATGGGCAAGCTTGTCCTGATATTCGATTATTTAAAAAAAATTGAAAATTACTTTTTTAAAACAATATACGTATATATTTTTTCTCTCTCATGCCATCCTGTGACTGCGAAGTTGTATTCAAATGCAAAGATGATCATCGATCTCTATTTTCATTTTCCAATTCCATTGACCAATTCGCAACAATCCAAAAAGAAGGAAAGAAAAAAGAGAATGATTAACGTAAATCAATTAAGAACTTACTTGTCAATCCTATTTCTAAACTTTTGGAGAATTTTAGTAGATTATTGAATTGTTTTATCATATATGAGCACATCTCTTTACCTTGCATCCATTATCCTTTCTACTATTATGATTTATAAGAAATTAATTAACATTCAAATTATATGAATAGATCAAATTTTATTGAGTCATTATGGCCCACATATTTTTGTACATGGCACTATGAATCAAAGGTTTGACAAGATCTTCCATATCTTTATACCCGTGATTCTATACTTGTTGGTCAAGGGAAGTTATTTTCTAAACCGATTTACTTTGGTGAAAAGTAAATATTATGACCTGTAAGGAAATTAGTCCTCTCTCTGCCTATAAAAGAAGCATTAGCGTTCCATCACTAAAAAAGTGACTAAATTGCTAGAAAGCGAGGCAAGAGAGAGACCAGCCTTGTGGATTTTGGGTTCGAACTTTTTGTGCTGGAAATTTATGTTGGAATGTATGAGGTTTAAGGGATTTATGGCCCAAATGTGAGGATTATTTTATTGGTTTTTCCGCCCAAATGAGGCGTAGAATTTTAAGCACATTATGTTTTCTTGGCCCAAATGAGGACTAGTAGGCCGGGATTTATATCTCTATATTCTGCCTTTACGGCCCAGATTGGGCCTATTATGCTGGGATTATATTTCTAATTTTTTTCGTGAACAATTATTATTTCTATTTTTGGCCCAAAGGCTGGCTAGGAGGCTGAGATATCCATGGGCGGAGGGAGTAATGGACAATAGGGGTCAAAAAATTTCACAAGGATTTTTTATAGTTTACAGCTAAATTTTGCACTTTTAATCATACAAAGATTTTATAAATTATCCCAAGTTGCTTAAAATGCATAGAATTCTCAGGTTTTTTCTTCTTTTCAAGGGTTGATAGTATTACAAAATGAAGGTATCGCTCATTTTTTTGAAACATATTAAGTCATTGGGACCAATTATATCTACATTATAGTCATTGGGCCCAAATGAGGATCCATCTACTGTGAATACATGAGCTGTTTTATAATCTCATCATTTCTAGGCCCAAATAAGGCTCACAATTAAGATTAAAAAGTCCCAACCAAAAAAACCAACCTAACCGACCGAAAATAAGTGAAATGTCTCGGTTCTATACCTTTAGTGGGGAAAATTTCGGTACGGTTCGGTTCGGTAACTTGGTCCATAGGTGTTGATTCTTAAGAGTTGAGAAACCCGACCGTTCGGTTCAATAATCGTGGACTTGGGTTTCTTATAGTTATCCCAAGTCACTACACCATGCAGTGATCTTAATTATGGGCCCTCTAAAATCTTTATTAGGGTCTAAATTGTTCATTTTTTCAGGAATGTTAAGCACATCAGGGAAACAAAAAATTATTATCATCAGAGATTGGTAGACACACAATTGAGACAAATTTGTGTTACAATTTATTCTCTAAACGTCATCCTTTTTCGTAAAATAAATGGCATTTGACCATATGGCATATTGCTATGAATATCCAATTAATTTAATTTTTTATCTGAATGATTTACTCAACATTCCCGACAAATTACGCGGTTCTGATGCCAAATACAAATTATAGTGGATCTACACTTGAGAGGTCATTATTGGTGTGTAGTGACTTGTGTCACACGGGAACCCAAAACGTTTGGCACGCCTAAAAGAATCCCTTTATTAATCACATTACATTAAAAACATGAGTATTTATGCCAAAACCATTTTATTTTCACGAAAGGACTTTATTTTCACGAAAGGGACTTTTGGGGCTATACAAGTTATCCATGATTTTTCTGGATTATCATATTTTCGGTTAGGATGTTTTGATAGATATCAGAAAAAATAATCCAAAACCGTGCTGTGACGGAACCATGATTTAGAAGGGGTGGCGCTTTTAATGTGAGCCCTATTTCTATTGCTATATAGTTTTCGTAAAAATATAAAGAGAAATTTTAAGTGTAAATTCAAGCTTTATCCTGGAGTTAGTTTTATTGTTAGAAAAAAATGATTGCTTGATTCAATACTTGTGCGTGTGGCCTTTAAATGAAAGTCGTTGATTTTTTCTATGATCCAAACTAGTCATCTTTTAATGGTTGAATGATACTTTATGAAAGTTTGATTTTTTTTAAGTTTTAACACATAGTTTCTTTTTCTTCTCCTTCATCTGTTCATTTAAAAAAAAAAAACTACCAATGTCGTGGGTATGGTGGTGCGTTTCGGGTATAAACCGAACTCTCTATGGTTTGGATGCTACATCGAAAATTATACGTGCAGGTAGGGTTACAAACGAGCCGAGCCGAGTCAAGTTGAGTAGTGTTCAAGTTTGGCTCGTTTGCTTAACTAGCCCAAAACTCAAGCTCGAGCTCAGCTCGGTCATAAATGAACCAAGCTCTTAACAAGCTGAGCCAAACTAATTTATTTAACGAGCCTCTTTAAACGAGCCGAGCCTATAAAATGGGCCGAGTTTTTTTGTGAGCTGAGCTCAGCTCGTTTAGTAAATGAGCCCAAAACTCGAGCTTGGATCGATTCGTAAACGAGTTGAGTCGAGCCGAGCCTTAACGAACCAGTAGCAAGTTGCTTAGCTCATTTCCATCCCTATGTGCAGGTATTACACTAGGATGCATAATTTCTCAGATTTGGATATGATAATCATAAAATCAGGACCAAACCAATCTGTTGCCATCCCTAATCAGCGATAAATGAAAATCTGCACATGAATAAATCAAATTGATTAATTAATGGGCATCCATGCCTTCCCATTTTAGACGTTAATTAGCTAGGTAGATAGATTATGATTGGTGGTTAATTTTTTATTATCTCATATCTGTCTTCATGCTTCTTACTTGAAAATCGAGTAGTCTTGCGGGTACGTCATTATTTTCTTTCTCGTTTGTTCGTTAATGGAGCACTTGATAAGCATAATGCCATAACCATGTACATGATTTCACCTTTGCATTTAGAATATTAATTCTTTTTTGCTTTTGTTTAGTCATATAATTAAGGTGGTCCTCATGTCCTCACACATCAACGTCAATTTCAACATCAACATGATCAAACATCTAAGCAATTTCAAGGATCGACGGAACCCAATCTTAGCCTAAAGACAAATGTAGGGTTGCGTGGTTGGTGGAAGCTCACTTTTTCTCTCTTTTTTGGTCAAGAAGGCGGCCTGGAAATCTCATCATCAATCCATGCATTAAGGAGACCGGGTCAAAACAAGATAGGGTTAATTTCACTAACCTCTCCTGAGGTTTGCATTAATATCACTGACCTCCCCTTAGTTTTCTGATATTCCACTACGCTCCCTTTCTTTACAAAATAAATGTCAAATTCCTCCTTTTCCGTCAATTCCGTTACAAAACCGTTAAGTTCATCAGATTCTCTCTTTTTATCCCCATTTTACCCCTCCCTCTTACCCTCACAACTATAAATGCACTACCCCACTCAAAAAATGTTTTTTTTTTCTTTGAATTGTACACCATTTTTTTTGCTTTAACTTAGATAATTAGATTTGCAACTTCTCTTCACAGTTTTTTTTAACTTAATGAGGACATTTTTTTTTAATTTCCAAAGTGAAAATTAAAGTCATTCATTAAAAATCTATAAATAAAAAAAAATGTCCTTATAATGTAAAAAATGGAACACAGATTTTGCCCAGATTTGGACATTTTTTTGGCAAAATAAAATAAAAATGGTGTACAATTATAAGGACATTTTTTGAGAAAAATAAAAATCAGGAAATAAAAATCTGCAAAATTTGGGCAAAATCTATGTTCCATTTTTTACTTTGTAAGGACATTTTTTTATTTCCAAATTTTTCATGAATGAATTTAATTTTCACTTTGGAAATATTAAAAAATGTCCTTATAAAGTTTAAAAAAACTGTGAAGAGAATTCGCAAATCTAATTATCTAAGTTAAAGCCAAAAAAAAAATGGTGTACCATTAAAAGAAAAAAAATTAACGTTTTTTGAGTGGGTAGTGTATTTATAGTTATGAGGGTAAGAGGGAGGGGTAAAATCGGAATAAGAAGAGAGAATTTGATGGACTTAGCGGTTTTGTAACGGAATTGACAAAAAATGGGGAATCTGACATTTATTTTGTAAAGCAAGGGAGCGCAGTGCAATATCAAAAAACTGAGGGGAGGTCAGTGACATTAATGTAAACCTCAGGGGAGGTTAGTGAAATTAACCTAACAAGATAACTTGCGGAATACCCACCTTTGACACAAGCCAATGATACATGTACATATAGAATAATTAAGTTAGCAGAGATTCGGATAGAGATATGTCTTGAATCGTCCAATCGATACAATTACACTCTTTATTAATTTGGAAAGTTCGTGTGCATCTAAATATGTGTTCATTTGTGCACGTAGGCTTCCACAAGCATAATCTACTAACGATGAGAAACAATCTAACTAATGTAACAATATTTGGTCACTCTTATGTACATTTGGCGAATACTTTACTATATACGAACTGTTCTTGATTTATGCAGTAGTACTCTTTTTAGCCCGAAAGAAATAAATTTGTCGATCCTCGTTAAAGGCAATGAGTAATTATTGCTTCCCCATTATGGACATTCTCTCGTTTAGGGCATCCCTCTTATGTGTAGGGTCAAAATTTTCCAAACCAAATTTGATTTGGCTTAAAACTATAGTAACGCAATAGTGTTACTCCATTGTTCAACAAGGTTTGGTACAATATTAGAAAATCTTCTCATACAATCACTCAAAAAATGTATCCAACGGGTGAAATCCATCTGGTATAAGCATCTACCCGTTGAATGCATTTTCTGGGTGAGTGATTTTATGGGAAAGTTATCTAGTACCAAACACTTTCCCTTGTTCAATAGAGAGAGATTAGTGAGAGAAAAAAATTTGTCTTGAGGTCCACGTGATAGACATGGAAAATGTCACTTCAGCCAAATCTTGTGCCAAGTTTGGCAGTTTCATAATTTGTTTCATAGCTACTATTCGGCCATGGATTTCAAAGAGGACCCGACCCATGCATTAGGCGTAAATTTCGAGGTGATTTTCTTGAGATATTTTGTCCAATTATGGCTTTCGCAAAGGAAATGGCATAGGATTGATGATACACTTGGATGTGCGACATCTAAGCTGTTGATCTTGATAATTAATGGTTCAAATTTCATCTAGGTAATGGACGACTCGAATGTGTAATAACCGATATAAAATTAGGACCATGGTTACAGACACACACTTATCCCTTTAGCTGGAGAATGGATATCCCCAATTTGGTTTAATCCAATTCTGGATTCTCTATTATTCCTGCTTTATTTTTTAATATGTGATAGACATCTCAGATGCTACACTACAAGGTTTCCGTTGTCGAATTTCAAGCCTACTAAACGAAGGGGGTTTCAATATGCCTTCATTACAGAGCTTAACTCCTTATTACAATCACAATTCAGGAGTCTTTCTATTTTGGATTCTCTAGTATGAATTGAAATGTATAAAATAAAAAATAAAAAATGGAAAAATAGCTAGGGGTTTACTCTTACTTTTGTAAAGGATGATGACACATCATTTTTGTTTAACCGACTTCGGCTTGGTTTTTCATTTGCTAAAATTAAGTGGTGATTTTAGCAAATGAAGTGGGAAGATGATTTTATCTCGAATGAATCTGGACACACATAGCAAATGGAAAACCAAGCCTTATAATTTGATGACAAGCACCCTCGCCGTCACAAACCATAGGGCGGCGGGCTAGAGGACCAAAATTAGTGTCACAACTAAAAGTGTGCGTGACGAATGCTTCAAGATCACCCGATACGTCCCGGATCACACGGGGATATGTATGAGACAAGTTAAGTGGCGTCTTCAATAAAAAATTTAATATTAATGCGGGAGCACATCGTGATTCAGGCATACTTGTGTTTCAACTTTCAACTTTGACATGAACGAAACAGGGATCAATTCGTGATATTAAAAGCTTATTCGGTGAGATGATATTGCAAAAAAATGAGAAAATAAAGAACGAATTATGCAGAAAATTTAAAATTAAAACTCTTGATTTGCAGGACAATGACTGAAATTGTAGGGAAAAAAATTGTTGTAAAACTCATCTATGCATGTAAGGTGCTCAATATGTTTGCTGCAAATAAACACAGTTAAGTTTTACGTGAATTTTTTTTTTGTCATTCGTTTCATTCGTTATTCCTTATCTATTACATGGGGGAGAGGAGAATGAGACTCAAACTTAGAATGCAGTGTGGAGCGCGCATGAACTAGCCACCACTTGCTGTGAAAGTTAATGAGACCAAAGTTAATATTTTTGAATTTATTTCTCTCTCTCTCTCTCTCTTTTCTTTCTCAAACTATATATTACCATTTCATTTTCTTCCGACTTTCTTCATAATGGAACTTTCAAAACATTCTAGGAAGAGTTTCATCCTACTTAAATGCATAAAATAAAAATTGGCTGTTTATTAATAATGTATTTGCCTCATGGAGAAAGTATTTATTTGACAATAAGCGTCTTATCTACGAAAGTTACATATAATTGCATGCATTAAACAATTAGCCACGCGGGTATATTATATTCGTTAATATCTATTTTATTAATTGTCGGTGAATGATAGAAATTTATTAATTAGAAGATAATTTTCGCACAAACTGATAAAACGTTTTTATTTTGTTAAACGAAAGGATGGTACTTAAAATACCGTCTAAAGGGCTAATAGGGTGAGTTTTCATTAAAAATACTGTCTTTCCAATGTAATTAAAAGTTGGTATAATTTTCGCTAAATGATATCTTTGTGATGTGTATGTGAGGAGAATGATTTGTCTTCACATTGTAGACAACATGCAAAAATACCGAAAATACTGTTTAGACGATAGTGGAAATCCAACCTTATTATGTAAAATGTACTTTTGCCTTTAATTTTTCTTTTAAGTTAAGCATGTCCTAATTTAGACTAAAAAATGGAACTAAGGAGTTTTGAATAAATCTTCCTATAAATATTAAGAGTAGCCAAATGAAAAAAAAAAAAAACATAATAAAGCATGTCTTAATTATTTATTGGTTTTTCAACTATTTTTTTTGGTAAATCATTTTGTCTCGGTAAGAGAAATTTAAAAGATCTTTTACCAGTTTACCAGTTTTTTTTTTATTACACCTCAAACTTCCATTTTATTTCTCTCCATATTTTGCTAGAGATTTGAAAAAATACCGCCCAACCAATATGGACCGGACATTGGCAAGGTCAGACAACCGACCATGGCCCGACAATGATTGTGTTACTGCTGCAGTATTTATGCAGCAACAAAATTGTTGATTTCGTATGGGATAGTGTTGGGGACTTTTTCGGGAACAAGGGCCCTATAATAATGATTGAGAGGGTGCAATGAGCTCATCTAATCGTCCATCTTGACAATGGACTCTCGCATTTGAATTTATTAATCTAAAAAATGGACGACTCGGATTATTTGAATCTATTAATCTAAATAATGTAACATAGTTGGTCACTCTTATGTACATTTGGGGTCGCTAACCCTAGACTTTGTACGAACGTTTCTTAATTTATGCAGTATTCATTTTCGACCAATAGAAATAAATTTGTCAATCCTCGTTAAAGGCAATGAGTAATTATTGCTCCTCCATAATGGACATTCCCATTTAGGACATCCCTCCTATGGGTAGGGTCAAAAATTTCAGAACCAAATTCGGTTTGGCTTAAAACTATAGTAACGCGACATTGTTACTCCAATCGTTCAAAAGAAAGATTTTGAGAGAGAAAATTGTCTCCATACATTTTCGTAAGGTCCATGTGATAGAGAGGCGTGGAAAATGTCACTTGAGCCAAAACTTGTGCCATGTTTGGTGGTTTCATAATTTGTTTCAAAGCTACTATTTGGCCATGGATTTCAAAGAGGACCCGACCCATGCATTCAATAATGATACGGGTATAGAAAAAAGGGAATTGAAAATGTACCGATCACGTTCGGGGACCCACTTTTGGGTCCCACATGAGTGATCCAATTGATTCAAACGGTGAGACTTTGGTTCGAACACTTCCAACTGTCCAATTAAGCTGAAATTTTATGGGGCCCCTCGGAAAAATGTTTTAAGAACAATGAACGGTTCGGATCACTTGTGTGGGATCCAAAAGTGGGTCCCCAAAGGCAATCGGTACATTTTCTGTGCCCCCCATTCTGTACGGGTAGCACTGTCCCCAATGCATTAAGCGTAAATTTTGAGGTGATTTTCTTGAGATATTTTGTCCAATTATGGCTTTCGCAAAGAAAATGGCACAGGATTGAAAGATACACTTGGTTGTGCGACATCTAAGCTATTGATCTTGATAATTAATAGTTCAGATTTCATCTAGACAATGAACGGCACAGATTTGCAAAGATCGACATGAAATTAGGACCATGGTTACAAGAACACACTTATCCCCTATCTGGAGTAAAGATATCCCCGGTTTGGTTTAACCAATTCCGGGTTCTCTGTTATTCATGCTTTGTTTTATTTTTTATTGCACGATAGATGGCTCGGATACTGCACTGCACGATTTCTATTTTTCAAGCCTACTAAATGAAGTGGGTTTGAATATGCACTTCGTTATACAATCAAAATTCAAGGGTCTTATCTGCATTATCTAGTACGAAGTGAAAAGAATAAAATAAAAAATAAAAACTAGCTAGGGGTCTACTTTTGTAAAGAATGATCACACATCATTTTCGTTTAGCCAACTTTATAATTTCATGACGAATACCTTCACCGTGACAAGCCATAGGGCGGCGGCTGGAGAACCGACACTAGTGTCGCAGCTAGAGCCTAGAAGCAAGGTTATCATCATCAGATCAGATAAATCTTAGATCGCCGCAGACGCACCGGGTTTTCTACAAAATCCGGTTAAATGCGAAAACGACCCTCAATACCGCATGCAGGTGTTCAATACCGGAGGTCGGTATCGGTCGGATCTACCGCCGATCGGAAAATAATGGGAATACCGCCGGCATCGAAAATACTTAGGGTAGAATACCGGGACGAACAAACTCGCCAATCAGATTTCGCCATAACTTTTCTTTCAACTCCGATCAAGGCAAGTTATATATCAAAATTTAAGAGAATTTCAAGATCTACAACATTGTAGTTACACATTTTTTCTAATTTGGTATCGATGTGACCCAAAAACTATGATTTCTGAATAGGGAGATTATAAAAAAATAGGGTATGTTTTTTAAAAAGGGTTTGTGATGCATGGGTTCAACTTCTATCACTACCAAACGTCAAATACAACAAGTATGTACTAAATTTACATGGATTAAGTGGATTTAAGAAAATGAGATTGAAAATGTCATATTATGTGACAAATTTTGTGTCTCTTGAATCCTATCTCTCAATATATATATATAGCAAGAACCGATATCTGCATCTGCGGTATTGACCTAAGACCGCATTCATACCGCATCAATAGAAAAAAATCGGGACTGACTGCCGATACGGTATTCAGAACCTTGCCTAGAAGCACGCGTGACGAATACCTCTGGGTCACCCGATACGTCTTGGACCATACGGGGAGATGATATTGCAAAAATATGAGAAAAATCCAGAACGAATAAATACAGTTAATTTTTCCGCGGAAGTTAATGAGACCAATTTTTTTTTATAAATTTATTCCTCGATCTCGTTTTTTTCTTCAAACTATTTATTACCATTTCATTTTCTCCTGACCTTCTGCATAATGAAACTTCCAAAACATACTAGGGGAGGGGACTTGCTTCGGCTAAAAAGTGATTTTTGATTTTTTGGTTTTTTCGTTTCGACTTTATTCAATTTTTTTTTTTGCATTTGTCAGTTTCGCATTAAGATTTTGTAGGTTTTGGATTCTTCTCGGCGAGACGAATCTAACAAGTATAAATTTATGATCAAACAAAATATTTTTTTTTAATAAAGCGGAAATACTTGGATTATTTGCCAATAATCCAAGTATTTTGGCTTTATTAAAAAAATTGAGTTTTGACCATAATTTTATACTTGTTAGATTCGTCTCATCGAGAGGAATCCATAAACCACAAAATCTTGACACGAAACTAACAAATGCTAAAAAAAATTCAAAAAGACGAAGCGAAAAAACCAAAAAACCAAAAACTACTTTTTAGCCAAAACACCCCTAGGAAGAGTTTCATCGATCCTACTTAAATGCATAAAATAAAAATTGGCTATTTATTGATGTATTTGCCTCGTGAAGAAAGTATTTATTTGATCAATAATGGTCTTAGCCACAAAAGTTACATATAATTGCATTAAACAATTGACCACGGGGTATTATATTCATTAATATCTATTTTATTAATTGTTGGTGAACGATAGAAATTTATTAATTAGAAGATAATTATCGAACAAACTGATGAAGCATTATTTTTTTTATTAGACAAAAGGACGGCACAAACCTACCAAATCAAAGATTAAAAAAATTAATAATAATACATGATGATATTGTTGCCTCCATTTAGACCTAATCACCTCACCAGTGTGGAATTTTGGTTGGCAAAATAAAAAATTGCAGACAGGTATGAATGGTGGTACCGTGGTGGTAACCAAAATACTATGGTAACAACCGACAGCACAACATCCCTCAGCCGTCTGATCATGTTTTGGACGGTTCGAATATGTTTTGATTTTTTATCGATAAAAATAAATTAAAATTGTCGAAGACATCCGGACCGTACAAAAAAAAACACTAAAGCATGTCTTAATTATTTTTAGCTTTTTAACGATTTTTTTGGGTAAATCATTTCGTCTCGGTAAGAGAATTTTAAAAGATCTTCTACCAGTTTACCGGGTTTTTTTTACACACCTAACTTCAAGATCTACTCCATTTTATTTCTCTCCCTATTTTACTAGAGATTTGAAAAAAACCGCCCAAAGAATATGGACCGGACATTGGCAAGGTCAGACAACCGACCATGGCCCGACTATGATTGTGTAGCCGCTCCAGTATTTATGCAACAAACAAAATTGTGGATTTCATATGGGATAGTGTTGGGGCCCAGTCGGGCACTTTTTCGGAACAAGGGAAATGGTAGTGGCTATTTGTGCCATCTATTTCGATAATGAGCTTATTTCGAATTTGAATTTAAAACGATGAGCAATTTCGAAGGATTTGGAATTCGGATTAAATCCAGTTCGTCGTATTTGAAATGGGCCGGTAGAATAGGCTTCATTATCTTCTTGTATTGAGTTCCATCACTGCAAGCCAGCAGATTCCACTATTTCCTAGTGCACCTATATTGGTAAAATTACTCTAGCCTAGAGTCCACATTTAGGCTTTGTTTGGCTAAATTGGGGAAAATAGTTTATTGGTTTATTTGGTTTTGTCCTTATTCAAATTTTTTTGCATTTTTGTTAGTTTTTGATTAGATTTTTGAGGTTTTAACTTTGGCACATGCGGCGAGAGGAATCTAAAAAGTATAAAATTATTAGCCAAATTTAAAGTTTTGAGAATAAAGACGAAAAATTTAGTCAATTTTTTATAAATTTTTAGATTCCTCAAAACTTTAAATTTTTAAAACCCAAAAATTTTTAATTAAAAACTAACAAATGCAAAAAAAATTTGAATAAGGACAAAACCAAATAAACCTATAAACCATTTTTTTCTAATTTAGCCAAACTAGGCCTAATTACCTCATTTCTCCCATTTATTCCATTTAGTAAAATTGAAGCCTGTCACATTTTTCGCATGTTTGAATCACGTGTGAGAGAATCCCAGTTCGTCCTACACTCAATTTATCTTCACACATAGAAGATGGAATAAAAAGTAGCAAAGGTTGAATAAAAGTACGTACACGAAAAATTAATTAAACAACCTCCGCCTCCCAAAAAATATTGAAATTTTGTTTTTTTGGTCTTCCTTAAATTTGAATTGTTCTTCAAATATAGTGATTTTTCGGTTTTCTGACTCTTTATTCGGCTACAAGGAAATAGGGGGGAAAAAAAAAAGAAGAGGAAAGAATCAACAAAAGCGGATCGATTAAATTAAAATAAAAAATAGCAACAATTGATTTTGGGAAAATTATTGAAATGGTCCATGTAATTTCACCTGAGTCTCGATTTAGTTTCTCTAGTTTCAATTGCACCCCAACGAACCCTGTAGTTTTAATTTTGGTCGAATTAGGTCCAATCGATAACAGACATTTGCGAATTAGACGGAAAACCCAATTTGGGGGTTTTTTGAGAGGCAAAACTGACTTTTTGACCCCCCTTCTTCCCCAATTTGAAACCCTAACCCTAAATCAAAAATCCTCTCTCTCTCTCTCTCTCTCTCTCTCTCTCTCTCTCTCTCCATGGCGGAAAATCATCTAAAACAAATGTTTAGCTACTCAAGGTTAACCACTCTCGGAATGCAACTAACATTAAGGTTGTTGACATTAGAGCCAAAGCATAACAGAAGGATTGGAGCTTGTTACTATGTTTGGAAGACTTAACACACCTTGAGAGCTCTCCAATTAAAGTATGTGCGGAATAGTATCCAAAAGAATGGGATATTAGGCAAAGGTAAAACTTGAAGAAACAAAAAATAAGAGAAAACAATTACATGAATGACAATCTCGTGCACAAAAGGAAGAAAAAAAAAGTATGTAAAGAGAGTGAAATCAACTTTGAGAATACGAAACGAGATTGAAGTTGATCTCTGGATATTAAATGGATATACACACGGTGAAGGCAGTTGTTAGTGGAAGCAATGAAACTAATCCATAGAAGTATCTCTTGTGAATAACAGCTTCCCTGATAATAGATGTAATGCTTACGTTAATGAACATATACGGATCAAATGACAGTAGAGAACACATTCAAGACTCTAATGAAAAGTGCACGGAGCATTTAGTTATTTAAGTTGGTGAAAGTCCAGATTAACAAAACAGATCGCTAAACATATTAGGACACACCAAACTCTATTTCCATCAAAAGCTAGTACACGATGGCTGAGTGATGCAACAGAGCTATTAACATATTTTACCAAAACGGATAAAGATAAAAACGAGAGAGAGAGAGATTGGATTTGATTTAGGGTCAGGGTTTCAAATTGGGAAAGAAGGAGGGTCAAAAAGTCAATTTTGCCCTTCAAAAAACCCCAAAATTGGGTTTTCCGTCTAATTTGCAAACTTCTATTATCGATTGGACTGAATTCGATCAAAATTGAAACTATAGGGTTTGTTGGAGAGCAATTGAAACTAGGGGGACTAAATCGAGACTCGGTTGAAACTACATGGACCATTTCAATAATTTTCCCATTGATTTTTGAAGAACTTTAAATTTTGTTGGCCTAAAAAATATTTAACAAAAGCGGATTGATTAAATTAAATAAAAAAATCCCAACAATTGATTCTTTAAGACAAGTCAAAAGATTCTTAAATATTTTCTTAAGCCAAGAAAATTTAAAGTTTTATTTACAATATCATATTTTTGAATGCACAACGTGAGGTGGCATTCTATTGTGATAAAAATAAGACAGATAGCCAGTACTAAAATTAAATATAGGTGGTTTATTATCTATGCTTATATATGTTAATAGTATTATGCATCCCAGTGATTGTCAGTTTTTTTTTTGGGTGCTGCACAACGATGACACATCAACATTATGCATTAATTAATTAATTAGCTATGTATGTGTTTGTAAGCATTTTTCCTTGCAAACATCTACAGTTATGTGTGTGTGTTAATTTCATGTCTTTATTTGTTTATAATCGGATGTCTAGACTAGCTTATGTGAATCTCAATTAATCCCGGAATTCTGAAGTTAATAACTGTGCAAACTTACTATGGCCATGTCATTGCACACTGAAAGTGCACATGCACCCTACACTTACTATGTTGTGAAAAATGAGCACCTATTAAAAATCACTTATAGATTATCAATATTTTTTTGTTTTGGTTCATAACTTAATGTAGACCCAAAAAAAAAAAAAAATGATTTGATGATGTTTCCAAGGGGTAAGCTTGTTTGGCTTCACTTTCACCATTAAATGGCAGAGTTTTGTCTAACTTTTTTGTGATTTGACCACATGGAATTTTTTTTGTTTTCCTTGATATTTATCAGATTCAAGTTAAATTTTTACCCCATATTTTTTTATGTCAATGGAAGAAATCATAAAAACATAAAATTACAGAGCAGAGATGAAAAAAGTTAAAATAAGATGACAAAAAAGACCTTTATATGAACCTTTTTCAATTTTGATATAGATATTTCTATACTTTCTAATTTCTCTCTTTGAGCCAAAGAGTATGATGTAAAAAATAATATCCAATTGGGTAAAATTACCAAGAAAAAAAACCCCCCAAAAAGGTAGGCCAAACTCACTCTTAATATCTATATACTCTATTATCTATGAAGTACTCACAACGCATTATGTGATTGATGCATTTAAAGTGCTTTACTCAAAATAGTCTTTTAAATATGTTTACGTTAGCATTATTGTTTAGACAGCTCTATGAATCTTCATTTTTAACAATGTTGGTTGGTAGACCTAATTTTTCAGATAAAGCAAGCGAAAAAGTCCGTAGATTAACCTGACCCTTGCCCGCAACATAACCCTGTCTTATAGTTTCCTACAATATCTCTAGTACAATACCGTCATCCACAACACATTTTCGAAATTTCGTCTTTAAAGGATTTATTATGAGGTAGAATAAGATTGTGATAGGAATAATTGCTCCAAGGGATGGGTAATCGGTGGTTTTCACAGTCCCATACCATCTCCCAAACTTGTTATCAAACAGGGCCTAAATTGAACGTGTAAGCAATTAAGGACCAAAGTCTTAGGTCTCACTTTTAGTAGCTAGGTAAAGTGTAACTTAACCAAAATAAATTACATAATTTAAAATTAAAAAAAAGGACTGCGAGGGACACTAAAATAAGCAATATTAATACAGTATATTACAAAAATCTCCAATAATATGCTTAGTAGATATTGACAGGAGTTGATGTTCCCCTCAAAGAAGAGGCAAAATTGAAAAAGATAAAGAGGATATATTCAATTTGGTATTCTTCCTTCCTTTTCTTTTTTTTTTGTGTGCTATCTGCCTATCTCTATGTCAAATTGGTGAAGATGTGGCTTCTAGGGAACCATAGGGAATCTCCAATAATCGTGTCTATCCAAATATTAACAAAAGGACGATTTTACTTTTAACCTGTTCCGCTAAGTGAATCATTGGTTTTTTTTTCGTTTTTCATGCTTTATGAGACATGCCATTCTTCTCCTATACATCAACCCAAAAAATCCAAATGCCAAAAGCATAGTGCAATGACCCCAAACGTATAGTCACTTTTTTTAAAAAAAAAAAAAAAATGTTTGTGCTTCAAAACTGCTGGGCATTTTTTATATGGGATAGTGGCGGAGCCAGGATTCGAAGTCGGATGAGGGTCGAGTTATGAAAAAAATCTTGGTTCAATGATTTTTGCAAGACTAAATCCAGTCTTTCAAGTTTTTACGGGACAGTTTTGATAATTATTTTTACTTTTTGATTTTTTTTTGCAATTTTACATTTTTAAAAAAAATCCATGTTAAAAAAAAAGAAGAAGCAAAATATACTCGAAATAGAAAACCGGGGGGGCGAGGCCACCCCAGCTCCTACGTACCTCCGCCTCTCTGATATGGGAGGCATTTTCTTTAGTTTAAATCTAGAAAATGTTACGACGACACATAACTGGTGATCAAATAGCTAATCACGACATGTTAACATAGTAAAAAAAATGATATTGAATATAGAAAATGTTCTACGGACATATTCCACATATATAACGTTAAAAATGTAAAATGAGACAGAGGACTTTTCCTTCATGGCATTATGGACATTGTCGACTTCCTCAAGGATGAGCACAAACTATACCAATAATGCAGAAGTGACCGCAAGTTTCCGTATGCATGCGAATGAACACCGAACTTCCTTTGTCTTGTTTGATAATTCTGTTTATTTTTTGTATTTTTTTTTCCTTTTATGTATATCTTGATATAATTATATATGTAACTAGGTAGCTAGGGTTATATGTGGAACGTTTTTAGTCAACATTGTATGGCTAAAGGTAAAGAAATGCAACCTCCAGGAATTATATATATGGATATACAATTTTAAGCTTGTTAGCGTGTTATCGGATTCTGAAAAATGGAATCGGATTCCTTAAAATGGAACAAGATACGTTGTTTGGTTTTAACTATTTTATGATATATTCGAGGAGGAGGAAAAGTAGCTAGGGAAAGAAAATGAAGCGAAGTTAAACTCTTGTATTGCGTATTATCGAATTAACTAATGAAATTAAAGTGTTTGTTGCATTAAGAAACTAATAAAAAAAAATAGATAGACATCCCTTTAAAACAACGAAATTCTATTATTTTTCCAAAAAAAAATGTCGAACAAGGATCGATGGCTTCATTTTCTTCTATTTTGGAATTTCTAAACCCAACTATTATAGCATAAACAAATTTTAGTGAACAAAGGCATAATGATTCACACATGTTGTACTCGTCAAAATAATTACTCCATGTGTCCCTTCAAAAATTAAAGATGACATAAGCCACACTGGACTAGCCCGAACACGGGGTGGCTCTTTGTGCGCGGCCACCGCAGACAAGCTATTCTTTGTCGGCAGATTAAATCCGTTTCTTCCGGATGGGGGATTACGCTCCGATTTCACCTTTTAAAGACTTTTGCATCCGAACCGTCCGTGCAAGATATAATCGAAAGCCGCCCATCCGGAAAACAACAAACAAATTTCGGATGGTGCCGATAGGAGTCTTTGTCTCGGATGTCGCGACAAAGGCGGCCAAACTAGCCCGACCTGCGTGATAGAAATCTTAAATGGGGCAAAACGAGAATTAACCAAAAATAAATGTAATTAACAAAGAATTCAAAGTTTTTTTGGGTAAATTTAAAGAACTCATTGATATTTAGTAGCTAGCGGCACAATGTTTGAACTTTTTCAACAAGGAAGCATTGGTTTTTAGTTCTCGTTTTGCAAAAAATAAATTTATAATTTCACACGAGCAAAATAAACAAAAACAGAGAGTTCATTTAGATAAAAGAGACATGTAAAAATCAATTCCAAGGGAAAAAAAAAACATTTCACAAAATCCAAGCGTGTGATTCACTGCCACAAATCAGGTTAGATTAGAGAAGAGAATTGTAAAAACATCATATACAACTCAAAACTAATTGACAATGATTGAAGAGGTCCAAATGTTATTAAGTTATTTTCTATTCCATACTTGAGCAATGTTAGACAATTATTCTAACACCCTCGTCACTTGTAGATGTATTTAGGTCTGTCACGTATGACGACTTTTTGGGTCCTATCATTATGGAACCCTTTTTTTTTTTTTTTTTTTTCGTCATCTGGACTCGAGGGGCTTGTAGTGAGCAATCACGACCCCATTGATTGCCAAACAGATGGTCGTGATTGCTTACTCCCGAATCCGTAATCAATATGCTTAAATAGCAAAGTTACCCCATGCAATATGCTCCATGTCAGGGACAGAACTAGGATTTTAGTTTCGAGGAGGTTGAGGTTTAGAGAGAAAATTTTCCATGGCGAGGTCATAATATATTATTTACGTTTCCGTGTTCATTTCTAAGATTTAATACTGTAAAAACTGTAGTAGAATGCAAACTAAAATTTGCAGATAAAAATACTCCCTCCATCTCATTTTAAAATTATTGCTTTAGATTTCTAAAATTAACCTTTAAAACTGTAAAATTGATTAGTGTATATATTTAAATTGCTTATGAGTCTCAAAAATATATAATAGGGATCTTATTTGATAGATCTCAATTAATTTTAATAGACAAAGTTTTTTTAATTATAAAAAATATTATAATTTGAAATATATAGACAAATTTAAAAATAGATCTTTTGGGGATGAAAATAGTACTTTTTAAGATAAAACTAAAAGTTTGGTGTGTTTTGATGGTAGTTTTTGGAAAGGGACACTTTTTTTTAGGACATCCCAAAATAGAATGATGGACACTTAAAATGGGATAGTGGGAGTATTACTAGTTTCACTATGCCTCAAGGAATTTAATTAAAAATGCCAGATGAATTATACAGTTATATTTTAATGTGGAAAAGTAAGGGGGTAATGGCGTAAAATTTGTGAGTTTTGGTGATAGAAACCATAAGTAGGGGTCCTTTCTTCATGCACTTCATGTCTACTAAGAGCATCTCCAACCTAATTCTTCATTTTGAAGAACCAAAATATTGTTTTTTTATTAAAAAAGTGAGTTTGAAGAATGCCACTATTCATCTTAACTCCAACCCAATTCTTCATCTCTTACTCTATAAATTTCCCTCCAAATATTCCAACAATTTCCCCCTCCAAATATCCCTGGAGCAGAGCTCTTCATTTCGTTTCTGTCCAAAAATCCAAGATTCCACTTCAAGTTTCATTTTCCAAGATGAGTTCTAGCCATTAGGGGAAAAAAAAAGTTCAATGCTAATGGGTCAAGTTTTTTGCTACAAATTAATTTTTTTTAAAAAATTATATTGGATATTGGTCTCATTTTAAAGGTATTTTCAGTATCTTTTTATAGATACCAAATTTATAAAAATTGGATCAAGAATTTAAAAGATGCACACATTTTAGGAAAAATGAATGGTACAAATCCCATTTGAAGAATGTTCTTCATTTTTTAAGTGGATGAAGAACCAAAAATGGTTTTTCATTTTGAACGAGGAAAATGAAGTGTGGTTGGAGGGGCCTCATTCTTCAAAATGAAGAAATGAAGGCATGGCTGGAGATGCTCTAAATGCTTCCCCTATGAGGAACTGTGGTGGAGACCATGATTTCATTATTGGTTTATCTGCATAATTGGTCCTTATACAATACTCCATTTGTCTCCATTTTATAGTTCCATTTGGGAGTTCATACCACTTTTCAATGTGATATATCTCATAATCTATAATGTTTTAATTAGGTGATTTTGAAAATTTTGTTAAATAGAATTAATTGAGATATATCAAATAAGATCCATATTGCACGTAAAAAATATTACCAAATAAAAAATATAATCGATTTTCTATTTGCTTAGGATGGAACGAGAGACTATAAAATGAGCATGGAGGGATTACATAATGTATCATTTTCATCCTTAGGATGGTGATGATGGGCCCTGATGGACTAAGTGATCTATAGAGAATCTGCAGAGGATATTGCATCATATCATGCTAAGAACATTTGTAATATAGAGGTGCCTATTGAACATTATGCACTTGTTCAAGATGAAGGATTCCCACTACCTCATGCACATTATGTGGATATACATGAATCTATAGAAAAGGTTGAAGGGGAACTGTGCCCAGTGATTATGAAGAGATTGACCAAGGAGAAAAAAGATAAGAGGTAATTGGGTACCTAAATGGTTTGGTGAGTTGAAATAGGAAGTTAGGAGTGTAATTGTGAATGAATCATTTTCTGTTGACCTAGCAGCAAGAGAGTGTACTTGTTGGAAGTGAACAATGACTGTGAAACCTTTTTTTGGGAAGTGTGGTCCCTGTAGTGCCTTTTTGGGCCGTCTGTTCGACAATTAATGGTCCCAATTATTTTCCATGTAAGACAAGTATCCTACACGTACAATAATTTTTCGTTTCTCTTTTATTTCATTTCCCTCCCATTTTCTTTCTCTTATTTTCCTCAAGTTCCAATTTTCTAGGGCCAAATAAGGCTCACAATAAGAGTAACTACCAACCAACCTAACTGACTGAAAATAACTGAAATGTTTGTGTTCTATCCATTTTGGGGGGCAAATTATGGTTAGGTTCGGTTCGGTTCTATACCTTGGTCTGTAGGTGTTGGTTCTTAGGAGTTGAGAAACCCAACCGTTTGGTTCAATAATTGAACTGACCGAATCGGTCCCTCCGTCCTAAAAAGTTTGGCCTACTTATAAATTTCCAAATTTTATGTACAATACACAATTTTACCCAAAACTTATAAATTTTCAAGTTTGCCCGTCATTAGTTGACTCTAATAAAATAGGATTTAATCAAGTTTTGAATTTAAATTGTTTTCCGGAAAGTAGAAAATCTTGTTACCAATGTAATCAGAGCACTTTTTCAAAATTTTAAAATGCACGTTAAACTTTAAACTTTTCAATTCTTCTTCTTTTGGTCTCATTGTTTTGATTGTTAAAAGCATCTCAAGGGCAAAAATTAAATTTATTGGCTTTTCTTTGTTGAAAATTTTAAATTTATCATATATTTTGGAACAGCCAAAAAAGGAAAGTAAGCAAAACCTTTTGGGATGGAGGGAGTATTTTTTTTAACGGCAAAAAGATTTTATAACTTTTGAAAGAGATACAAACATTAAAAGATCTCGGGCACACTAGCAGATGCCACCTAAGAACCAATCCAACCCAACCCATAGGAAGGCAAGAAGCCAAACCAAAACACCACACCAAGCCAAAACGCCCCAAAATCTCAAGAAACACCCAAAACCAAACCCAACAAAAAACTGAACTCCACAAATAAAAATCCCTTTACTAACCACATCACATTAAAACTTGAGTATTTATGTCAAAACCATTCTAGTATTGTTATCACGAAAAGTATTACTATTGCTTTTGGATGCTTTTAATGCGAGTCCACTTGTATTGTTCTATATTTTTGGGTAAAAATATGACGAGAAATGTTAAGTGTAGATTCAACCTCAATAATACTTTTGGATGCTTTTAATGCGAGTCCAATTGTATTGTTCTATATTTTTCGTAAAAATATGAAGAGAAATGTTGAGTGTAGATTCAAGCTCATCTTGGAGTTAGTTTTTGTTAGAAAGAATAATGGCTTGATTCAATTCTAATGTACTTTAAATGAACAGTCCTTCTATTGACAGTCTATTGGGCTAACGATAAGACACACTCTTACATGAAAGAGTTTTCACTGATTGAACTCTTACATGAAAGAGTTTTCACTGAGTGAACTCTTACATATCAGAGTTCATATTCTATGCACCTTACTGTCCGCCCATTCCATTGGGCTAACAGTAAATTTTTTCGTAAAATGAAAGTCGTTGATTTTTTTTTTCCATGATCCTGGTTGAATGATAAATGGATATTTTATGAGAAATTGGTTTTTTTTTTTAGTTTTAGTACATAGGTAGTTTCTTTTTCTTCTTTCTTCTTGTTCATTAAAAAAACTACTAATGTCGTGGGTATGATTCGTTTCGGGTATAGACCGAACTATGTGTGGTTTGGATGCCACACCGAAAATTGTACGTACAGGTGTGGATATAGTATTTATAAAATCAGGACCAAATCAACCCATTGTCATAACTACTCAGATATACGAAAATCTTTCAACGAACATGAATAAATTAAAATGATAATGGGCATGCATGCAGATCTTTCAATTAGGGATCCCTGACTGGAGAATTTTTGGTGTTTTGAATGTTTTAAAAATTATTTTTGCAAAATTCAAACCGTCCAATGTAGGGACGGATCCCCACAGGGGCCTGGGCGGTTACGTGCCCCCCCTGGATTTCAGGAATTTTTTTTTTAACAAATAAGGGAAAATAAATAAAGAAGTACTCCTTTCGGAACACTTATTTAAGTTAAGTAAAGATCATAATTTTGAGTTTTCTTTACTTTAATTTATTTATGAAAATAAGCAAGTACTCCCCTTTCGGAAACAATGGCATTTCCAGAATTTTGATATTCCAATCTTATCAAAATCTTACCCCCCCCACTTTTAGTACAAAAGCGAAAAATAACACGTTTTTCTCCGAAGAAAAGGGACAAAAGACAACCTTCCCGTACTTGAAAAGATCATCCAATTATACCATTATGCTTAGAAAAATTCAAAGAACAAATATTGGGACTTTTTATCGGTCAAATCAAAACTTTCCTAAAAAAGATATTTTTCCATACTTAGCCAGCTTTTCGAGTAACAGACAGGGGTGCCTCGATCAAGAGGTGACCCAATGGTGACACAATCGATACCATTCGAGTCTCGGATGAGAGACGACGATGAAGGAATCGATTATGATTCCCTAAGATATTGGAAGACAACGATGATAGACGTCGGCCCTTTGAAGATGATCCAACCTGGACGATGAGTCCACCCTCGGCTGACTTGACAGGGTCCGAGGGGAGGCCATTTAGAGGCTTGGTCGTGGTATTGGCGTGGCCCAGGAGGTCATGATCATGCCACTCATGCGGGGAGGTCATTTACAATTTTGAACTTTGTTTCGAAAATCTCATCTTGGTCAAGAACGAGCAAAAATGTGCTTGAGAGGAAGAAATTTCCTCAAGAATCAAAATGTTACGAATCAATTTACCAATAATGGGGATCGATTTCCTCAAAAATCGAGCTGTTGAAGACATCGCCGATGACTTGTTGAAGACTGTTAAATTTTGGAGTGTTTGCATAGAAAAAGGGAGTCCCAAAATCAGCTTCCTAAATTTTGGAGTATCATTTAATTGCTCTTGATTTTAGCATTGGTGTCCCCGCTGTGAAGAATTCCTAGATCCGTCCCTAGTCCAATGTGTTTTTAAGGGTCTCTGCAAGAAATCATAAAAAAATACCGGGAAGACCTTGATCCAATCAGTTTTTTCACAAAAACTGTACATATACAGTTTTGTGAAAAACTGCTCAGATCATGCCCTTTTTGGTATTATTTTTTTTGCTGATTTCTCACAAGAACCCTTAAAAACACATTGGACGGTTTGGATTGTCAAAAAAAATATCGAGAACGTAGAGGTCCAGAAGTCCAGAGTCTGGACTAGAAACGGATATATATAGCTCAAATTTCTTATCCACACTCCCGGATTTAAGGGAAAAATGAGGATTTTTTTGTGTTTCAATTTTTTTTTGAAAAATTCGATCCGTCCAATGTGTTCAGAAGGTGTTTTCTAGTGTTCACGCGCAAAATCTTCAAAAAAAAAATACCAGGAAGAGCTTGATCCAAGCCGATTTTCTTATCCACACTCCCGGAAATAAGAAAAAAATGGATTTTTTTTGTGTTGCAAATTTTTTTTGAAAAATCCGATCCGTTCAATGTGTTCAGAAAGTGTTTTCAAGGGTCCACGCGAAAAATCTTCAAAAATAAAATACTGAGAAGGGTTTGATCCAAGCAATTTTCGCAAAAACTGTATTTATATATTTTTACAAAAACTGCTTGGATCAAGCCCTTCCCGGTATTTTTTTTTGAAGATTTCCTACTTCTACCTTGAAAACACCTTCTGAACACATTGGACGGATTGGATTGTCAAAAAAAAATTTGTATAAAAAGTCCGGATTAGAAAGAAACCCTATATATATATCCTCTGTTCTTGCATATATATATCTTGGAAATATAGAGTACTGACACACGAAATATGCAAGCAATTTCCAGGGAAATGAGCTTGAAAGAAAAGCAAAAGTTGGGTACGCCACCATACGGATAAGGTAGCTAATCAATTTGCGACGATCCTGGAACTTGCTCAGGATATGTTAGAAGAATAAAAATAATTTTTAGGTCATGTATACTTACAAAATTTATATCCGGACCATTAATTTGTATTTTTGAAGTTCTTAATTTGATAGATGTAATATTTTTTATTTTTAAATTAATTCATAAAACACCTTTGAAGTACAAATACATGTTGCACTGGATGTGCCCCCGATTGTCCGTGTCCCAAATTTTTAAAAGAATAACGTATCCGCATTATGTCTGTGTCCTTATCCCATGTCCATCCTACGCTTCTTACTTGGAAATCATGCACTCTTGTGCGCACGTTCTTATTTTCTTTCTATTTGTTTCTTCATATTTTATAAGCATAATGCCATGACCATGTGGGGTCCGTGCTGTGCACTTAGCGCATAGCACCATGCCATGCACCTCATTCGGCCGTCTATTGTAAAAACGCACAGTTCGAATAAAATCTAAGTAATGGCTATCACGTGAGGTTCAATTTGATCCGAGCAATATATTTTCACAACAAATAATCGAATGAGTACCTGACACGGTGTCATGTACCTAGATCACGACAGACTCTCCCAAATCCACCATGTACATGCTTTCACTTTGCATTTAGAATATTAATTCTGTTTTGCTTTTGTTTGGTCATATGAAATTGTCTTTATGTCCATTGTCCCCACACATCAACGTCAACTTCAACATGATCAACATCTAAGCAATTTCTAGGATGCATGGAACGCAACCTTGGCCTCTTGGTCATCAGTGAAGATATGAAATGTTGGGTTATGCGGCAGCTCACTTTTTCTCTCTTTTTTGGTGAAGAAGACAGCCTGGAAATTGAGCATGTTAATTTATTACTCATCATCATCAATCTCTGCATTAAGAAGACCGGCCGTGTCAAAACCAGATAACTTGTCGAATGACACGAGCCAATGATACGTGTACATGTACATGAGTATAATTAAGCACAGATTCGAATAGAGATATGCCTTGACTTGTCCGATACACTTGAACTCTTTATTATAGTAATGTGGAAGATTTGTGTGCATCATACAATTTGAAACACGTGTCTAAATATGTGTTTATTTGTGCACGTAGACCTTCCACCAGAGTATTCTACGAACGATGAGAAACGAACTAACTAATTAATGTAACATAGTTGGTCACTCTTACGTACATTTTCCTAAGTTCTTAATTTATGCAGTAGTAGTCTTTTTCGCCCCAAAAGAAATAAATTTGTCGATCTTCGTTAAAGGAAATAAGTAATTATTGCTTCCCCGTTATGGACAAATTCAGTTTGGCTTAAAACTTTAGTGACGTGACACTGTTACTCCAATATTGTTAAATAGAGGGATTGCGAGAGAAAATAAAAATCTCGACACCTTTTCATAATTTGTTTCAAAGCTATTATTTGGACATGGATTTTTTTTTCCCAATTGTCAATAAAATTTCATTAATCTTTGAAAAGGAAATAAAGATTAAAAAGATTTTGAGGACCATGGATTTCAAACAATGTAATTTTAGGACCCATGCATTAGGAGTAAATTTGGTTTGAGGTGATTTTCTTGAGACATTTTGTCCAATTATATATGGCTTTTCCAAAGGTAATGGCATAGGATTGAAGATACACTGTGGGTTGTACGACATTTGAACCTTTGATCTTACAATTAGTAGTTCAGATTTCATCTATGTAATAGACAAATCAGATCTGTAACCAAGATAAAACTAGGATCATTAATGATTGCGCGATAGATGGCTCGAATGCCACACTACAGGGTTTCGTTTCCGAATTTTAAACTAGAACTACAAGTTTCACAATCACAATTCAAGGGTCTTTCTATTTTGTATTACTATTCTCTAGCTAGTGCAATGTATTTAAAAATAAATAAAATAAATTTAAAAAAAAACATGGGGGTTTACTTTTGTAAAAGACAGTTACCCATCAATTTCGTTTAACCGACTTTTATGATTTGATGACGAGCTCAAACCATAGGATCACCCGATAGTTATGTCCCAGCTGATCACACGGGGTACGTATGAGACACGTCAAGTGACATACTCCATCCAATAATTTTTTTTAATATTAATGTGGGAGCACATCGTGACTCGGGCATACTTGTGTTTCAACTTGGACATGAACGAAACAATGACAGGGACCAATTCGTGATATTAAAACCTTATTCGGTGAGATGATATTACAAAAATATGAGAAAATACAGAACGAATAAACAAAGTTAAGTTTTCCGTGAAAGTTAATGAGACTAAATATTTTTGTTCTGAATTTATTCCTCTCTTTTTTTTCTCAAACTATTTATTACCATTTCATTTTCTTCTGACTTTCTGCATAATGAAACTTCCAAAACATTCTAGGAAGCGTTTAATCCTACTTAAATGCGTAAAATAAAAATTGGCTATTTATTGATGTATTTGCCTCATGAAGAAAGTATTTATTTGATCGATAATGGTCTCATCTACAAAACTTACATATAATTGCATTAAAAAAATTGGCATAATATCTATTCTATTAATTGTTGGTGAACGATAGAAATTTATTAATTAGAAGATAATTATCGAACAAACTGATGAAGCATTAGTATTATTTTATATAAAACAAAAGGACGGCACAAACCTACCAAATCAAATTAAAAAAATAACGAAAACAATACATGATGTATTGTTGCCTCCATTTAAACCTAATCACGACACCAGTGTGGAGTTTTGTTTGGGAAAATAAAAAAATGTAGAGAGGGGGTAATGGTGGTGGTAAGCGGAAAACTACGGGTAACGACCGACTGTGTACAGATTGGTGTGTGAGGCTCGTTCTATGATCTTGTAAGTTCTCGATTTGTGATTGGCTATATTCCGTGACGTTTCCATATGATTGAAATCTTATGTAGATGGTAGTTAGTTGATTGAGTGGTTAGAAAATCTATTTAAGCGTATGTTTCATTCTTTTTCAGTAACTGGCGCAGCCACAACGTTGTTGAGTGACAGAAATCTTCGAGAGACCAAGAAAAATGCTTGTGAGTTGATTCCTTGAGAGATTCAATGAGTTTTTAGCATCTCTATATATGCTCGCATAATCTCTCTCAATGTGTATTGTTTATCTTCTACACCTATTGGAGTTCTTTGAAAAGGAGTTCAAAGATGATTGGAGGATGATCTAAAGGAGGAGTCCTGCGTAGATCAAGGATTCGAGAAGTCTAGTTTGAAGGAGCAACTATTAGAGCAGTTCATGATGAGTCAGCAAAGAAGTTCTTAGCCAATATTGAAAGAGTTCATAGCGTGGTTGTAAGAAACTTTGTTTCCGCGTTTTGCGTATAGTGCTCTTTTCCCTCCCGTGGGTTTTTTCCCCGCCTTAGGGTTTTTCGAAGAATATTTGTGTTATGCTTGTTATTTAATTACTATGTTTATTACCTTGCATAGTCACATAGATTATGGTTTAATTATATAAATTGTTTTAATTAATTTGATCATTTTAATAGTAAATCAAAAGGCGATCATATAACTCTACAAGTACTTGATCCAATTCTACAATTTTTCATTCAAACTTCAGATTCCAGAACTTGAATGAATTTTGAAAAAAAATTATACAATTGAATCATGGACATATAGTTTTTATTTTTCACAAAACACGCGAAAAAATTATTTTCAATAAATGAATGGCTCTAATCATTTGTGTGGAACCCCATAACACCAATCTGTGCGCTCGCAATTGTTCATGAAAATAGCCTGCAACTTCATTAACACTTCAAATCTTGAACAAAAAGTATTACCAGTTCAAAATATCATAGACTACCACCATTTGGTTCACCAAATGAGATTACATAAACCAACAAAATACTCCAATTAAAGTAGAAATAGTCTAAAATACAACCTCAATCCAGCAACTAACAGCCTACAAATCGTTGTGAGCCGTTGGATCCTACGCCCTTCACGCAATCCAACAGCTCCAACAGCTCACAACTATTTTTCCACATTTTTTTTGCAAGGGAGCCCTCATAGAAATATTCTTAATATGTAAATATAAATATATATATATATATATATTATTGAATTCTTAATTTTTATATTGTTTTATTCGATTCAAATTTTTACATCGTATTTTTTCGTCTTGATAGAAGGAATCGGGAAAATAAAAATTACTGACTAGAGATGAAAAAAGTTAAAATAAGGTGACGAAAAAGACCTTAATATAAAAAAAATCAATTTTGATAAATATTTTTAATGTAAAAAATAATAACCAATTGGGTAAAATTACCAAAAAAAAAAAAACAAAAAGGTTGGCCAAACTCACTCTTAATGGTTGTGCTCGGTCGGGAGTTTTGGGCCGGTTTTGGCCCTATTTTAATTTTGCTTACATCATCATTTTCTCTATATCTCTCCACTTATTACACTTTCTTACATCATCAAAACTAAACTAAACCTACTAACTGAACAAGACCAATATGATTATATTATATTATGAAGTACTCGACAACGCATTACGTGATTGGTGCATTTAAAGTGTCTTACCGGAAATAGTATTTTAAATATATATTTACTTCAGCATTAATGTTTTGATAGCTCTATGATTTTCATTTATAACAATGTTGGTTGGTAGACCTAATTTTTCAGATACAGCAAGCGAAAAAGTCTGTAGCTTGAACCGACCCTTGCCCGCAACATAACCCTGTTGTAGCTTCCTATAACTATAGTACAACACATCAACACCGTCATCCACGATACATTTCCGAAGTTTTGTTTTGAAGGCAATGAGGTAGAATTAAGATTGATACGAGGTGGGATTTAAAGGGAAGATGAATCATTCCTTTTCATGTTTGTTTTGCACATAATTAGATAATGAGATTCGTTAATAACATATTTGTTTTGTTTATAATACGATTGGATAAAAATGACTTATTTTCAATTTTACCCTTACAATGAATATGTGAGCCAAGTTAGGTTTGGGCCAAATTTGTGAACCAACGCCCAACCCATTTGCCGAAAGTGTAGTAAAAGAAAATTAACTGCAGTACTCCCTCAGCCCCAGTTTTGTCCACTTGTATGTTCTTAAATGTCCCAAAATCTTTGTCCACGTGTGGCTAAAGGTAAAGAAATGCTACCTCCAAGAATTATAAGGACTTGTTTTTTTCGAAAAGAACAATTTCAATCGTATTTATCGGATTCCGTAAAATAGAACAAGATACATTGTTTGGTTTTAACTGGGAGGAGGAGGAAGAAGAGCTAGGGAAAGGAAATGAAGCGAAGTTAAACTCTTTAATTTATTCATGAGAAGTGTTTGTTGCATTAAGAAACTAATGAAAAAATAGATACATATCCCTTTGGAATAACGAAATTCTATTTTTGTTCAAAAAAAAATTAGAAAAAGGACAATTAACTTCATTTTCTTCTATTTTGGAATTTCTAAATCCAAATATAGCGTAAACAAATTTTAGTGGACAAACTCAACAAAGACATAATGGTTCACATGTACATGTAGTATTATTTTCCATGTATCCCTTCAAAAAATTAAAGATGACATAAGCCACACTGGACTAGCCAGATTTACATGGTAGGAATCTTGGGGGGGAACGAGAATTAACCCAAAATAAATGTAATTAACGAAAAATTCAATTTTTGGGGGGAAATTTAAAGAACTCGTTGATATTTAGTAACACAATGTTTAAACTTTTTTGAACAAGGAAGCATTGTTTTTTAGTTCTCGTTTTGTAAACGATGAATTTATAATGTCACACGATTAAAAATAATAAAAAAACAAAGAGTTCATTTAGATAAATGAGGCGTGCAAAAATCAATTCCAAGGAGAAAAAAAAAAACATTTCAAAATCCACACGTCTGGTTCACTGCCACAAATCAGGTTAGATTAGAGAAGAGAATTGGAGAAACATTATATCCAACTCAAAATTAATTGGCAATTAATGATTAAAGAGGTCCAAATGTTATTAAGTGATTTTCCATTCCATACTCAAGCAATGTGAGACAATTATTCTAACATGGTCACGTGCAGCCAGGACAGAGGGGGGTGTTGCACAGCGTGCTATGCGTCTCCCGGTGCAGCCACGCCGTTGTCCATTCAATGATCGGAAACGTCCATTGCGTAGAGCTCGTCAAATACTACAAGTGTACCAAAAATCAAATTTATCGGATTTTGTTAAGTGTGTCATCGGAAAAAAAAATAACTTGAAAAAAAATGGGTTTTATAGTTTTCATCTAGTGTTTCAAGTCAAATTTGTTCTAATTTTTTTCAAGTTTTATGTGTTCTAATCACGCATTTAATGATATCCGAACGAGTTGATTTTTGGTATATTTGTAGCACTCGACGAGCTCTACGTGATGGACATCTCCGATCATTGAACTGACACTGGCGCAACCGCACCAAGTGCCACACATCACAAGGCTGTGCAACACCCCTTGTTGTCCCGTGCAGCCATGTGCAGCCGTATTTAGGCTGTGCAACACCCCCCTGCTGTCCTGTGCAACCATGTGCAGTCGTATTTAGGCTGTGCAGCACCCCCCTGCTGTCCCGTGCAACCATGTGCAGCTGTATTTAGGTCTATCACATATGGCTACTCTAATTTTGTGTCTTACCATCATGGAGCCTTTTTTTTTCCCCATCTAGACTCAAGGGGCCTATAATGATTGAGCAATCACGTCCCATTGATTACTGAACGGGTGGTCGTGATTGCTCACTCTCGAATCCGTGATCGTGGGGTGTGGGCATGATTTAATTTTTGTTTTTAAAAGTTGGGATGGAATGGACCCACTTTGATACCATGTGGAAATTTATATCTAACTCAATATTAATTGGCAATGAGTCCTTGGAGAGGTCCCAAATGTTATTAAGTGATCTCTCATTTCATACCCAATCAATGTGGGGTGCCAAAACATGTTTTGGATAACCAAAATTTCTTGGGGTAAATTTGCCCCAAAATTAGATTTCTCTCTTCCTTGTGATGTTGGGTTGTTGCATGGACCAATTCAACATTCAACCACCAAGCAATCTGGTTAGTAAAAAACCCAATAATATTACCCTTGGAATAGGCTTAAATAGAAAAGTTATCCCCAAACAATATGCTTCACACCAGGGACGGAGCTAGGATTTTAGTTTTAGGGAGGCTGAGGTTTAGAGAGAATTTTCCATGGCGATATCAATACCAGAATATATTATTTATGTTTCCGTGTTTGTTTCTAAGATTTAATAATGCAAAAACTGTATTAGAATGCAAAACTAAAATTTGCAGATAAAAAATACTTCCTCCATCTCATTTTAAAATTGTCGCTTTAGCTTTCTAAAATTAACCTTTAAAACTGTAAAATTGATTATAGTGTTTAAATTGCTTGAGTCCCAAAAAAAAAATTAATAGGGATCTTATTTAATATATCTCATTTAGTTTTATAATACAAAAAAAATTAATTATGAAAAATATTATAATTTGAAATACATAGACAATTTTAAAATAGATCTTTTGGGATGAAAATAGTATTTTTTTAAGGATAAAACTGAAAGTTTAGTGTGCTTTGGTCATTTTTGGAAAAGGGACACTTATTTTTAGGATATCCCAAAATAAAATGATGAAAACTTAAAATGGGACAGATGGAGTATTACTAATTTCATTATGCCTCAAGGAATGTAATTAAAATTGCCGGATGATTATTTGTGGAAAAGTAAGGGGGTAATATGGTAAAATTTGTGAGTTTTGGCGAAAAACCATAGAATGCGTAAGGAGTAGGGGCACCCCATCATTAGCTTCGGCTCCATTTAATGCACTTCATGTCTACTAAATGCTTCCATTTCATTATTGGCTTGACCGCATAAATGGTATACTCTCTTCATCCCCATTTTATATAATTTCTTTTAGAAATTCGTACCACTTTTCAATGTGAAATATCTTAATCTTTATAGTTTAAGATGATTTTGAAAACTTTGTTTAATTGAACTAATTGAGATCTATCAAACAAAATCCATATTACACAAAAAAGTATTTCCGCTTGATAAATATAATCAATTTTCTATCTAAATAGGATGGAATGAGGGACTATAAAATGGGAACATAATGGGGAAAAAAATTGTTCACCCTCACCAAAAGAGGGTGAACAAAACCTGCACCCTGATCGGTTGAAATGGTATGAGGTCCACCAAAAATGGTATGGATCCCACCAAAAAGTGATGTCATGTTTTCCAAAAAATGTATTGATTCTGTGGATACCACATCATTTCAATCAATCAGAGTGGGAGTTTTGTTCACCTTCTTTTGGTGAGGGTGAACAAATTTTTTTCCTACATAATGTATCATTTTCATCCTTCGGATGGTGGTCATGGGGCCCTGATGGACTAAGTGATCTTTACATAAACTGCAGTGGATATGACACAATATGCCAAGGACATTTTGTAGAGGTGTCTATTGAGCACTTTTTAAAAGAACCACTTGTTCAAGATGAAGGATTCCCACTACCTTATGCACATTATGTGGATATGCATGAGATACACGTTCTTGAGCAATCTGAAATGGAAGAGTGTGTGGATGGAAATAGTGATAGGACTTATTACAATTTAAGTGTGACTATGAAAGTGAAGAAATATTGAGTGGGGATGGGTCATTTGTCTCTCACCACACAATGTATAGGCCTGTTAAAAGGACTGAGAACATTATATTTCAGAAATGTATGGCCTTCACTTCTCTTGCACAATTCAAATAGGGAGTTACAGGGAATGCTAGAAAAAAAAACAATTGTTAGTAGATTAACCATACACACGCACGCGTATGCAATGCATACACACATATTTGTACCGTTCATTTCAACAAATCAATAGTTCAAATTTTGATCTCAACAAATAAAATATGGACCGTTAAAAATGCTTTTTGCACCGTTCGTGTATTTTGCATGCACACGTCAGCGTACGTGTAGATTTTTCGTTTGATGAGGAGGTTTCAAAAGAAGGCTGCTGATAATGCCAAAACCAAAAGTGTTGCTGTCAAAACTCTGATCTTTCTTGCTTCCACAATTACCTTCATGCCCTTTTACCATCATATTCCATTTATTACAAACTTAACCCTTTAATTTTAATCTGAACATCAAAAAACTTTACGAACCATCCATGCATTCTCTCATGTTTCAGAAAGAAAAGCTAGATCAATACCACAGATAACATCCAGCCCCAGTTCAAACTTTCTTTATGTTTCGCTCATTACTGTGAATTTTCAACATTCGTTGCATAAGATCAATTCCAGCACTTTCTAAAATCCCAATAAGCTAAAAGTCTTGAAATGAATATATTGATAAAGCTTTGAGTTTAGTATATATGTGCTTATATAGTAGTATACGTACATTATTTTTCCGATTCCAAAATCCAAGATCAATTCCTGCACTTTTTGAAATCCAATAAGCTACAGTTTTGAGATGAATAAATTGATAAGGAAAATGACGCTAAAATTTTCAACTTAATTCCCCACATTATAAAAAAATTGAAAGCATATTTTAGATTAGGGCAATTGTTAAAAAAAAAAAGAAAAGAAAAGAAAAAAGGATGGGCGTTAAGAAATCTATTAACCATCAAAATTAACCATTCAAATCCTTCTTATTTAAACCCACTACTTATATCAAGAAATTCAGAAGAATGCAGCTGTTATCGGCACATAGATTTTCAAACCAAGAAACAATTCAAGGGATACATATCTTTACTCAACGTATGTATTCTCAAACCCTAAACAATGAGGGAAACTCAAAGGTACCTTGATGATTAAAATAGTGCGAGATACGAAAATGAAGAAAATACCTAGCCGACCTCCAGAGGGGTTTGATCGTGTTGTACAAAACAATAAAGAGATTGAGGGGCTACTTTTGTGATAAAAGGGTGGAAAGTTACTGATGTGGTGAAAGGGCATATAAGTCATTATGGAAGCAAAGAAAATTAGTGTTTTGGCACGAACAAAAATAGTTTTGACAGGAACGAAAGAGGTTTTGGCATTATCAGTGGCCCAAAAGAATAGAGAGGCTATAAAAAAGATTGAAGGGGACTTGTGCCCAGTGATTATGAAGAGATTGACCAAGGAGAATAAATATGGAGGTAATTGGCCGGGTACCTACATGGTTTGGTGAGTTGAAATATGAAGTTAAGAGTGTAATTGTGAATGAATCATTTTCTGTTGACCTAGCAGCAAGAGAGTGTCCTTGTAGGAAGTGGGAGAGTGTCCTTGTAGGAAGTGGACACTGACTGGGATACCTTCTTTCCGGAACCGAGGTCCCTCTGCCTTTGGGTACTACATTGTGTAGTGCCTAATCTGAGCCATCGGTTCAAGTCTCGATTATTTTGCATGTAAGACAAGTATTTTACACGTAGGTTTATATTTGAAATATGAACTATTAAAAATACTTTTAGACCGTTCAAATTGGACACTGGAATATGTAGTGCCTTTTAGGCACTACATGGACACCTCCTCCCTTTTCCCCATGCTTTCTCATGTAATTGTGAATGAATCATTCTTTCTTTTTTACTAACCCTCTTTCATTTTGTTTGAGTATTTTGTTCAAAAGTACTTATTTTCCCTCGTATGTTTAAAATTTAATAACTAATTATGAATAAAAAATATTAGTGTTAGTCTGTTACTTATTTTGAACATACCTCAAACCCGTCTTGTGTTTTTTTTTTTTTTTTCACTGCATAGTTATTTGAGATTGACACGTTCATGTAAATACGCCAACTTAAGAGGCCATTAGTGAACTTCACTCGTATTGACTTAATTGAAAGCATAGTCCTAAAAGGCTAAAATATTTGAGCAAAAATTTAAATTCAATTAATTATATTTAAGTTTTCAAGTTGACCTACTTAAGGCATCCTCATCAGCCTCTCCACTTTAACCAAACTTTAACCAAAAAAAAAAAAACCCTAAAAAATCAGTCTCTCTATTTTTCCTCACCAAATTGTTTTTGCTACAGTACTGCACCAAATTTGGTGCAGCACTGTTCACAAACCAAACCTTTTTTTATTGTTTTTGCTGGTGGGGATGGGTGGGGCTTGATGGGGACGGGGGAGCACGTGGCAACAAAAGAGAGAGTGAGAGGGAGGAGAGAGTGAACAGGAGAAGAGAGGCACTAACACGTGTATGGAACAAGAGACAGTGAGAGAGGGAGGAGACCATGGGCTACTGACACGCGTACTTCACCTACACCTCTCCCTATCAAACAACTCCCAATGTGTGGAGTTGAGTTTTTGAGGAGAAAAGAAATTTTTTTAATAGATTTGAGGGGGAATAGTTTAATATAGTAAAGTTTGGATAGAGAGTCTAATTTTTTGAGTTTTTGATAAAGTGGCTTGCTAAATTGTAAAAGTTATTTTTGTGGTTAAATTTGGTGTTTTTTTTTTTTGGCGAGGCTGATGAGGATGCTTTTAATGCTCCGCTTGATTCAACTCGGCTAATTTACATCTTCAATAGCACTTTGGTATTTATTTCATAAGTTGCGTATTTTTTTAATAAAACACTGATTTGTTAACTTCTCCTCATTATCTTTTCTAAAATGAAAAAAACTGCAATTGTTTTTTCATGTGTCATGAGAACATAGTAGTTCAATTATCATAAAAAAATAGTTTGAAATTGAATAAACCAAAAACAAGATAACATTTTTTTTTTTTTGAAAAACAATCTATATTAGAAACCAAATCATTAATTGTTAATTCGTCATACATCGTCAGGCTCGAAAACTTTTTACGTTCTACAAACTCGCACTGGTTCATAACAGTTCCGAAAGTAGTCGAGATACGTAGACAACTAGACATTAACCTGAACCCTATTAGTAGTTGTAAGTAGTTATATGAAAAGGGCACAAAATGGCCTTGTTTGGTTGGGTTCTTGAGAACCGGTTTTGGAAACCACCCCTTGTTTGGTTTCCAAAAACCGGCCTCTACCCCTTTTTTTTTTTTTTTTAAAGCTCCAACAGTAACACTGTTGAAAATGACAGGACAGCACTTTTGGTTCAAGCACTGCTGGGGTACAACCCCATTTAGCACCGAAAATGCACCCCACCCCTTCGGGGACCCACTTTTGGGTCCCACACGAGTGATCCGAACCGTTCATTGTTCTTAAAATATTTTTTCGAGGGGGCCCACAAAAAATCAGCTCAATCGGACGGTTAGAAGTACTTGAACCAAATTCTCACCGTTTAACTTTATTTGAAACGGTGAGAATTTGGTTCAAGCACTTTTAACCGTCCGATTGAGCTGATTTTTTGTGGGCCCCCTCAAAAAAATATTTTAAGAACAATGAACGGTTCGGATCACTCGTATGAGACCCAAAAGTGGGTCCCCGAAGGGGTGGGGTGCATTTTCAGTACTAAATGGGGTGTACCCCAGGTTTTTGGCTTTTGAGAACCATTTTCTGGAGGGGTTCTCAGAACCGGTTATGAGGAACCTAACCAAACAAGGTGAATATGTATTAGCATTGTCTCTGAAAATGGAGAAGACTATACATGTCAATGTTGGAGTGTAGAATACTTCTAGACTGCTCTCACCTGACTTTCAAACAGGTCAACCACTCAACAAATAACAACATTTCCTCTTTCGTCCTTTTATTTCCAAAATATTTTTCTAATCTCCTATTAATTAGGGAAATAATTTTTCACACTCCCTTTTATATCTAAACACTTCATTTTTGTCTTTTATTCACCTTAAAATTACCAAATTACCCTTATCTCATGAGTTACTTTTTCTCATATGTAGGGCAATTGATATTTTCAAGTGAATAAAGACAAGAAAAGAAGTGTTTTGGAATAAAAAGAATATGAAAATCATTTCCCATTATTAACTCGTTTTTCACATATAAAGAGTAAGGGCTCGATGGATTTTCCTCCCTTAATTTATCGGGAATTTTTTTGAATGAATCGATCAAGTTTTTATTCATTTCCAAAGGAACCGTCATTTTTTTTATAAAATTTCGTAAAACAATATTTAAATAAAATAAACATATCCGTTTATTGATGTGAAACTTGAAAATGAACTCCTAAAACAATATTTAAAATAAATAAATATCTCTATTCATTCATGTGAGATTCAAAAATAAACCCCCGTGTTAGCAAATTACTGTAGCAATGTTCTAAAATATTCGATGGCTGAGTCGGAGGGATAACAGCTATCTCTCTCTCTCTCATCCGAAGACAAGCCCGGGACGCAACTCTCTCTCTCTCTCTCTCTCTCTCTCCACCCACAAATTCAGCCATTTCTCTCCCTTCTCCATTCTCGCCCAGCTCTCTCTCTCTCTCTCTCTCTCACATTGTGATTCCTTACGATCTATATTTCGTCCATAATTATCTCTCTCTGTGTATCTATACCTGTATCTCAGTATTTGTACGTATATTCGACCGAAATTCTTTCCTGTAATCTAGCTCTCTTCCTCCCTTTCTCTTCTCTTCAACGCAATTCATAAGAAATCCCCCTCAGGAATTCACTTCTCTCTCTCCTCTTGATTTTTTTCCGGACAGGGTTTTGGGCAAATTGCGTTGTTCGACATGTCACCGGCGGCTCCGATCGAGCCGGCATTGAATAATAAGGAATCATCCTCCTCCTCACTCGCCTCTTCTCCTTCTCACGTGCTCCCCGAGGAGGAATCGAATCGTCGTCGTTTCGCTGATATAAGAGGTGTCCAGTGGCGTATAGATTTGGGAATTTTGCCCTATTCTTCCTCTTCCTCCTCCCTTGACGATCTCCGTCGTGTCACAGCCGAGTCTCGTCGCAGGTACTCTCTCTCTCTCTCTCTCTCTCTCTCTCTCCATACGAGCTCTGCCCCAACTTTAATTGGGCTCCGCTCGTAGACGGTGAGATTGGTAATTAGTCTGTGGGTGCGCATAACTTGGCTCAGACATCTGTGTTATAAAATAAAAATTCACATATATGTATTGAATTTGTCCTTGAGGTTTTTATTTGGCATGTCGGTATTTTCGCGAAATTTTATCTAATCAATTTTGTTAATCAGTGTTCTTATATATTCCATAAAAGGAAAATCAGTTGCTGTTTTAACTGATTTTTGAGCTATTTCCAAATTTTCAAAAACAAATAGCAGAAAAAGAAAAGCTATTTGCATAAGAAGTAAGGGAATTTATTTGGGAATCTGTTTGTGGATTCTTCTTTCATATCATTTCCTTAAATCTCAAGCAATTACCTAACCAGTTTGGTGTCATTGGTTGTTTTATAGACGCATATCATTTGCCTTAATTCTCTTTTTTACTTGTCCCCTTTTTTTATTTTGCTGCAAAATGGATTGAGCTTGTCAATACACCTTCAGTCTTCAGTTTTTCTTCTCTTTAGTTATTTCAGACTTCTTGTTAGTTCTTGAGCTAATACGATAGTAACACCCTGTCCCACATCGAGAGTGATCTTGAGAATGTAAGTAGCCATGTAAGCTACTACTGTCTACTTGTAACTTGGGCTTAAGCATTTGGAGCCATATGGTTAGCCTCCAACGAGTTACTGGCCAGTGGTCTACATGGGGTGAACTTATTTAATGGTTGTGCTTAGAAGAAATAGCTGTTTAGAATTTGGGGGGATTTTTGCTGCAATTTAAGCATATGTGCTATTTGTCGTACCTAATAAATTTCTAAAGAAGTCCGAAAATTCTGTCGAGTTTGGTTCTATTCCCTGCCTTTTTGACAATTGAATTTATGGAAATTGAATTCGCCTATAGTTAGAATTTCATAACATACATTACATTTTTGCAATGATCAATGGCACAGTTCTTGATTCCAATCCTAAGCCTGTACATAGATTCAGTTAACAGCAATTTACTGGTTACTTCTGCTGTTGTTTTGTGAAGGGTTGTGCTTGCGGCCTGTTTATTCCGTTCTAATTTTGGTTGTCTAATTTATCTTCTTATCCAGATATGCTGGTTTGAGGAGGTGCCTCTTAATTGATCCACACATTCCCAAGCATGGAAGCCCTAATCTGGTCATGGATAATCCTCTTTCGCAAAACCCAGGTTAAATATCTATATGTCTTGAGAATTTATCTCTCTTTTTATTATAGCTGGTCGCCTTGATGAGAATAGTTAGCTATGTCACTGTTTCTATTTTGGTTACTAATTTGTAAGACATTCATATTGTGATAGAAGATTAAGGGAGTTTATGAAAAGAGATATATACACTTAGTATAGCAGTGCTGCTATTTTGATTAATAATTGAGCTTACTTGTTCTAGTGTTCTCCTGTAAATGATGCACTGTTTATATTGATTGTGTTGTGCAGATAGTATGTGGGGCCGCTTCTTCCGGAATGCCGAACTGGAGAGAATGGTTGACCAAGATTTGTCTCGTTTATATCCTGAACATGGAAGCTACTTCCAGACGCCGGGATGCCAAAGCATGTTGAGACGAATTCTGTTATTCTGGTGTCTTAGACATCCCGAGTGTGGATACAGACAAGGTGGGTTGTACTTGTCTCACTAAAATCATGAATTTCCTTTGGTATTTTTTTCCTTTTTTCCCTAGAAATAGAAATGTTTAATTCCAGAATGGACTGTCTTTCACTTCCTGTTCCCTTCTTCATTCACATGGGCCTCAAACCATTGACATATTCATGGTTGATGTATTTTGAAGTTTGTTTTTGAAACTTGACTGCATCAGCAGTGCATCATCCATCACTACTGCACCATCTCTGAACCACTATCAATTGTGTCTCTTTCTTCCTTGCTTTTCTGTCTTCTTTACCCCACCATATCTCCTCTACAACCTGAACCGTGAATAGGCTACTGGCAATCATAGTTAATTGATTCTTGTGATAATAAAGATTATTGGACTAAAACAGGTGAATTGAAGTGAGTTAACTTTAATATTGTTTCTCTAAAGGTATGGTCTGTGGGCAACTTGTATTAGTCATTGTTAATTTGGAGAACAAATTCTATGATTGCGTGGATCTGGTTTCATAGCCATCTATGAAGAAGTTCTGCCAATGTGCCTATTATCATCTGTTTACGAGGATATTTGCAAAATGAGCCAGAGGGTTTTATGAATCAGCAAATTGTGTCAAAGTATTATGCCTTTCCCCCTTCAAGATGTCATCGTGTTCTGTTATGGTTGCTAACGGCTACTTAAACAGAAGGGGAGTTTCAGCGTACTGTCAAGAAAACAAAGGGTATGCGTTGTAATTTCAGAAACCTAAGGGAGGTCTCTGAATGGTCATAAACCTCATGGGAGGTCAATGTCAAAGGGATGTGCACAATTATGTATCCATTGTAAAACTTTTTGAAAGAGATCTATCGTCGTTTTTTTTAGAGTAGTCCGTGTTTTTGCACCACTTCCAAGGGAGAAGAATAAAATGTATATTAAATTATAAAGGAACAAAGGTTTTCCATTCTGGTGAAACTGTAGAAACCATTAATTGTTACATTTTACGTGCAGGGATTGCAACTTATCTTGTTCTGTTAATTGAAAGGAAAAGGGTAAGCTCCAGGCTCCCGGACATTTGATTTGCTTGTCTGATCTTGCAATCCATAGAGAGAAAAGTCTCCTGCTGCTTGAAACCTTAGTCCATATTGATAGACTGAAAGAATCTGAGCTGATAAACCAATAATTGACTGTTTTTTCTTTCAGTTGATTTTTTATTTTTTTTGTTTCTTTCAGTTGATTTTTTTTATCAAAGGATCCTATGAAGATGCATGTGAACACATGAGACAAAGTTTGTGTAAAGCATTTTTTTATATCATTTATTCTGGTTTTGTTGACAGGGATGCATGAGCTCTTGGCTCCTTTGCTGTATGTTCTGCATGCTGACGTGGAGCATCTTTCTCAAGTTCGGAACCTTTATGAAGACCACTTCACGGACAAATTTGATGGCTTCAACTTTCAGGAAAGTGATTTAACATATGATTTTGATTTTAAGAAGTTTCCCGAATCTAAAGAAGATGAGATCTCGCAAGTAACTCCACCGAAGGTTAGCACTCTTGATGAACTTGATCCCAGGATACAAGATGTTGTATTGCTAAGTGATGCTTATGGGGCGGAAGGTGAATTGGGTATTGTCTTGTCTGAGAAATTTATGGAGCATGATGCTTATTGTATGTTTGATGCTTTGATGAGTGGGGCCGGTGGCGTAGTTACCATGGCAGAATTTTTCTCCCCATCTCCTTTAAGCGGCTCACATTCGGGTTTACCTCCTGTGATTGAAGCTTCTTCTGCGTTGTACCATTTGCTCTCGATTGTTGATGCATCTCTTTACAGTCACCTTGTTGAGCTTGGGGTAGAACCTCAATATTTTGCACTTCGCTGGTTAAGGGTTTTGTTTGGGCGTGAATTCTCCCTTGGAGATCTCTTAGTTATCTGGGATGAAATATTTGCAAATGACAATAGCAAATTAAATAAATTTTGTGATGATGCTGGGTTTAGCTTTGGGATCCTCAGTTCACGTAGGGGAGCATTTATTTCAGCTGTTGCAGTATCAATGATTCTTTTTGTGAGATCGTCCTTACTCGCAACTGAGAATGCTACTTCCTGTCTTCAGAGATTGCTTAATTTTCCAGCCAACATAAATCTGAAGAAAATTTTATTGAAGGCAAAATCGTTACAGGTTCTAGCACTGGATGCTAATGACTCTACGCCATTGCCAACACATCCTGGTGGGGCCTTTGAGCGAAGTAATACGAATGTTCATGTGAGAAGTCATAGCCTTTCAGTGGATTCTGTTTCTCCAAGGACTCCTCTAAGTTTGGTACCTGAGAGCTATTGGGAAGAGAAGTGGAGAGATATGAACAAGGCAGAAGAAGTTAAGCAAAGTACGTCAGGAAAACAAATTACGAACAGGAAAAAGGGTTGGTCAGAGAAAGTGAGGTTGAGTCTATCTAGAACTGAATCTGCCCCATCCCCTTCAAAGGTTGATGGCAGCGGCGTAAAGGACCCCAAATTATCCGCCAGGAGAAATTTACTTGAGGATTTGTCCAGACAAATTGAATCAGAGGAAGATGGAGAGAAAATAGGTTGCAATACAGATTCAGAGAAAATAGGCTGTAATGAGGAGAGAGGCTTGATTGGCAATGCTGGAAGTGAAGAGAGCTCTTCCATTTTTTCAGATTCCCCAAGTCCAGATGGCATCGAAAATCAATCAGGGAGAAGTAGCGTTGCATCCAATCAATCCATTGCTGAAAATGATGATGACAGAAGTAGAAGTTTTGCGGAAGAATCATCACCGCCTCTTCCAGTCTCAGATTCTCCCGAGGATGACTTTTCAAAATCTGGACTGAATAGAGACTCCGGGGGAAAAACCTTGGGTAGATTGGATATTCCAGAGGATGTCTGTTTGAAATCTGGACAGAATGACGATCCGGTGGGAAAACCAGTGGCAAATTTGAAGGACCGGAAGACTTTGTCTGGTAAATTCCAGTGGCTTTGGAAGTTTGGGCGGAACAATGGTGAGGGTACATCGGAAGGAGGCATATCTGAGGCTACTAGAGCTCCCGATGGTGGATGTGATCAGAATAATACGACAGCCTCTTTGATGGTGGGTGGGTCAAATAACTCTTCTGTAAGTAGCAAAGGTGATGCTGTAGATCAGAACGTGATGATCACATTGAGGAATCTTGGTCAGACTATGCTCGATAATATTCAGGTACCAATCTTACTATTTATTTTGCTTGGATGGTTGAATATGGATGGGAATATAATAGCTGACATGCAACTTTTGGCATATAATTTCTGATCAAGACCCCACTTGTCTTACATTTTACTGCCCGAGGGCCAGGTTTATTACCTTTGGCGCGCCCTATTGCCCGCCCTTGTTGCTAAAGTTCTGTGTAATTATTTGAAAATTGGTCCCTGTTTGTTTGATGGGATATAATGGGGACTACATATCCGGCGTAATTATTAATCCCACCATTTAAGGCTAAGTTTTCCAAATGATTTTAGCAACCCAGTTGGTTGATTTTAGCAAAAAAGTTCACCAGGTGCTAACATCATGGTTGATTTTAAGCTAAAATCAACCATAATTTTAGCACCTAGTGAACTCATTTGCTAAATCATCTGGGTTGCTGAAATATTTTGAAATAGTCCAATGGGATTATATTTGCTACAGGATTATGTCCTTCACTATTAGTCCTGTCAAACATAAGGGTTCACAGTTTCTTTGGATGGAAAATAATTGCCAAGAATGATTTCGGTATTTTGTGTGTTTGGCTTTGCAAAAAGTTGCTAAATTTAATTGGCTGAGGAGTATTTTACACCCAACTGACTGAAAACCACTTAGAGCATTTATTTGCAAATCAGTTTGCCGATGATCACTTGTAGAAGTCGTATTTTGATCAAATATTGCTATGGAATTTCTGTGGTTTTTTTTCTTTTGAGATCTCGTTCAGCTTCATCTAACCATCTGCATTGCAGGTAATCGAGTCAGTTTTCCAGCAAGAGCGCGGTAAAGTTGGATCATCGGAAAATTTCTCGAAAAATGTAATCGTAGGCAAAGGACAAGTCACGGCCGTGGCAGCTCTCAAGGAGCTTAGGAAAGTTAGCAACCTTTTATCTGAGATGTGAGACTGATACTATCTGTACATACATTTTGTAAAATTTCTTTGTAAGCGTTAAATGAACGAGTTTCTTTCAATTCTTATACCCTTCCATCTCCCCTGAAATTCAGATTCTGTTTAGAAAATCACACTCAGATGTAATTATGCTTTTCTTATAGCAATATTTGGCCGTCAGTATGCCTCAAAGGATGCGTTGACTACAGTTAGTTTTACACACACTTTAGATTTGCAGAATGTATGTTTTGAGAGTGAGGGTTTAGTAAACAATATGAACGAGTTGGGATGGGTTATAGGTGCGCGGATATGGGTTGAAAATTGTCACTTCTAGTGTTTATACACTAGCAAAACTGCTGTTAGATCTTCAATATTACGAGATTTCTGGTGAAAATGATTCGCTTCGGACGTCCGTAACTTTCTGAATTTTGCGTCGAGAAATTGTTAGGTAATCTTTCAAGGTCACTTTGGAACAAGTTTTTTACGCAAGTATGGACAAGTCGTGATTTGTTTGGTGGCTTATTACCTTTCCAGATGATGCTGCTTAAACTGAGGGGAGATTTTTTTTTTAAGGACAAACTTACAATGCTAAACTGGCAAAACAAAGCGCCAACCTGAACAAAGCTAAGTTTGACGTCCTCTACTCGGTAGCCATGATCCTCTTTTTCCACAAATTTCGACTTCCTGAAGGGTAGTATCCTAGAGAACATCTCCAACCCAATCAGACGAGGAATTCTCAAAGCTAAGTTGATGAGGGTCAGGCATTGGAGATGCAGTCACACAGCTGAACGGGAAAAGAGAAACCTCTTCCAAAGGAGCATTGCCATTCTGGGAACTAAGACAAATCTCCCGAGAGGGCTCCTTAACTTTAACTTCAACAGCCGAGAGGCTCAACATACGGAGGAAATGGAACTTCTTCTTATCCGATTCCCAAAGGTAGGTACGGCTGGTAAGAACCAAGTGGTAGATGTGGCAATAAAGTCGCATTTGAAACATGGGAGGAACCAACCATTACAAAAGACCATTACCAGAAAGATGGAAAAAACACTACCAAAAAGGGGTGCTCGCGCCCGTGAGAGAGAGATGAACACGTGCCTAAACCTGCGACCGTTTACTTCCAGTATTCTCTAAGCGGGCTACCCTAACGACTACCTATAGAAAGAGAGTTCAAAGCCCAAAGCTCTCTGCCTGAAAATTTCAGCAACCCGATTACAGTCAACATCCTTCAAGTGTGCTTAAGCAAACACGAAACTAGAAACAGCGGCAGCAGCAAATTAACACCACAAGATGCAACATGGACATGAATCGAGGCACAAGCCGCAAAACAAGTGAACCACCACCAAATCAGATATATAGAGCTAGACAAGCTAAATGATCCAATCACAAATTGACCAAACAAATTACACGTCATGTACCAAACTATAGCTCTCGGAAATTTTTCACTTTTTGAATTTATTCAAAATAAAACCAGAAGTAGAACACAACTGTTTCTGCCGTCCCCTGTGTCTTGGTTCATCCATGGTCTACGCTGTAATTTACAATCTAATCAATGTGGTTGTGAAAGCCCGGGAGAAGGGAAGTGATGAAGCCAAATACAATCATTTGGATCTCCTTAACAATCCCCCACCACCTGTTTCCACCATTGTCTGCACCAGGTTCCACCACCTGCTCATTATTGTCAACTGCCCAATTCCCATCTAAGGGAGGCTGATTCTCATTCTCAACTTCCGCTTGTCCCTCTGGTTTAAAAAGATAGATTCATAAAAATTAGCAATTGATGATCTCTGGCAATTCATTCACATGTACACTATTGAAGGAAATGAAAGCAAAGTGCAGGAAATAAATCCATGGTTTCCAGATGAGCTATGCAAGAGATCAACCATATGAAATGGACCCAGCTCAAAATTCCCGATGATTAGAAAACTTTGTATAATAACTAGAGAATGCAAATGAATATTCGATTTTGGTGTAATGGGTCATCTAACCCTGAAGAATCAATTATTAAACCATCTAAATGTAAAAAGCAACTCTTTGGTGTAACCATGTAAGAGCTCGATTAACATCAAAACACATCAATGAAAAAGAAATAAAAACTTATGTAGTTGTTCTTCCATTTGAAAAGAACTTCAAGTGATTGCATACTTTGTTTCAGCCCTACCCAACATGAGCTGTGTCATCAGACTGCCAACTCCAACAAACGATGCTACAAGTGACTATAACGGTATGTTTCCTCCAAAAAAAAGAATAAAAAAAAACAGAGACTAAAACTGTTAAAATCTCTGATAACATGTTAGGAAAATGAATTGGCAAGAACCTTGCTTTCATTGATATTGTATAAAACATGACCCTAGTCCCTTACATGCCTTTATATAGGCTATAAGAGTATTCGGACACGCAAGTATGAATTATACTACTCAAAGTTGCGAGTAAAAAAATACCTGCTCCAGCAACATTCTCATTCCCCTGTCTTGCTGCAGGAGGGAGATTTTCTGGCCTAGCAGCTGGTCTTGGTGGTTGGGGAGGTGCAGCTGCCCTATGCATTCCTTGTGAAAGCCATCGTACCAGCGGAGTGAGAGCTCCAGTTTGATATCTGCAGCACCCAAAGACAACGAAGTTCAGATATCGCTGTTTAATATCTTGAAACACACACGAATTCACAAAAACTTCAAATGCACATCTGAATAGCACTAAGACAAGAAGGAAATTCTACATGTACACGGGCACAGCCCGAAAATTGGGCAATGTGGTGAAAAAAACAGAAGGGGTGTAGCAGTTTAGGACTTATAGGATTGAGTTGGGGTAATTAGAACCTCAAGGGGCACTATGGGGTTAAAAATCTAAAATAAGATTGGAAAATACGTAATGCTGATATGTGAGTGGGGTCAGTTGGCCACTGTATAAGCATTCATTCGCCCCGGTATGTAAGCTGGTTATGTGAAAGGATAAGATTTCTTCCCTTCCCCATGTACAAGAGTGTCAGAGAAGTTGTGGACTGAAAAATACCAAATCAGTTTCAAAAGTGGAAAAGGAAATATTAAGTTTTTTTTTTATAGGCAAAAAGTAAACATGAAGTTGAATCACTTACAGATAAACAAGTGAAGCAAAAAACACAAGGAGAACAAGCCTTTGTCTAGACCCATCTTGGTTGAATAAAAAGATTACTGCTGCCAGCTTGAGGATAAGTAACGGGTCAAGATGAATGGCAATTTGAAATCTCCTCACAATAACTTGTCTTTGATGTGCTTGATGATTTTGCTGTTGCTGCTGCTGCTGCTGTTGCTGTCCCGGTTGCCCTTGCTCACCAACTGTTGCAGCATCAGATGAACTTGTTCTACTGTCAATGGCATGCATGAAAGTTGAAACATCAGACACAGAGAGAGAGAGAGAGAGAGAGAGAGAGAGTATCTTCAATTAAATGAAACTACTAGCAGAACGCATTCAATTACATCAATTTTCTGAAACTCTCTGAAACCTGGGGGGAACGGAATTGAACCACGATGTTTTTAGTTACCTCATAAATGCATTTATCATTGCATAAATAGAAAATTAGTCATTAAAATTACAAGGAAAATTACCTAAAAAGTATTCCTCACAATATTTTCCTCATTTCTGAAATAATAAGTATCATGAGCAAACAAATAGGTATTTTCACTAACATCCAATGTAGCTTTAAGGAAGCCGCATTCATAAAGTAAAAACTCTTTTATATTTTACCATCCACAGAGCACATAACCAAAGTATCCTATTCAGTCCAATAAGCATAAGCTTGTTCCGGCCAGATTTGAGATTCTGAGCGGATCTTGACTTATTGAAGGTGTTTTTGGCCGGTTACAAGAACCACAACTGTTTCAAAGGGTCGAATTCTATGGGTTTGGTTTGGTTGTTTATCCAACTGGAACAACGACCGGACATCAGGCCAACCAGTCAAAATGTTCGGTTCCGGTTTTCAAACATCAATATAAGTAAAAAATTTAATATGACAATTCTGATACTAATGACCATTGCCATTAGTAAAATCAGATGAACACTATACTATCAGGTGTGTCCATCACCATTAATGACAACATGAATAATGTTACTACTAGTCATCAATGCCTCATCAACTAAGAAAGCACTTGTACTGTACAAGTACAGGTATACGTCAATACGGGAAAACCAACAAAATGCAGGATAAGGGTGTGGCTAGGGTACGCCTGTAACAAACGTATTTTTATGACAGCAATGCACTACATGTAATAATGCACTTAAAATAAACATAACAGTCAAATGACAGGTGATTAAGAATCCAACACTAGCTAATAGTTTAACACTTAAGGTACAAACCTACGAGCTACAATGTTGCCAAACTTGAAATAAACATGTTTCTAAAATAAAATAAGCAATAGCTTCCTAAATTAACAAAAATAAAATCTTCCTGGGGTATGCCCCTTGTAGGCTGTATATTCGTTTAGCCCCTTTTATTTTCAAGCTTTGGTTTACCCAAAAAAAAAATCAATAGATATTGATTCTTTTTCATGCCGCATGTATGAGCGTGTGATTTTGGGCCTTACGCGATCTCCATCAATGATAAAGAGGAACCCCTTTTGCTCCTAAAAACATAGTGGGAAATGCTATCATGCAATAGTGCATCAAGCTCTGCAATGAGCGGAAGTCATGATAAAAGGTCCCAGTCGCAAAAGAGACGCAACATTACAAACTATGGGTAGAGAAGTGTTATGCGATTAATCTGCATACGTTTTGTAACCCCTATGCCACATAATGGCTGTAGACCTCCAAAAAGACGTATAAAAAAATAAACATTGCAGAAACATCACCAGAAAGAAACGATCCAATAATCCAATCAAACAAGAGGAAAAACCAATTCAACAACCAAATCAAGTATTATCACTGTGAGTCGAGAAAACAGAAGAGGATGGTTGTGGGTGTGCCCCAAATAGCAACACATCTCTAATACAGGTTTATGGCCAAGCTTGGAAAGAAGCAATTCGAAGGGGAGCACAAAAGGAATAAGAAACTAGTTACCAGAGTTCTTGTGCCTTTGTTAAGCATAAGAACACCACTTCTACTATAGCATTTATGAACCTTAGTTGCACAAAGTAGGGATGCGGGAAGAGTGGGATCAGGGGTGAAGGCAGGGAGTGGAGGATCATAGGACTATAGGAGTATTTGGATAGTTAAAACAAATGAATATGATACACATGAAAACATCGTAATCCCTAATTTGGGTCAACTGCAAATATGGTTTTGACAACATAATTAAATATTATGTCTCTACTAAGTACTTGAGAAAATTTAAGTTAATATTTTTCTAGTAATCTTATCATAACTTCGTATTTTCACTTACTTTCGTTTCTTTGGGCCTTTATATGGCCAAGAGGTTGTATCCTAGTTGGGAGCGCGTTAATTTTTCGATGGAAGTGAGGTTCCTAGGAGAGTCTGACTTGGGAGCGGGAGCAAGGTTATGAGCACGATTCGCCACCCCTATAGGAGTTTCCTGCAACTAAGGTATGAACACAAAGAAACGTCAAAAAGTCAAGCCTAGGGACAGCATCCCAAATCAGGAAAAAAACCATTAGGTGGAGATCACTTCAAATCCGATCTAACTGTACAACAATCAGTTGGCATCTATGCTAATATAGGAAGGGAGAACCCATCTTTGGTGTCCACTTCTTTTGAGGTTGCGTATACTTTTACTATTCCAATAATGCCCCTCTCCCAAATTTGTTAAGGGACAACTTGTAACTTAGCATGGGCAGTTACACTTGGGCAAAAGAGTAATTGACTAAAACCACCGTATTATAACCATTACCCCATTATGCACAAATATCCTAAAAATGTGCAGACACATAGTATGCGCCATCCTTCTAGTAGAACATTATGCATGTAACCATATACTTCCCCCAAGTTAGTACAATAAATTCTCCATCAGCGATGTTGCCTGAAATCACACAGACCATGTGTACACAAAAACAGAAATAAAAACATGAACTCTCTCTGGAATGTGTTTGGGAGCAGACCTACATCAAAAATCATTACTGGATTTACGAACTTCCAAATATGGATATTGTTTTCTATTAACAAGAAGTTTTTCCTTCGAATCTTTTACGAACATAAGCTAACACTTTCAGCGGCATAATAGAAAGTGGGAGGTGCATGTATCATAAAAAGTGGAGGATAATAGTGCCCCCAAAAAAATATTACATAGAAACCAAACCTTAGTTGTAGGGAGCTTCCAAAGTGGGTGTGCTCCCAAAACGGGACCATGAATTGGCATTCCCAAGCAAGGAGCATGCTCCTGTCTCACTCCCATCAAGATGGAAGAATGCTCCTAAGTCCTAAATAGGATGGGAGCTACCACAATAATCTCCAGGAAGAAATTCGGACTTCTCTTTGCAAACGTATGCAAGTAAGAAGAAAAAGAGAAAAGAAGTAAGAGAGCTTTAGGACTCTCGCCTTGTATTTGACTTATTTATTAGTCCATAAATTTGGTCCAAAAACCATATTGGGCCGTTTTTTCTGACTCACGTTTATGAGAGAAAAAAAATACTCATTATACACGCTCCTTTCAGCGCCCCCAACTTAGGATCTTCATTCTTCTATATACCCCTGCTTCCCCTTCCGCTCCCATTCCCCTACATGCAAGTAAGAACCAAACATTTCTCCTATATACATATTTCTGCATATTCTTCCATAAAATATCAGTCACATGAGCAACATATCTCACCAAAAGTAAGAAAATGACACATAAACAAGACATTTATAACTGGTCCCAATATTAGCACCAAGGATTACATGACATAAAACTTACGTGGGTGTACTATAGGTTAGAGGGATAAGTGTGTTGGGGGGAAATCCAGCAATGGGATTCATAAATGGGAGTACAGGAACGGCATATATGCCTGCTCCTTGGTTAATCTGTTCTTGGTTTTGAGAATTGATCATCCCAGGAACGACTGCAGGATACATGATTGGAAACATCTGAACATCACCATTTTGTGAAGCCCCAAGACCAAAGTATGCTGGTCCCTGAAACTGAAAGACAATGTGGTTAGAAGCACATCCTGTGAAGCCCCAAGCCAAATATGCACAATGCATTAGAAGCAAGTCTGATTGGTGCTAGGTCCATCAGCAAGAAATTTCAAATTTTAGCATCATAAGTTTCACTACTTCCCTTTCACATTATCTTTATTTTCTTCAAGTTTGGACTACTCCTTCCACTTTCCTTTTTTCCCCTTCTAATTTTTGGTGGGTGTGTAGTTGTAAATGGAGTCATACAACTGAAGGTTGTAGTAGGAAAAGTTTCTTATTGGTGCCCTTTTTTTTTGGATAAGTGTGCAAAGGTCTGAGTAATTATCCAGTTACACCAGAAGGCCGGTAAGAGAGGAAAAAAGAAGTCTCTTAAACAACATAGATATTAGAGTTGAAAACCAATGGAAGTTCTTAATCTTTGAACTCAACTTTTCTATCCAACAAGCCAGGAAGAAGATAATGAAAAGCACCAGGGCTCATAGTTCCAGCCCAACAAATTAATAGGTTTTGCCTTGATCCTTCTTGGCAAATACTTTGGCATTATATTAGAAATTCATGGAAACCTTCCAATTGTTCCATTTAATCCATAAGTTCTGTCAAACCCAAAGCCACTCTTCTGGTTATGGAATACACGAGCATGAATCAGGTAACAGACTTTACCATTGAATAGCATTTTACCCCAGCTATTCATAAGGTTAACAAAGCCCTAGCAATGCAGGGTCACGTTAGGTAACAGACTTTACCATTGAATAGCATTTTACCCCAGCTATTCATAAGGTTAATAATGCCCTAGCAATGCAGGGTCACGTTACATCCAAATCAAGGATCTCAATCAAATTTGAACTCATAACAAAGTGTTTTCATATTTATATTGGCATCAACTTGCTAGAGCTGGCCAAAAGCCTACAACCTGTCAACAACTATCTTTATTAAATTCATGCCTCTCACTGCTTCACTTCATCTTATCTCCATTGCGTGATTTTGTCACCAGAGTCGCAAATATATCAGCAGGTAAGTGAAACCTTACCTTGCTTCAAAGTTTTCATATGTGACTGTATTGTATGATGCACTGAATTGTATATTGCTGAATTCTATATAGCAACTGACTATCACAAGATAACATGAATACTCGAGTACACCTTTCCTTACTTTGCAAGTTTTCTCATGCGATTGTATCTCATAGCACCATTTTTGTGGCTATCTCATTCCAGACATTGTGCTTCGCAACTTGATTAAAACCATCCATGGATGATTATTCATACAAATTACACAATCCAGGAGACTTTCACATATGATAATCAGTAATCACAGATCAAAATATTCAACACCCACAAATGATAAAAAAAAAAAAAGGATATTGTTTCTTGGAAGACACACAAACAATAAGACCAGCCACCAATTTCCGTCACTTAAGCACTCATGAGACATGAGTGAACTTGAGTAAAATAATGGAACCTAATCAACCTATAACATATTGCACGTATCTAATATCTCAATACTCTGCTAAGTTCCATCAAATGTTAAGAACTTGATTACTCAAAACCTACTCAATATTCCTATAGCATAAGCAAAAATAAGTGGTAAATAAAATTTAGGGCTGCAAACAAGCCGAATCGAGCAGAGTTTAGAATGTTCATATGTTTGTTCATTAAGTTTTTAAGCAAACTCAAGCCAAGCTCAAGCTCAATGAAAATTTAATGAGCCGAGCTTGTCTATTCTTATTTTATTTACTCGGCATTTCACCTTATCTATTCTTATTTTATGTACTCGGCAAACCCCCTCCCTTGTTTTGCCCTGTGGATGGTATGTTCATTTTACGCCGTAAATGATTTGATGAATTCTTAATAATCACAATAATATATAATTATAAGATACAATTTACCTACCCCAACTATATAAGTGGCCTACATTTCCTAGTCCATTGTCTGCCTAACTTACATGATTGTCACATAATCTATCACCATCAATCCATTCCTCCATTCATTCATCTAGAGCTCCACATTCTCTGAGTAGATCTATAGAACGCATGCGGAGCACTCTATTTGTCAAAAACAGCAAAAATTAAGTGAAAGCCCTTTCTAAATCACCTCTTTTTTTTTTTATAACTCATGATTTCTGGGCTAGTTTACACCCGTCTCGACTAATCCCTAGGACTCAATCCCACCGTCCACAAGCGGGGAGTCCGAGTAAAGCCATGGCAAATCGCTGTACAGACTAGCCCCATACGAGAATCACATTTTATACAACAAACAGCCCAAACGATATCAACTTACAATCACGAAAAAACTTAAATTTGAGCCTCTGTAAGTCTGTATATAAGAACCAAATCAAAACCCTAGAACAGATCGTCGCCGAAAACCCATCCTTATAAAGGGGTAAAAAAAAAAAACAAACATAAATCATGCAAAATTCGGTATACAGCTCACAACGAGAAGAAAAAAGGCAAAAACAGACAAACGGAATACGGCGATAACAACCATAATTGAAACTGAGAAAACAACAAGAAAAGTATTGGGATTAAAGAAATTGGGGGAAATCGGAAACCTGGGGAGGCTTGGGTGTGTCTTGAGGCGGAGATTGTTGGGAGTTTGAAGTCTGGGTTTCAGATTCTTCCGCCATTGGAGCTCTCTCTCTCGCGCTCTATTGAAGATCCAAACACACACTGATTTGTCCCTGAATTGGAAGAAGGAAAAATGTTTTTAACAACGTATGCCAGAGTGGATTTCTTCGGTGTCTACGTGGTAGTATTTCGTGAAGCAAGCCAATAGCATGGCGCCATGTTAGGTGCGGAACCGGTATGGTGTGATCCGGTTTTACAATTGGACGGCTGAGAAATGTTGGAAATTTTACAATTTCGGTGTGAATTAAAATGGGTATGCAAAGGCTCTCTCGAGACAACTGATGTGTTCTATTACGTGTACATTGTATCAGGATGAATGGAAAGGAAGTCGTAAATGTTACACTACATTCCCCCTGTGGTGAGATTCATTGACTTCATTTAATTTGGCGATTCATTTTCCACATTCTTTCGTTGCAAGCCAAGGCAAATGACTTGGGTATTGACCTGGGTAGACTTGGCAAGACTTGTTATCAGCTTGTCTATAAATAGGTCATCTCATTCTTGTGACAAGTCTATGTGCTCTATAGTTCACTTTTGAAAATACATTTCTTGGGGGGGGCAAACGCAAGTAACTTTGTCAAGACAGTCGACAATAGTGTTCTGTCGACTTGAGATTTTAGCCATTTTATCCTAGGACAAAGACGCCGATAAATTCTATAACACCCACAGTAGGCAGCGAATCTTTGTTAATAAGACTATGGTATCACACAAAACTTGGCTCACTTTTCAACTCGATTTTCGGCTTATCTAATCTATGTATTAAGTCTCTGCAATTTGTAATTTTGTTTATCTTTGTAATGAAAATTGTTTTTTGGAACTTCATGTTATTGCCGATTTTTTTCCCAACAAGATACACGGTCGGACATCCCGTGACCATAATTGACCAGTGCCAAAATTATTCTCCCTCCATAGTCCATACCTTATCCACCAAACCCTTCCAAACTCAGTTTTTCGGGCACCATTATGGGTCCACAACAAAAATCCGAACAATTTGTTATCTAGTTCTTGCTAAGAAGAAAGTATGAGTAAAAAATCAACTTAATCGATCACCATTAAATTAAATGCACAAACAATTTGTAAAATGGACAGTTCACATAATTTTAAATTTCAACTTTACATTTTATACAATTTGTTAGTGTATTTATCTATAACTGATGAAGCTAATTAGTTCATATCACCAAAAAAAAAAAATTAGAGTTTGGAGGGGTTTGATGAATAAAGAGTCTCGAGGGGAGTTAATCCCACAAACGAGAGTGGGGAGATGGGGATTTGGAAATACTGAAACCGAAACCGGATAAAACTAGATGTGGACCGTTTTTTTTTTTTGGTCATTAGTCATTCTTAATCTTTACGTGGGGAATGAGGCTACGATCCCGAGATCGCGATTATGTGGATCCAAGAAATTTCTCTACCGCATTTGAAAGCCTACCATCACTGAATGTGATGTGGACGGTTTGGCCTGCATTATTGTTTTGTCCTCTGACTCCTGTCTTGGAGCCAAGCGAATTTTGTAGTTTATGGATCCAGGGGAGATGTTGTCTTATTTCTTGAAATTTTGTCGATTGTGTTTTTTGGGCCTGCATACATTTCCTATAGATTTTAATTTAATTTTGATTTATTTTTACCAATAAAAAATGAAAGCATCCGGGCCATCCAAAACACGATCGGATGTCACATCTGCCCCGCTGAGTTTTTGAATTCACCTCGTTTTCTAAACAAGCCTAAGACTCATGGTCAAGATCCGGTCGCCACTGTACCTTCATGAGCGAGCCTAGTTCATTTACTAAACGAGTCTCTATAGACAAGTTGAGTTCAGACAAACGAGCAAATATTTAGAGTATGAAGCTCTGGCTTGATTACTAAACTCTTCTCATAAGCTAGAGCATTTTATTTCATTGGAATTCAAAAATTTAGTAGAGAATATGAAAAATGCGGTTCAACCAAAGATTTATAATCATCATTTCAAGCAACATATTTGATCTAACATATCTCAAACAAGCCTGTATCAATTTGGTATTCAAAAATTTAGTAGAGAATATGAAAAATGCGGTTCAACCAAAGATTTATAATCATCATTTCAAGCAACATATTTGATCTAACATATCTCTCACAAGCCTGTATCAAAGCATAACCAATGACCATTTTAATCTTACGGATGAACCAAAACAACTAAGTGTACTGGATTAGCATGCACAAAATCTAAACTGTGCATAATATTAAGAAATATTATGTTACCATGTTATCGAAGTTTGGTGCTGAATATGCAAGAGAAGACGAAGAACATAACTGATTCTCTCTCTCTTTCCCCCACCTCACACACCATTTCTACTTTGCATATTGTTTCAGTTTAGTTCCCAAACTCTGCACAGCTACAGTTTCATCCCTGAACTTTTCATCACTACAATTTCATCCCTGAACTTTGAATACTTGTAGATTTACCCCTGGACCGTGAAATGATTAGATTCCACTCCGAGCAACCAAGTATGATTGTTTGATAAATTCCGTGCATGATTTTCGTGTTGTGCGCTGTGAGCAAATTCCTTACGATTAATCTCTTCTATATTTCAAAGAATTTTGACGGACTTAGAATTGGAGGTTGCAAAGTTACGGAATTCGAGGAAGCATATATATAGTAGAAAGAATGATAAGGAGTCTATATAACATAAAGAAAAACAATGAGAATCATGATTGAAATTAAGGGTGACTTGTGAGGCCGGATAGTTATTTACGGAACCCTGAATATGATACGGTCATGATTACACCTTATATTTGTGTTAATGATAAGCAATGGGTCGTTATAATTATTGTCTTATTGATGTGAAGCAATGAGTGATTGCGTTTAGTGTTGGTTATGTTTGAAGACGCAGGTTTGTTTTCTTTCCTTGCGTGATCGCGGATCAGAAACCTAGCTAGGTAAATAACCAAACTGCTTTCATTCGGACATTTGGCCATAATGTGGTTGTTCAAGGTAGGAAATGATCTTGAGATTGAGATCTTAAACTGGCACATAGGTTAAAGAGCTAATAATGAAAGTTGATTGCTGTTCACCTTTACTGTCAATCAGGAGCGGAGCCAAAATTTTCATCGAAGTGTAGCCTGTTGTTTAACGAGAGTCCATTTGTATTATTAAATATTTTTCATAAAATTCTGAAAAGAAATGTTAAGTGTAAAATGAGCGCAATACTCATCATTTTTATTTTTATTTTTGGTTAAAAACAAAAGCAAATAAAGGGTTGATTCAATTTCTCATGTGGTCTTTCAATGAAATGTATTGAGACCATTTATCTTTGAAATAGCTATTTTTTCATCAGTGTAAGAATTTTGACATCTGGATAACGATAAATGCTTAATGCATAGGCCTAAAATAACATTATTTATGAAACCGGGGGTGGCATTTGTCACTTCCTTCCTCAATTTAACTCCGTCCTTGACTGCACTTTATATCATGTTACATGTAATCCATAGGATAAGGGCTAAGCGGTTTGATCTACTTGAGTGCTTTTGTTCACAGTACTGCGTGTCCTATTATTTAACGCCAAGTGTCGAAAACCGAACAATCGCAAGGTTTCGTAAGATGGAATAGAAGAGCCCTATGATGAGATAGACCTCAATGGTGCTTGCCGAAGAAGTTGGCGAGAATGGTTGCCATATTCGTAGTTTTTCTGTAAATAGCCATTTTATGAGCTCTTAAGTTTTGATATTGTATCAGTCAATCAATAAGTTTATCTTTGAAAACCAAAGCAAAGCGTGCTCTCGTCTAAATGTATAAATTTACATAGCTTCCTAATCGGTTTCTATTTAAATACTCCCTCCGTCCCTTTTTTTATTGTCGAGTATTTTATTTTTAAACTGCCCCTTAATACTAAGTGTGTTTTGAATAGTTACTTAAAATTTTATACAATTACTATTATTTTGCCCTTTTAAAAAATTAATGGGTATAGAGTTAATAGGTAAAAGTGAAAGATAATTTTGAAAAATAGAGATAAAAGTTCGAAAGGCATACAATGGAGATAAAATGTATAATGATGATGTCTCTTTGGTAAGTTGAATTTACGAAGCAATTCGCTTAAAAGGAGAGAGGGAATAGAGGAGTAATAAAAAATAAACCACATTAATAACTAGTCAGGACATTTTTATGAGTACAAGCAAACAGAAACCCGGGATTGCTGGGGATCAGCCCTAGTGTGCAGCATCAGAATTGCCAGATGTTTTTTCAACGGTTCAAATTACACCTCGGCAATAGACAGCTCGGAACAACAAAGTGTCAAGATAAAATCCGAGCCGTTAAAACACATCCGATGGCCCTAATGCCAGGCACCAGGGGGGCCGATCTCCAAGGAGTGCTCTCCAGCGCCCCTCCTTTTGGACACCCAGACGGCAGCAAAAGGCTTGGTGGATCACAAAAAAACCATCATTCGATAAATGTGACCATCCAAAAAAAACCCAAAAAAGTTCCATTATGATTTCAGAACAACATTTTCGTAGCAAATAACCAAGGGAGTACCTATGCAAAACAATCGCTGCCAGGAACGCTAATGGTTGGGAAATGATCAGAAGAGATAACAAAGCTCATTCAGATTATAAATATCCAACAAAGCATAAAATAGAATCTTTATCATAGTAATATAAAACAGCACAACAGAAGGGCTCTAGAGCTTTTGGTAGAACCGGTGAGGTTGACAGCAACAGAAGCGGCAACTCTTATTGAACTCCCAACCTCACAGTACCAGAGGTTTCTGTACAAACATTCAAATGCTTGCTCGGCCTTTTTCTGCCACAGTTTCATTTTTAGCTTCTTCACTTCTGCAGTTTCTGATATGTACAAAGGCGACTGACCCTGCAAATTTCAAGCAATGAACAGTTACGTGAGAATAAGGTTTGTTGCCACTACTCAGTCACGCGTTGCAGATCCAAGTAGGACAGAATAGGTTCTATCAGGTTGTTTCGTTTCTGGAATTTCTAAGAACGCACTATCATTTTATTATACATACCTACATGCTAAAACCGGTATAATGATCCGATATGGGCATGCATGCATGCATAGAAAGCGTAGTAATAGTAGTGACTTCTATACTTTTTTTGTAGTTACACGACCAAGTTCACACCTAAAACCTGCCTAAACGTACACATCTTTGATGTCTGTTTGCTATTGTTTTCAGTTTCAAGCTTTCAGAAACGCAAGAGAACACAAGGAATTAGAAAACACATTGATCTGTCATTCGCATTTCAGAGAAATTGTTGAGAGCTCGAAACGTCTTTTGGTGTTCACTACAAAAAATGAGTGGTTTTCAGGGGAAAAAAAAACTCGAAAAGTATTCTCTAAACACGTTTTCTATGCTGTCCAGAAAATGAACGGCGTTTATGCAAAATATAAGTTGGCCATAAAATAATCTGAGTAGCATGTTCAATCAGTACAAGAGAATATGATAGTACTACCAATATTTACGAGTGCAATAACTTTCAGACATGCCCGTTAAATGACAAATCAGGGCCATCAATCTAATCTACAGCCTAGACTAGAGTTCAAGATGAAACATAAAAATACTGTGCTTGCTGTTAAGGGAGGAGGTCACTCACCCCAGCAAGTACTCCATACAGCTTTCCTTCAACCTTCCTCATCCTCTGATTGAGATGAATTGTCTGTGCTGTCCTCTACCTTCACCTCCACCTTCACCTGCAGCTCCACCGGGACAGGATGCGCAGTACTACCTGCGGTGAAAAAGTTCAAGTGTGACACAACCGAAATACTCAACTACTTTTCTGGAATATTAAAACAAGTTATATAACTCTTGAATAATTTGGCTCTTTGTGGAATAGCATTAGAGATGCTTTAACAGAAATATAGTTTCTTTAAGAAGTATGCTTTGCAGTCAGCAGATTTTGTTCTTCTTGAACCAAATTCACTTCAATTCTATGATAAGCAGCATAAGCCTTTTAAGACTCATTATGGTTGCACTCATTATGACAACCATACACAAAATACAACATTTCCACCTCGCAAACAATTATTATGATGACGAAAAAGCATGTACATACACAGGGCTGAGACAAGCAAGCAAAAAGAACTGTAACTTAGAAGAGGGAAACGATTGAAAAGGAAAATGGAATCTGCAGACATTTCGCTTGCAAGAATAATAACACTTCAAAATGTTTCCAGTAATTTGCATGCTCCAATTAAAGGTCTACAAATCAATAAAATCGTGGCACTCTCAGTCATAAGACCCCCGCCAATTCAAACTTTCAAAATTGTTATTTGCCCGGGGATGTCATTCATAAACATCCAAGATGTTCTCAGATCACTACATTACCACAAATTTAGTTTTACACTCTATAATAGATATGAAACTAAGATTCCAAGTCGACCACAAGAATTTGAAAGAAGTTATTTATAATAAATGAAACAGAGGTTGCCAACTTCTAATCAATGCCATGTGACTAACAAGCGTAAGAAGGCATTATATGAAGCCACCCAATAGCACTCCTAGCCTAAAGCATGAGAATTTCTAAAAACATGTCAAACGCGTAGCAGCAACATACCGGGTACCAGTACCTTGCATGGTGCTTCAAAATGCATACTAGGTACACGAAATACGAACCGAAAATTTTTGCCTTTGGTAATTGCTGTTAGGTAGCTTGATATACATTGCTAAGACTAATTTCCTAACAACTTAAACTTTTGGGACAATTGGTAACTTTTTTTTTTTAGCAGCAACAAATTTTATTAATCATATAACAAGGTTACAATGATTAAACAGGGGACAATTGGTAACTTAACATGGTATCAAAGCCCATGTTGGGAGAGGCCTTGGGTTAAGGCTCTCTATTTGCATTTGCTCCCCGTTTGCATCCTTTTTCTCCCATTCACATCCTATCACAATATGCATGGCTGTTTGCATCTCTATATGCAAGATGGGGTGGCTCTTGAGGGAGGGTGTCATATAGCTTCTTTGCTTTTTTTTGAACGGCAAGGGTGTTAGATAGCTTGATATATATTGTTCATTGTTAGGCCCATTTCCTAATAGGTTATACTTCTGCGATAATGTAGTTGTAATTGGTACATTAAGTTTTTTTTTTGGTGAGTTATTATTTTGTATCTAATTAGAGTAACGATTGCTTTTGCTAAGAAAGTCTATAGTTAATTACCATTGTTATTGGACCCATTAAGGATACATGGGGTATTCAATGTACAAAATACCCACTTTCAACCTTTTCCCATTCCACTTTACAAAAAGTCTCACTATTTCATTGCACCTCCAACCAAAAACCCTTCCTATTCCTGGCTATCTATTTTGTGCTTCCATAATGCACCAATCCAGACTGTCTGCAGACTCCGCACCACTAGGAGAGTAGGAGGGATCCTTGGACAAAACTTGGGCTCCATTGACAAAATTGAAATAAATGCATTATGATCTAAGCTTACATCGGGTGGGACACAACCAACCAACATACCACCTAAAAACTGAAATCTAGCAATATGTAAACAAAGAGAGAATTTAATGGTATGACCCAAGTCACATAATTCACAAGCGTGTGTGGCTACGGGTGCGAAAGCGCCATAATCGAAAAGAATTGTAAGTCAAAGCGTTTTCATTATATGTTAAATTTCCTATTTCATGCATGTTTTTCTAAATATTTAAGATCTGTCAAAAAAATACAATTACCATTCCTAGTTGTTTTATTCATGTCATAAAATTAAATACAGAATCTCATGACTTGTCAAAATAAAATGCACCATCATTAAGGTCTCAATTAGCTACAACTGACTACTAAAGGCAACAAACAATAAAAAATCTATCAACCCACTAGTTACTGAAACAAATCAACCAATCAAGACAGAGTCCTACCCTATGGGAGCATGATTGTTGATTGAATAATAATCCAGTACTTTTTTTCTATTTAAAAGAAAGATTATATGTATCTCCAATCTCTATAAACTGATCTGTGTGAATAAGCAACCAAAGCAACAGACACAAGGATCAAAACCAAATTTGGAAGAAAAACCACTACAGAAAATCTCCTACATGAACTACACAAAAGAGAAACAAAAGAATTACTTAAACTATGACATGAACCAACACTCATGCCTTCGACGCTTCTTGTGGAATTCTCAGGTAACACCTCACGTGCTTGAATCTCCACAATTTGAATCTTGCAATCAATAATCTCAAGATGAATTTCACCCTTGGGGTAGCAAGTACAAAGTCAATTGCTTGGCTCAGGGAATAACAAAATTCCAACATCAGCAAGTCTTTGTTTCTAAAGTAGGTGTATCATTTAACAATCTGTTTTATTTTTCCCCAACACAAGTCATCTAACACTCTGTTAACCACAGTAGCATCCCATCCAATTATAAAAACTACCGCGGCATCGAATTTCATGTTAGTGGATGCTGAGAAATATCCTTATCAAGAGGAAATAACTGTCACAAAACTCATTCTTATATAGTTTTTTTACATAAAATCAAACACCATCATTGTACTTAAAAGATGCCTAATGACGTACCGGAGAGCACAAGTTAAGCTAAACAAGAGGATATTTCTTATGGTACATCCACAATAAATCAAACTGCAGAAATGCCTTCAATACTACCAGCGTAAAAAACTAAAAACGACAACTCTACAAAGAAAATATACAGAATTGCCAGCCAAAGGTCTACGAGACTCAAAAAGCCAATTAGCTTTCGTTTATTAAATTAAGGGGACTTAAATAAACAGGGGGATTAAACATACAGAACAATACACGCATCTGTCGATCTGTCGCCCTCAACAAACTGATTTAGCGTAATAGGATGAAGTGAGGGGGAGAAACGTGTTTGGTTCAACAAAAAATGAGACAGCAGTGGGGAATTTACCACAATGGGTGATGCAATTCACAGGGTTCTACAAGAAATCATGTGGATAAGAATATTTGCCCATCAGTAATGATAATTTTGTTACCCATTCAAAACTTCTCATAAAAGCCAATTTATTGTTTTTTTTTCACACTTTCAGTCAAGAAAAATAATTAATCCAAAAAATTGAACAAGAATATCAAAACAACCAAAAGCAAAAAAAAAAAAGGGGGTTCAACGCAAACGAAAAAAGCTTGAAACTACTGTTTTGTCTTCAGTGTCGTCTCATCTGCACCTTTTTCATCATTGGTTCATTATCTCATAATTCTCTAATTCCTCGCGAATCATTGCTCCTAAAATTTACCTCCTAAAAATTTACGATGAAAAACTAAACAATAATTACGAAATAATACTTGAAGAAAACACCAGACAAATTGGATTTTGAGAAAGGGTGAGATAAGAAAAGAGAGTCCTTCCTCACGCCAATGGTGAGAAAGGGTAACAGCCAATCAAAAAAATTTCAATTTTGTACTTCTCTCCCTTACATTTCCGCGCCCGCCACCCCCAAATCAAACCCTTCAATCCAAAGGGGCTGAATTCCTCGTAAAACAAATATATCAAGGTCCACAAGAATCAAACCCTAACTCTTCCCTGTTTTAAACAACCAAAAACTCTATCCACAAGGGATGGAAAAAATTATATACCTTCAATAAAATAGGCGGAGGAGGGCCACCCCCGCTCGGTGGTAAACGCCATGTTCTCCTCATCCGACAACGGATTTGTCAACTTCCCGACCAATTCAACGAGACCGGGGGCCCGGCGTCGAGGCGGGACCCAGTAGGACGATCCGGGTATGAAGGGGAGCCAATCGGGAGCCGATCGACGAACGATGATGCTGTGGATGACGTCCTCGAGCCTTTTGACGCCCATAACCTCGACCTCTCGATCGGAGGCAGAGGAGGAGTCGAGATCGACCTCGACCAGCTGTGCCTTGCCGGACTGGTTGGACCGGTTGCGGTGGGTGAGGATCCGGGGAGAGAGAGACAAGTGGGCGGTGGTTGGGTTGGGCAATTTTGCAGAGGAGGAAAGTCGGGTTAGGGTTTGGGAGAGGAGTCGCGCCATTGGTGGAGTGAGGAGAGAGAGGATGATGAGTTTGGAGAGAGAGAGAGAGAGAGAGGGGAAATGACTAGAGAGAGCAGGATGTTTGTACAGGGTCTGAGGATAAAGAGGGAGAAAACATGATTAGGTGGTCTAGACTTTAGACCTTGACGAACCGTCACGACTTACGTGGTGTCAACAATGCCATGGGGAACCCTACACACGCACACCCAAAATACACATAAATACATCACGATTGTCCATATCAAAAATCAATGGTTCATGTTTTAAAATAAATTCTTACCGATCAAAGTTAATTTTAAACTTTTGACGGTTGAAATTAATTTCGAATCTAGAACGTCAAAAATGTTTTTGGACAATGTGTTGGTGAGCATTTGAGATACACGTGGTAGTGTACCCGTATCATTTTCATTTATCAAAAGCAAAATGCCAACCTCAGCTAAGGCTAAAGGATAATAAGTAAAGAGTACATAAATATTCGTGTATTAATATCCGTAAAAGTATTTATATTGGTAGAATGTGCATTGATATCCGAACTAATTTGTCATTGACAGATTGACTCATTATATACATATTATCTCTCGCCCATTAGGTGGATGTAGCAATACCCTTATCGTTTCAAATACCAATGAATTCTTTGTCATTTTATTAAATCCAAAATAAACCCCAAAAAAAGTCAAACAACTAACGGGATAGTTAGGCCTGTTTTGGCCAAAAAAATTGGCAAACTTTTTGTTTTATCTTTATTTGATTTTTTTGTTTTTTTAGTTTTGCATCAATTTTTTGTGTATTATTGGTTCGTCTCGGCAAGAGAAATCAAAAAGTATAAAATTATAACCGAAACTTAATTTTTTTTTGAATAAAGACAAAAATAAGCCAAAAAGTTAGTTTTTTACATTTTTTCGATCTTATTCAAAAAATGGAAAGTCTTATTCATAATCTTTTACTTTTTTGGATTCGTCTCGCCGAGACGAACCCAATAATACTCAAAAAAATCGATGCAAAACTAACAAACAAAAAAAAATCAAATAAAGACAAAACAAAAAGTTAAGTTGGCTTTTTTAGCCAAACTTAACCTTATTACACTGGATGGGAACACTCTGGCCTGTTCGGTTGGGTCTTTTGGAAATGTGTTTTGGGCTAAAAAGCCCAAAAACTAATGTTTGGTCCAATGTTCAAAAATGAAACTTATAGAGCTCAAATTATGGATACTTTCCCAGTTTAACTTTGCATGTTCAGAGATCAATGTCCTCCTCTTTCTCATTAACAGAGATAGCAGAAGTCGATGCTCTCTCTCTTTTACAGAGAGCCAAAAAAATCGCGGTGATCCAAAAGCTAAAAGGAGCCTCCTTCTTTGTCCAACAGTTCCACAAAAACCCTAACCCACTTTCCTCTTTCTCCTTTACAAACATCAGTATTCCTTGTCTCTTTATATGTGTCCTCAATGCTCTCCCTCCATGTTGATGCTTAGCTTAGATGGGTTTCACTCAATGGAAGCAACGAGTGATGCACAGGGCTTGCTAGGCAAAATCCGAGCACCGCGTCTCGAAGACGCCGACCTCGAAGACTGCGCACTCGGCACTTCCACCCGATTCCATAAAAGAAGCATTCCTCAAAGCCGCCACTACCATCGGCTCACGCGCCGCCTCAATCTTTTCTATTAATTCTAAAGAAAAAGAAGAAGAAGAAGAGGGGCGGAGTTGTGTGGAGGATCCGTGGGGGGAGGAGGAGAAGCTTGGGGACGATCTGGTGGGGGTAAGGGAGGGTGTGGATCCTCCACCTGGGGTTTGCGTGGCCGAGAAGGGCGGCGGAGTGGGGGAGGTGATGGGGGATGAGGTGGCGGCTGGGTTGACGGAGGCGGAGGAGAGGATGGGGGATAAGGTGGTGGATGGGAGGGAAGGGGTGGAGGAGGAAGGGGAGGCTGGTGTTGATGGATTAAAGGGTTTGAAGATTGGGGAAAAGAAGAAAGATAAGAATGGTGAAGGGGAGGAGGATGAAGGCGGAGCCAGGCCAATTTTAGGTGAAACTTTTGCTAAGATTCTATTTTTTAGTTCTGTAAGCAGCATTTTAGATGTTAAAATGGGTGTCGTATTGTTGTGTTTCAAGTGTAATTGGATGTTTTTGTAGCTTGTGTTTGTTGAATTGAGATCAACGAGATTATGCTCTCAAATATGAAATCCGGCCAGTTTGCTTTGAGGAGTTGATCAACACATGTCATTTTAAGTAGTTTTTTAAAAGCAACGAAAAAAAATGAATTTTTTTCATTTTATTATTATTTAAAAAAATCAAAAATCAAAACGAACAAAAGTTTTGAAATTTATTTTGAAAACATTTTTCAGCATAAGGAAGCGAACATGGATTTTAAGTAGTGTTCAAAACTATGTTTTTGAAAAATTTTCAGAATTATTGTCCAAAACAAGCAAACGAACGGAGCCTATCCTTTTTAACCTCGTATTATTGGTGTCCATCACTAAACACATGTACTAACCTATTAAAATGTATAGCGTTGATAGTGTTCGCAAAATACGAGTGCAAGTAGGATTATGATCATTCAAAACATCTGTATGGATTGCAACGCAGATCGCCCCTCTGGTCATTGTAAAAATATCGTGGAATCTATTTAGCCACTTACCAGTCTGTCTTCCCTGGGTTATTCATATATTGACTAACCAACCATACTGAGGGCCTTGAGAGATCAAGGGGGAGTTTGGCTAAACTTGGTTTTTTGGTTTATTGGATTATTTGATTTTGTCCTTATTCAAATTTTTTTTGCATTTGTTAGTTTTCGGTTGATTTTTTGAGGTTTTTTGGCTTGTCTCGACGAGAGAAATCTAAAAAGTATAAAATTATTAGCCAAACTTAAAGTTTTGTGAATAAAGACAAAAATAAACCAAAAAACCAAAAACCAATAATCCAATTTGGTTTATTTTTGTCTTTATTCAAAAAACTTTAAATTTGGCTAATAATTTTATACTTTTTAGATTCCTCTCGTCGAGACAAGCCAAGAAACCTCAAAAAATCGACCGAAAACTAACAAATGCAAAAAAAAATTGAATAAGGACAAAACCAAATAATCCAATAAACCAAAAAACCAAATTTAGCCAAAGCACCCCAAACTTACCTATGGCTACCAAACTTACATAGGAACCTATGACATCAATGATCCCTATATGGGAGACAATAAAGCATTAAGCTTCAAATGTGGGGCCAACACGAAAGTTACCGGCTTCGCGCTTTTGCCTATGCCAAAACGCGGTAGGGCCTGCTGCAAATAGGCCTTTTGAGTAAGGTGAACAACACATGTTCACCTTGTTTCTACAAATCTCCATCACCAGAACCCTTTGTGTTTCACGCAAATTCTTTCATCTGAAACTCACGATTAAGTTGGCATTTAACTGATTTATCTCCGCCCTACTTTTTATCCTACCAACATATCATCCATATATAGCAGAAAACAAATGAAAGATTGCAGAATCCAAAATACAGTATCCCAGAATTCTTAACATAAAACACATGCAGATCACAATGCCCTGAAAACTGTATACCCCTCTCCAAACTTAAGTTATATCCTATTTACTCACTCCTTCCCTTCCACAGGTTCAAAGAATAAAAGAAACTGCGGAGTTAGAATGAACGAAACAGAAGAGTGAGGAAATCTTTATGTAGGAGGGTCTATCAATTTTCCTTCATTGATCAAAATAAACGTCACTATTCCTCAAGACAAACAGGACACATTCATGATTTTACACAACAAAGAATGAACTTTTGAAAATTCACTGCAAGAGGATCCACCTATCCCAAAGAATAAAAAGAATACACGAAAAATGACCAGAAATAGTACTATAGTAAACTATGGTTTCCTTGTGAATTTGCACTTTGTGGATAGTTAAACGGATCACCAAATGGATTAGAAGGACCCGGGTATTGGATCTGCTGCTGGGGGTACTGGGGTAAATATTGAGGCGATGGCGTCATCATCATGTTTTGTTGATATTGTTGTTGTTGATACTGCTGCTGCTGTTGAGCCATCATGGCCATCTGAACATTGGTCGGGGGCGCTATGTTGTTTGACCTTGCAAAAGGATCGCGTGTATCAAATGGATTATGAGGAGTCATTTCATAACCATGCCCTGTATTATATCCTGCATTCTGCAGTTGTATTTGTCTCCTGGAAGCATCATCTTCATACAAGCTATCAAGTAATAGCTTGTTGAACCCACCAGCCTGACAAAATAAAATAGTACATATTAGTAGCCGTTACAAGCAAGAACAAATCAAGGCTTTCAGTGGGGTCAGATACCTAGAGTGGCGTTTGGCAATGATAAAAGGGAAAGGTTTATACATTGTGCAGTCTTCGGGTCAATTTTTCTAACATCGGTTAGTGAAATGAGAGAAATGCGGAAAAAAATTAGACCAACTGTAAGAGCTTTTAACGACTGAGAGGAGTCACTTCACGGCACACCTCAAGCCCTCCCCCTGTCTTTGGTTACAAGTCTATATGATTTTTCCATAAGGGCATTTCTATACAACCCCTATTTTTTAATAAATTGCCCATTTAAAATGATGCGGCCTTTTCTAGTCTCTTAATCTCCAACCAAAGCACCAATTATTATGGCTCGGAAATTCAAAAATTCCAATTTCACGTCATTCTGGATGGATTTTCTGTATGAATATTATGTTGGTATATTGTCTTCCTTTGATGCTCCCTAACAGAACTTAAACTGGCCATAAAGAACATGGATTAACATCTGCAAATTTTTGTTTAAGAGGCTAACTAGGTACTTACATTAAACCTAAACTTGACTTCATACATGGATCATCTCCTCGGTCATTAAAACAATATAAGCATCAGAACTGATGACAACAAGACATTGCAACTTGACCAACCAACTCAACCACAAGAGTTCCATTTCGGAGCTAAATCAGTATTGCTCACCGCCAAGTATAGAAGTTCTAAGTCTATTCTAATTAGTTTGGGTAAGTAATATTCCCACCACCACTTTTATTAGATTGTCGCTGACATTAACGGCCCTTATCTGAGAAATAGAGCAGTAGCATTGCACTAGTTTTCCAGTGGAGCACACAGAACAAACCAGTTCGCTTTCCACCACGTGGCCGGTGTTGTTACTTGGTGTGGTGACCAAAGCTAGCTCCCATCCTGAAGATTTTCCAATATCAGTTAACGCCTGACTGGTTGATAGCGGATCAGCACCTGAATGATATCCAACTCATTAGAAATATTCCCTTTTGTTACGTGAACAATAAGTACGATCAAGCAGAAAGTTAAGAAAGAAGCATCCCTGCAGAGATGATATTAATGAAAAGCAATCAATTGACTTCATTTAGCAGTGGCGAGGGAGGGATGGACTATGGGAGTGCATCAACCGCTGTACAATAGGAAGTGCAAAGTCCAGCCAAGGAGATCTTTTTTTATAAAGTTGTCCTGACTATTGTACTATCCTACGCAAAAACAGACAAGGCTAAAACTCTGGTCAACTATTGAGCACGGACGGTTCATTTTAGTTGGCATATCAGTATCCAACACTTGTCAAAGAAAAACTCGTCTTGGATTCGAGGATACATGTCAGACACATCACTTGTATCTTATTCTTTCATTATTGACTTTCTGATCAGACAAGTTAGGGTGGCTTGATGCACGTTCCCGGTGTCCAGACACATCCTTGCAGGGGCAGAAGAACAGGGAGGGGAGTGGCACAGTTGCACATGCCACCCCCAGTTCCAAAAAATAAATAAATAAATAAAAATACACTAAGTTAAGTCGATTAATTAATTATCACCACCACCTGCATAACTTATTTTTTATTCACATGATGAAAAACTAGCGATTTGAAAATAATCTCTCGATGACTTTCATTAAAGACCACAATATAGTTGAACAAAGCCTTTATTCACTTAAAAAAAGAAGCCCAGAAGAAAGACTGATATTACATTTCACCTTTCTCTTCATACTTTTTAACGAACTACGAGCAACAAAATGTAGAGGGCTCCCATCTAAATCCTAGCTCCGCCGCTGTCCTTGGACGTGTTAGGGACTATGCTAGTTGAGTCTTCCCATATATGCATCTGAGTTCTACACTAAGTTGTAGACTTGTACTAAGTTGATTAGTGGTTTTGTGAGTTGCTCTCGTTCATTACAATATTATGTTAGCAAAAATCATATTCTCCATGCCTAAATAGCATAGACACAGGCAGTTAAAAAAAAAAAGTAGCACAGCCACTGACATGCTGGCATGCCAATCTTTAAAATGGAGGACATGGCACATTGAAGAAATGTTAAGGGCAATGCTAGGCGCATTTAAGAGGTTTCAGTTGAAGGTTCAACCAGTTTTTTGCATGAAAAGCAACAAAAAATAAGACCACGGATTTTGACCAATAAGAATACGTTCAGGGAAGAATTCACTTCTTATTTTAGGTTAAAACTAAACAAATGTCACATATATAGCCAAGTTATATTTATTGCAAGAAATTTATTTTTTATGTACCGGAAAAAAGTTGACTATATAGAGATCCTACAAAGTAAAGATAAATAAAATTCCTCACTAGTTAATCAATGAACCCACTCAAGAAAAACTACAACTCCGCTTCTGATAGACACTACTGAGCTTGTGTGTTGGTCTTATTTGTTAACGTTGCTATGTTAGTGAATCTTTGGATGGACTTCAACCAAGTGTTTGTTCAAAAAATATAACCATTCTACATCAAACCTTTTTATCATGCAACTTACCAGGTGGAAGTATTGCAAGAGCCAGTGCATTGCTCTCTTCTAATTCGATAGCTTTTGGGTTTACTTCGTTTAAACCCTGCATTCGCAATGTGTGAAAATGATATCTATATCAGAACAAATAATCAACACCACCGCCAAGGAGATCCAAAAACAGTTTTGAAATCATTTACCAAAAGATCGCCAGTTTCTTCCACTTGTATCGGTGGTGGAACTTCCTCCTCCTTTGGCTCAGGTTCTTGGGTATCCACCAGTGGTTCTTTGTCTTCCACTTCTTCAACCTGCTTTTCAACCTCTTCAGGGGCGGGTTCTGCAGCCTGCTCTGGTTCTTGACTTGTCTCTCGATATTCCTATTGTAAACTAAATGGAATCAACACAAATTCTTGATCGATACAAACCATGTCAATAACTATTTTAGGTGTATTTTTAAATGCTAGAGATCAAAAAATACTGGAGGCCAAAAAATTCTTATGGATCGGAAAAGGTAAGAATATTATGAAGAAAAGAAGTTAAATTTATTGTTTGTTTTCTCTATTGGTCTTGTTTCATTCGTAAATCCCTGCACAAATCCACAACTACAAATACAGCCCAAATGATCCAAACACTCAAAAAACTAAACAACCCAATAAATTAATGTGTAACAATGCAGTTGGTTGAATATAAGAAGGTATATATGTGAGAGGAGTATATGAATAATGTATCCACATCTTGATAATTGATACTCTCCTGTTATGCGGCATTCAGAACCAGTCTTAAAGTTCATGAATTATAAAGAACTATCTATAAATTTTTGTTTATTTAGATCATTGCAGAAGAAAGTAAAAGATGACATTGATGAATGTTCCCACCAGTCTCCTATTTGAAACAGAACCAGTCTGAGGTGCTTCTCTTATGTACTCTTCCATTGTTGAAAGAAATGAAGGAGGTGGCTGTTCAGTGCAAGAGCAAAATTAGTCCTGAAAAGCCATGTCATCAGCAATGGGCAAAACCTTTCAGTTTCAAGTATGAAAAAGAAACCTGTCTCAGTGTTGGAAATGTGAAGTTCCTCGCGAGGTCCAGACCTTTGCAAAAGTCATAAAAGTCAGCAAGATTTTCGGCCTACAGAAACAGAAGACACAGAGAAAAGAGAAAAGAAAAAAGAAATACATTGCTCAGCTTTTTGTCTACACAAAAATGGTTAAAGTCTTCTTTGAAACTAATTGCAGCTGAAATAGCATATTTGTAAACCTGTTGGCCAGCTCTTTTGTAGATGTTAAGAGCTTTAACAGCGTCGTGTCTGGACATGTCAAAAAACTGCAACACGAAAAAGAAGTTAATGTTAGTAAAGAAATTTCTCAATGAAAGGTAGATATGACAGAAAAGGGGAACTCAAATAGTACCATGTCCACAAGATTGATAATCCCATCATTGATGGCACAGTATATTTTGAAGCTTTCTTTCAGTACCTGCAAAATCAACAGTTCCAATCTTAAAATGTTTTTCACAAGCTACATGCGAAATTATGGTATTTGGAACACATAGGTCTGTCTCAAGTTGTCACAGAATCACAGTGGTCGGCATCAAAAAACTTAGAATAAAACTACAATTGGGATCACAAGCACCCAAATTGTGTGACTTTACAGAATCATTATAAGGGCGTCAAATGAAGAATAACCAAAAAATGACACATGTTGTCTTAGAATGCCAAAAACTTAATACATGCAAGAGATGTATCCTTTAAGATCATAATGAACAATAAACAATATTATGGCTACAAACTAACACCTTCACTTGGTGAGCAATATATGGATCAATCGTCATCGGAAAAGCTTTTTCTACCGTACTGTTCACTGTGACATCTATTAAAATCCCATGTATCAGCAATTCCTTAATTGCATAGAGCATCCCGTTGAAACCTCATTGGCACATAGATATATCATTTATATACATATGCCAAAACTTGTATCATAAAATTTAGGAGGACTAGCCTTAGACAAATGCTAAGCTAATTCGAGTTCTACCATAAGAGAACTGATACCATACCAGAGCCAAGGCATACTGTACAAGATAATTGTTGTAAGCTAATCCCTCCGGCTGCAAAAACAGAGTTAAATTAAATAACCAATAATGAGGCTGAACAAGGCTACTAATTAACAAAAAAAAAAAAACACTTTTGAAATTTAGGAAAACATACATGGCAACCCGTTAAGCGGAACAAAAGCTGCTGCAACGCTGGTAGCTGCTCCAACAACTCTTCGCTACTCAATAGTCGTGTTCTACTATGTGCCTACAAAACAACAAACTGTAGCTAAGCATATGCTACAATTGCAAGGGAAATAAAGCAAAAGTAAGGTGGTGTTTGGCTCTTGTGGAAAGGAAAAACCAGTGGCATGGAACGGGAAAGCAAGAGAAATTTTGCAGGGTAAGTATTTTCTCTGTTTGGTTTTGCAAAGAAAAAGAAAACTGTTTTTAAAGAAGATATGAACAAAACTAAAGAGTGAATCAAATCAGCATGAAGGTAGATGTGATAAAAGTGAAAGAAAAGTAACGGTGACTGAGGAGGAAAGTAACTTTCTGCTGATTTTCTTTTAGATGTTTATTACTCTTCTTTTCTAATCTCGCAACCAAAGAAAGGAAAGAAGAAAGTATCCCTTTCCTTAAGTTTCAAGTCCTAATTGAAACAAGAAGCACACCTTGCTTGCTCCTGGCGAGGTTTTCGTCAATTTCTCTGACTCAATGTCGTATTTTAAAATCCTAAAACATTCGAGCCGTTCCTCTAGAAAGAGTGCATATGTCCGGACCCAAGCAGAGCAATCCCAAGCTGCATGAAAAAATGACAATAATAAAGAAACTAGAAATGTCATCAGATTTCAAAAAGTTGTAAGTGTTGTCTAGTTTGAAACGTGTCCAAATCATCAATATTTTCCTTCGTTGAAAATCGTATGATTCAACATTTAAGTAGAAACAACTTACCGAGAGGGCTTGAGTCATCCTTGAAGTTGGAGATTTGCAAAATATGCCCTCTGTATGAGTAGTTCAGTAACTCCTCTCTGAAGGTAGGATCACCTTCTCTCAATGTCCTATGAAGAACTATCAATGTCTTTATGGCAACCTGTGCGAAAAAGCACAGATGAATGAAATGGATTGAAGACATCAATTGTGGATAAAATGAAATGAATTTGAAACACAATATAGATGGAAACCAAAGTTGTTAGGACGAGGCGTTAAAGTTTTCAAATGCTTTTTATACTGATTTGGTCGTTGATTTTGTAACAAGTAACTTGTCACATCAAAATAAGTAAACTGATGAATAAGCACAAGGTTGATAAATGAGGAGAAAAGGGTTTACGATCCAACTACGCGTCTTTGCCAATCTCCTAGCAAGTGCATGGATGCAGTAGGCAACATCTGCTCGTGGACGTACTGCGCTTGTTGCAGAATAAATCTCTATAAAGAAAGAGCAGAAAAGAAATGAGATTGCAGAATGACAAATACCTAGGAAGCACGGGCATGCTAGGTGGGGGGTGGTGTAATCGGTCTTGGACACGGCAACAACCAAAAAAAGTAGGGTAAACGGGTACAGCGGGGTACGACAATTTTTTATATATATTTTTTACAATTTTGGCATGTTTCATTAGATATAACAAGTATAACATATTTTATAGATAGAAACAAGATAACAAAAGCCAATAGCAATTGAACTTTTACCCATACTCCTTGATGGACTCATCTTCCAGCGAAATAAAGTGCAATATCCTAATTTTTGTGCATGCAATGGAGAGCAAAAGATATTTCAAGGCCTTTCTAAAAAATAAAAAAGAAGCAATAGATTTTGATATAATAACGAGAGAGAAGGGTGAACATAAATAATGAGAGAGAGAGGAGAGTTCCAGTAGCTAGAGAAAGATTGACAAAAAAGATTAGTCAACCCAGCTCTTGTTTTTCCTAAATCAAGCTCTAGATCTGGGTCACGGTCTCGAGTTTATGACTTTATCGGATTGAGTTCTTGCATATTTAGGCCATTAGTTTGAGTTTTTTTTTTCCCCATAGAGAATTCCTTAAGTTTTGTATACTTTATGAATAGGCCCAAAGTACCTAGAAAAGTACCCAATGAACTACCCATAAACTCAAAAGTACCCGGCACGTATTTTGAAGTACCGGTACCCGGTACGGGTACTTTGGGGTTTTAGAAGTACACATGCTTCATAGATAAATACAAACACACACATACAAAGAAAGAAAGAGAAGATGAATATTCAACTCATTGGTAATAAAAAGATGCTTGTTCACATACAAACCACACTAGTGTTGGTGGCACACACGTCGCGACGCATGTGCAAGCTGTGGTGGATGCAGGATTCATAATGCGGTGTGTTAGGACCATAGGCCACAGTTTGTCTTTGTTAGCAAATCTCATGACAAAACACACATTTTCGTGTATCCCTATTATTGAGTTGTACTTTTTATTTACATTATTTTTAGATGTGTGTTTAGGATTGTGGAAGGAATCAAGTTGTATTTGTAATGGTGTTTCTATGCTTCGATGTTATTCCGGGTTATGAAGTTTTTTTGGGCAAGATTTCTCCGGTCCAAGCAAGGTGCTCAAGCGCATATTTACCTCGCATCTAGCAAAAGGGTTGTTGGCAAAGTATTGGTGAAGTGCTGGAGCAACCTACATGTGCTCGAGCATGCGACATATATCCTTATAAAAGGCAGCAGCTAGGGTTTGAGTGATACTCTCTTTTTGCAGCTGACTTTTGACATTAAAACAAAGAGAGAGCAGTTCTTTTTGGAGTTTTTTTTGGGTCTTGGAGTTTTCATGAAGGAATGGGAAATTTAATCAAATACTCCAAGAAGTTTATTCAACCTTTCAATCAACCATTCATTGGCTCTTCCGGTGGATTTCTGGAAGTATCTTGGAAGGCTTGAGGATTCAAGGCTTGCGGCAATCAAACACTTGGTGCGATGAACGTGGATTCGGCAATCGGTTCTTGGGTCAATTGAGAGGAGTTTCAATTGTCAGTATATGTCGATTGTAATCGCACAATGGTATTTTTAGTGTTTTGATTCCTTCCCGTGGTTTTTACCCTATTCGGGATTTTCCACGTATATCGCGTGTTCATCGTTTATTTGTTTATTTATTGTTCCTATTATTGCTTGATTATTTGATTGCTAGCAAAATAGGATTTTTCACGGGGGACCATATCACATATATTCATAACTTAACAACAAAATATCATCCTTGTATACTAATATAACAATTTTGAGCGGACCTTCTTTCATAATTTTTACAAACAAAACCTAAAATATATTACTAGTAATGGGATAATTGGGAGGTGTGTAGGGACCCAAGCCCGCACATACACCCCCTCTGTCTGCCCTTGTGTGCAAGTGACGAAGGAGAAAACACCAATGAGCCATCCATCCATATTAGATAGGGAAAAAAAAATTACCCCAAAAAACATAATGCATAGAAAACACATGTGAATACCAATTGAATGCAAATAGGTAGGGCATGTTAGGTGGTCCATGCATAGATCAACAAACTTAACCAATTTCGTTCAAGAGGCACAAGCAATTATCTGTACAAATATTCAAAGCCATTAACAAGAAAAAATGAATAGGGGAGATAAGAGAATATGTACTCACTTATAACATGGCGTTCCTTTGGAGGAATGTCAACATGATTTGTGGCTTTGACAATTGCAATATCCAAATCCTACCCATTTAAAATCAGCCAAAATAAAAAAAATACCCATCATTGCAACAAATCAAAAGATCAACGAAAAGGAAATGAATTCAAGGAAAATTTTAATTGATTTTGGAGGGATGGCAATGTATAAAAGTATTTTGTATTTTGATTTTTTTTTTTTTTTTGTTGAAACAAACCTTGTATTCGCTATTGACCTTTGCAAGGCCAACCTTGGTGGAGTCCTTGAGGGCGCCATAGGCTTTTCTGAAGCTTGTGAACGAACCCATTTGCCTCAAAGGCTAAGCGGTGAAATGGGGATTCTCTTCTTCCTTGTTAACAAGAGAGAGAGAGAGAGAAGAAATGTAGGTTGCGTTCTTCTCTCTGGTTTTGTTCTGCGCACAACAAAAATGCCATCGACTCTCTCTCTCTCTCTCTCTCTCTCTCTGGTGCACGGTTGGTCGTTTAGCAGTTGTGGGGGGGAGGGTAGCCAATCATTAGATCCAACTGGACAGAAACTTACATTTTGCAATTTCAGTCTTTACTAAAATTAGAGCTACAGCAGAAGATATAAGTAATTTTCGCACCCCATTTTATTACAAGCAAATGTTAATGCCAAAATTATTTTTGATTGTGCTAAAACTCCAATGCATAAAATGCTTGTACTTATATGCAATGTATATGTCTTTTATGCATTAGAGCTTCGGCACAATCAAAAACGATTTTGACATTATCATTATCTTTATTATATATGGAAATGTTAATAACAATACATTGAATTGAGAGTAAAGGAGAAAGACGACAAAAACAACACATTGAAATGTTAATAACAGTAAAAAGTGTATTTTTTTGTTATTTTTCTCTCTTATTCACAACTCAATGAGTTGTTATTAACAATTTTCCGTATTATAAAATTACATTTTGCACCATTTTAGAAGATCTTAATGAATACTTTTGAAGGATGAAAACAAGTTTCGAAAATTATTTCCGAAAGTATTTTTTCCTGAGGTCAAAATGACCATTTATTACTAGTATTTTTGGAATATATAAATTTTGAAGCATATCAATAAGAAAGGTAAGTTGAAGAAAACTTTTTTTTTTGGTGAGAAAAAAATTGAAAAAAAGAGAATAATTTTGGGTGGCTTCATTAATGCGTTGTCACTGAATGATATGCGGGGGGGACAAATGTCTGGAGAGGATCTGAATCTTGTCAGTAAATTACGTAGAGAAAACAAAAAATTCATGATTTGGTCAATCCTTCAATGCCAATATTACTCCATATTGGGGTAAAATATAATAAACCCCTTTAACTATGACTCATTTGCAAGTTGCCCCTAATATATAAACTCATACACTTAATCCCTTTGGGATTGTTTGATTGCCGGACTATTTTTAGGAAGAATGGGATAAGACGGGATTAAGAATGGGAAATAGAGGGAACAAGTGGGGGTCCATGGAATAAGAGTTGGATTTTATGAATACTGAGATTAGTTGTAATGTGTTTGGTTAGAGTGAGATAAAGATGGTGTGTTTTATTTCTGACTATTAAATGCGGAGGGAAATGATCTGTAAGTGTGGACTAAATAATACCACGTCTCCCCCTTGGTATTAGTTAATCTCCCTAATGGAATACTAAATAGACAACTAATCATCTTGTCATATCGGATCTTAATCCCATGTATAAATAAACACTAGATTATGGGAAAAGGGAAACATATGGGCCCAACCTTAATCCCTTTCCTTAGTCTCCCTCTCTTATCCCACCATCAACCATGCCACTACTAAAATTTTGACATCAAACTTCTTCCATTAGGGGTCTTTAGGGATTTGGATGAAACCATGTCATGTGAACAACCCACAACTGACTAAATGAGTTCCTAAGACTAAAATGCCCTTTTGTTATCCAATACATAATTATCATACGTGCACTTGCATATATAACTACACATGTATGTTCTCTGTGTGTGTGTGAAGGTCCATCATTTCAATGATTTATACCGAGTTACACAAAACAAACTTCATTCATGATGAAACTAGGTTCCGTAATTATCTGAATTGTACAATTTATTCTGTAGTTCATGCATTTTTTTTTTTCCTTTGCAGCATATCATCAAACACAACTTAATTATACACCATTTCTTTGTGGCTCCAAAATTCTTAATCATTGATATTGAAAACCATTTTCATTACTCATTTAGCTTTTTACTGATAAATTACAACTCTTCAATTTTTTTTCTAGTTTTGATTCCACTAATCCTTCAACACCAATCAAAACCCACTTTCAAATTGGTACAGGAAAGAAATAATGCTACCTTTTTTAATAACACTGCAACCAATAACAATCCTTTGATTGAAAACAAAATAGAGATATGGAGGCATTAAATTCTACAAACTGGTAAAGGAATTCATGAATGTGTTGGAGTGTTAGTTGAGAAATTCAAGCATTCAAACCATGAAAAACCATGAAAGAGTTAGTAAAAGAAAATGGTTTAATGTGATGGCCAAAGAAGTTTGGGAGAGAGGGATAGAGAAAGGGTGCGAGCAGCCACCACCTCCAATTTATTTGTGCATACTTTTGCAAAGCCCCCTCAACGACTCCCCATTTCTCCATACAATATCATTATGTGAATTCAAAAAAATCCCCAAACCAAAAATGACCCTCAAACCCATAAACAATTCTGGTTAATTTGATACAACCAAATCCATAATCAGCCCCAGAGAGAGAGAGAGAGAGGTGCATGTGTCAAATTTTATCAGAGTGAGGGGTGGTGAGGGTTGTTTTGGTTAAATAATTTGGTAGGATTATCTTTTTGTACTTATAAATTATTAGTTCGTCTCGACGAGAGAAATCTCAAAAGTAAAAATTATCAACTAAACAAAAATATTAGTGTACAAGGGATGAAAATAATCTAAAATTCTTAAAATTTTGATCATGAATTTTTTTAAAAAAAATTTAGATTACTCCCATCGAGACTAACCAATCCATAAAAAATTTTGACGAAAAACTAACAAATGTAAATTTTTTAATAAAAAACAAAATAATCCAACTAAATCATTTAACCAAAACACTTGTAACTGGTTTGGGGAATGACACTGCCTATGAAATTTTTTAAGGGACGTGAGAAGAGATTGGGGTGTAATAATTGAAAGAGAGAAATTGAAGAAAGTAAGTTTAGATAACAATACAATAACACTTTTCTTTTTTGACAAAATTGAGAAGATTATATTATAATAAAAGCCCAACGACATTTACATAATGGAGTTCATTAGAAATATTTTGGATAAAGCCAAACTGATCATTTAACTAATGCAAATTGAATAAAAAAAAACGACAATTGGTGTCTTTCATCCCAGGCTAGACATTGCACCTAACGCAAATAGATCTACCAAAAAATTCATATATAGAATTAGCAGTCTTAAAAAAGAACAGTGTTAACCAAAGAGAAAAGACAACAAGCACCTGGGTGGTCAGATGGACGCCGACCAAGAATAAACACACCAATGACCTCCCAAAACTGTAGATCTTCACAAACACGAGTTGCCTCACCAAAGTCATCATGTAGGGTTGGAGCACTGTTGACACATATATCATTGTGAAGCACCACATTTGAAAGAGCCAGATTTGTAAACCAAAAAATTGTTCACTAACGAAACTAAATCTTTAAAAAGTGAGAGATATAACTCTCACAAATCAAACAACAAGTTGTTGATCTGGAGAGACAAAGGAAAAAAATAAAAAAAATAAAAGGAAAAAAACAAAGGGGAATGAGAATGGTACCATGGCCTTCTCTTCATGTTGCAGCATAGGGGTATTGAGAGAGACAGAAGTACAATAACATTTTTTTTTTTGTTGACAAAAGTGAGATAAGTCCATCGACACTTACATAACGGAATTCATTACAAACTGATGGAAAACAATAAAAGTACAAGTTCAATACAAAAAATATTGGACAAAACCAAATTAATCATCTAACTGACGGAACCGTTTACGTAGTTGAAGGGGGTTAAGTGTTGGGTTTCGTACATTAAGATTAAGGTGGTAACTGAAAAACATACTATTAATTAAGGGGCTTTAATGTAATTTACATATTATTGCAAAGACAGGGAAAATAGAAAAAAGAAAACAAACAATGAGAGACACAGAGCCATACTCCTTGGCCTTGGGGGAGAGAGTTGAGAAGTGGGGAGAGAGGAAGAGCTGACCGTTGGGCTGGCTGGGAAGGGAACTAGGGAAGAGACGGCGGCCATCAAACAAACTCAATTCAACACTTTTCCCGAATAACAATAAAACCCAAGTTTCAAATTTGAAATCTTGATTGGAAATCATTCCAATCAAATCAACATTTACCCTTTCAGATTCAGCCACCAGCCATTTAGTACTCTTTATACATATGGCATTGGTCCGAGAGTTCCTCAAGCCTTATTCGATCTTTCATCATATCTCTCTCTGTTCTTTCAGGTGACTTCTTGAAACTACCCAATTCTACTGAACATATGAACTTTGAAATCCTAATTGGGTTTTCAACGAAAATTTGCTTTCAAGTGTTTTCTGGGTTTATTTTGAATTTCTCTGCTAATGATCGTAGATTAATTGTTGTCAATGTATTCGAGTTTTCTCAGCTAGCTTTTGATTTCTTGACATGACGATACTCTCTAGGCTCCCCGTGAGTGGTGGTGTTGTTTACTGTTTTTCTTTGGTGAGGTTGATCAGGTCTCCCGAATTGGGTTTTTGCGTTGTTCTTTACCTGGTCAATTTTTTATTTTTCTGCGCTATGATATCTTCTAATTATTGTATTCTTGAAATCTACAATTTAGATTTTTTTGGGTAATCTGGACTTTTCTCGTGGGCTGTGATGGTTCGTTTTGTTGGATATGGGAAGGGCAATGTGATTATCGATGAATACGCTTCTTAGTGTTGAATAGCTCAAATATGTTGCTGGGGACATTTGGCGACTTAAAATGGTATCATCTTTCCTGGGATTTGGTTCAAATATCTCCATTCGTATTTGTTAATTTTTGCATCTTCTTCTCCACTTAGTATTCTATTTGCTCCACCTTTGGTCTTTGCATTTCCACGCACAAGATGGGATTGATTGTTTAGGTCACGGCTTAAACTTTTGGAACAATTGGTAACTTAGCACTGGGGTATGCTAGATTGTTTAGGTCACGATCAATAACTCCTGATTGTAAGCAGAAGGGTCGGTTAAGAAAGCAAGTCTTGATTTAGGTATGGGTGTACATAGAGGTGTTAACATTAGAATGTGTGATGTGTTGATCTTGGTGCATATCGTTGCTTTTGCTGAGATGCTGGTCATGTGGCACATTATCTTCACACTGGAGGATGTATGTTTGCATCGTTGCTTTAATTCAATATTAATGAGTATGGAGAAAACAGATCATGTGTTAAAAGAATTTTTATGAGATTAATGCGTAGTGTAACATTTATACTTCTTTTTCATGCATTCGAAGCCATGCTTATCAGTTTAATTTGTCTTCGAATACACTATCCATGTCTTAATACTTTCTGGATTGTTTCAGTTGTGACATGTAAGTGATCAATATGCTTGGAAACGCAAGGAAGCTAATAACCCAGGAAGCTGGAAACCCTTCTTCAACAACGACAGGAACTGCGTCTAAGCCGATAAAAAATGGTACAGAAGTATTGCACATCAAGGGACACAAACAAAAATCAAAGTCCCACGGCATTGCTATTGGTTTAACATGGAAGAAGAAAAATTTGAAGTCTGTAAGCAAAGGGGAGATAAATGATTCTTTAAGTAAAAGTTTCAATGGGAAAACAGCCATGCACAAAACCAAGTTCCACAAGAAGCAGCATTCCTTAAGTCTTCAATTTGAAAACCCGTCACCGAAGGGTTTCAATGAAATTGGGAAAGAAGCCAAAGAAGATGTTAAATCTCAAAAAGTGAGGAAAAGAAGGAAGCGAAGGAGGAAAAGGGATAATGTGGAGCGAGACGATGCTGCCCGCTTGCAAAGAAGGACAAGGTACCTGTTAATAAAAATGAAGTTAGAGCAGAATCTCATTGATGCTTATTCAGGGGACGGTTGGAAAGGTCAGAGGTATGTAAAATTCATCTTGCTGAAGTATGGACTCTTTGCTTGCAGGGCCTGAGGTTTTGAGTGTCTAGTTAAAATTCTGAACTATTTTCTTAAACAATTATTGCACAATCTGAGTCACGTGAGGTCTTTGACTCTTTTCAAAGTTCTTTCTTTAGTTTTAGCGTTGCACAATCATCCCAGTTGGGCTAATTTGTCCACTAAACAAAGTTACACCATGAATACAGTTAGAAAGTTTCCAAGTTTTCCTTTAACACACCCTTTGATATAGCCATTGAATTTAAGCAGCATACAAACATATTAAGCACTGTGTTATCATATTTGATGTTGATAGGTAATCTTTCGGTGGTAGAAATTTCTTATGCAACTGTTCTTTTTTATTTTTATTTTTTTGGACTGAACTCACTGGTCATTGATTGGTTATTCCTTTACACTGATAGTTTTTTTTTTTTTTCTCTCTTTATCTCGCTCTCTCAGTCGAGAAAAGATTAAACCAGAAAAGGAACTTCAAAGAGCCAAGAAGGAGATTTTGAAGTGTAAACTTGGACTCCGTGATGCCATTCGCCAGCTGGAATTCCTGAGCTCTGCAGGGTGTATTGAAGACTCTGTAATTGCTCCAGATGGATCTGTACACCATGAACATGTAAAATTTTATGTCCACATCATTTATATTTCCCAATTACATTGAACAGAGTCCTTCGTTTTACCTGAGAGTTATCTTTTGCCTTCAAAGAACCAATTATATGCTGTTTGGTTACCCAAATGTGTTCCAGCTATTTTGGTGAACTACATTGGCTTTCAGCTTCAGCACTAGAACCAAATGGCGAAACTGAGTCGCAAAACAACTCTACCATTACACTACTTTTTGTCTATTTCCTCTCTCTTTCAACACTATATGAGGTTTCTTGATTTTGAACAATGCGACTGATGTTTTTTACTATCACTATGGTTTTTCTCATTTTGTTTCACCACTTTATGTTCAGATAATCTGTGCAAAGTGCAAGTTACGAGAAGCTTTCCCTGATAATGATATTATCCTATGTGATGGGACATGCAATTGTGCTTTTCACCAAAAATGTCTGGATCCTCCACTGTTAACTGAAAACAGTGAGTGCTAATAAAATTGTTATTGAGTTTTTTCTGAATGCTACACCAAATATAAAGTTTTAGCAAAAGGCTTTGCCATAAAACTTAATGCAATCAATAAATTTTTCAGTTCCTCCAGGAGATCAAGGATGGCTTTGCAAGTTTTGTGATTGCAAGATGGAAATAATAGAAGCAATGAATGCTCATCTTGGGACTCACTTCTCTACTGATAACCACTGGCAGGTGGTTTACAATAACTCTTACACATCCTTTGGATTTGATATTTCTGCTCTAGTTTTTTTTAGAGAACCTATCTCGATGAAATCAAAACAGGAAATTTTCAAGGACGAAGCTGCTTTATCTGAAGGTGGAGGTGCTTTGCAAAATCCTGAACAAGAATGGCCTTCTGACGACTCAGAAGATGATGACTATGATCCAGAGGAAAATGAAAATAGCTGCAGTTACGGCAGAGCTGGCTCTGAAGCTGATGCTTCAGATGATGCAAGCAGTTCCAGCAGCCTATGGTCTCTTGAAGATGAAGTATTTTCTGAATCAGCGATGCCTGGCAAGGGCGGATGGAATGCCTCTTTTGAGTCATCTGTTGGTATAGATTGTGCCGGGACAACTGATCATGAGATTTTAAGTGGACCCAGGGAGCGTCGGACTGTTGACTACACAAAATTATATCATGTGAGTATTTTAAGACTCTGAACTTAAGGTCTATTTTGGTTTCATGTAACATGGGAGTGACTCTGTCAATGGAGGTGGGACCCTTTTATCACTTGATGTGCAAGATTGATTGTTGGATTTGAACGAAATTGGTTAAGTTTCAAAAGCTCTTGTTGTTAGAGTTGGATTTGATCAAAATGTTTCCATATTATGTAGGTCATGCCCCTACAAGTTTAATATGTTTGTTTTATAACTGTTTTACCATATGTACTTTCACTCCCCTACGGTCGAAGTCCTGCATTGTCCTTGATTCTAGACACCTTCTGATCCATAACCAATTGAAACTTTGCCATGCATGATTACATGTTCATTGAGCAATATTGTGAAAATAGATATGACAAAAATTTGTGAAGGGGTTGACGGCCTAATTATCAGTTTATGTCAGGTTAAGTTGATCTTAGTCTCGGGTCTCCTAGTACTTGATGGTAATTTCTAGTATTAGTCAATGGAATCTAAATGCCTACTTTTGAAGCCACTCCATGAAACAAGCACTGGCGAACATACGGTGGCATTAGCACTGAAAAATCCCTCATTGTTGTGCCAATGGGTGAAGTTCTCATTTGATGTGAAAAAACTTTTATATGTTCTTTAAGAAAATTTGAACCCTTCATTGTTTTTTCAGGGGTGATTTATATCTCATTCTGGAATATCATGTGGTTAATTTCCTCTTTGAATAGGAAATGTTTGGAAAGGATGCACCAATGAGCGAACAAATTAGCGAAGATGAAGATTGGGGCCCTGGCAAAAGAAAGAGGAGAGAAAAGGAGTCTGATGCAGCCAGCACCCTCATGACCCTGTTTAAAAGTGAGAAGAAATTTACAAACATGACTAATGTGGAATGCAAAGAGACACTTCCACTTGGTGGCAAAACTAAACGACCATTTTTCAGAATCCCTCCCGATGCTCTTGAGGTAGTTGGGATTCATTTTCATAGCTCATGAAGCTTTGGTCAAGCATTTATTTCTTTGTATTTGATTTTTGTTTTTTCAAAATTTGTCATGCCTGTTGATCCCTTCCGTTTTGTGTGTTGTATACCAGAAGCTTCGCCTTGTCTTTGCTGGGAATGAACTTCCATCTAAAGCTGTCAAGGATAACCTTTCTAAGCAGCTAGGTCTTGATACTGAGAAGGTAAAACTCTGAGATTGAAGTCAAAAACAATTCCCTTGATGCTAGAGGTACTTGTAAATTAGTTGCTGAAGATTTATATCAACTGAGAAGCATGTTATCAAAATCCAAACTAAGATAATCTTCATTTGTTTATTTTTTACTGCCATTTTATTTGGGTCAAAAATAGGATAACTATAGCCAGTTCCATTCGTCTACTACTATGCTTTGCATTGCCCATATAGCAAAGATATTTTAGCTCCACTGTCCATGGTGATGCATCCATCATTGAACCCGTAAAACTACTTTCCTAAATTATTATTATTCTCATTGTTAACAACTGGGACCTGTGCAAAAATGTTAGAGAAGGAAACTATAACGCGTTCTGGACATTCAAGGATCCGGATGTGCTTCAATTGCTGTGGCATTTTGGAGTAGGAATTAGACAAAAGAATAGGAGCCAATTATTGGTGATGCTTAGCTTTGGGGACATGACATTACACATTCCTCCTGAAATTTATTGTCTTTTGTGTTTCCATTTCTAGGTTAACAAATGGTTCAAAAATGCACGTTATGCTGCACTTAAAGCCAGAAAGGTAAGATGATATTCTACTGAATTCTTTAAGTGTTGATCTTCTCTTTTCAAGAGTAATGCTCCTATTACTTTTTGTCTTCTTGGCTAATTAGACAAGGAAATTTTCTATTTTTTATTTTTTCATACTTAAAACGACAATTTTACATTCTTGAGGGGTTGCTACGTAAATCAGTATACCAGCAAATTCCCGTTAGATTAACCAATTTCTTGAGAAAATAGCAAATTACAGTCAGTTTGTTTTTCACTTTTGAATACTCCGGAGTCAAAAAGGTCTGGGGGTTAAACTCAAACTCTATTTTCCATGTTCTCATGACTGGCTTTTAGTGTGGGAGTTCTAATTTTACTGGTCCCCAATTTGTTTCTTGAAGCTTTAACTTCGGTCTTATCTCCTTGAGCAGTTACCAGGAGAGGAACCAAAACAAATTGACAGCATTAGTCCAAAATTAACGAAGGAAACCAGATCCAAAGTGGGGGAGGACGACAAAGCTACTGCTGATCCATTAGCATCCAAGGATAAATCGTCAGCAACGGCAGTCCATTCACCTAAGCAGGTGGAAATAGTGTATAGAAGAAAGAACAAGCCGTTTCTTCGTAGCCCATTGAAGAAAAAGCAGCACAAGAGAGCTTTACTCGATCACAAGAAGGTATATTTTCCTGAAATTTTAAAGAATTCCTGCCTTCAGAGTTATTGTGTTTTCTCTTATCTGAAAAGGTTAGGGACGTTTAAAAGTTTGTTAGGCCATGTAGATCAACATGGATGCACAACACGCCACACCATAAATTTAACTAAATGCAGGACACGGGACACCGATTTCACCTAATCTTCTGTTTATATTTCTATCTCATTTACTTTTAAGACTTTTGTGTGGAAAATGCAACTTTAAAGACCGCTGCATTCCATAACTTGACAACCAATACATGGTCCAAATGAAGTAGTAAATGTATTCCATCAAAACTAAAAAGCTAAACCATACAACATTTAAATAGACATTTTCTTGTTAATCCATACTTATCTAACACAACATTCCTGAAAAATCAAAAGACTAAAGGACGAGGGGCAAATAGGTATAATCTACATTCTTCTTATTTCATGACAAACTAGTAATGTGTTTTCACTTGCTCTAAAGGATGGAAATATGTCTTTTCAATGTGTCCAAATATTGTCTCTCGGTCCTAAAAAAAATAAACGAATAACGAGTTTTTGTGTGTGTCCGATACAGTGTCAAAGATTGTTGGTGTAGCCATGAAACGCCACATAAGTGTCCAAAGATCTACCTGCTCTTTTTTTTTGGCTAGGCTACCTGTTTCTTATTTCATCAATAAAATGAAAGGTATGTGTTTTTCGAACAAGCAATGTGTTCATGAGGATGCAAATGGGTCTCTCAAGTGACCAATATTGTCTTTGGCTCTCAAAAGAATAAAGAAACCATAAGTGTGTAAGCTCCCGATATGGTGTCCAATTTTTGTCGGTGTACCCATGATATGCCACATAAGTAACAATGGCTTTGTTTGGTTGATAATTTTGAAAACAATATTTTGAGAAATAATTTTGAGAGAGTGTTAGGATTAGGAAAAAGTAATAGTTAGAGAGATGTATAATAATTGGAGAGAGATAGAGAGAGAAATGAGAATAAGATTGGAGAGAGGGGTATGAGTATAGAGAAATACGATTAATGATTGAAAAGATGAGAGATGAGGAAAGAATCTTATTGGAAATTTTTTTTGGAATCATGAAGTGAACACAATGAATGTAACTTATACTTTTTTATACATTCTCAGGCTAACATGGAGTGTGGTGATGACGTGAGTCTGAAACTTTTGAAGAGTATCGCCAAGAAAAAGAAGAAGAGAGTAAACTTCAAGGCTGGAGGTGGAGCACAAGAAGCAGAAGCTGAGTTGGAGAAGCTCTGCAAAATCAAGGGTAAGGTAAAAGAACTAAAGCAGATTTTAATGGGACTTCCAAATGAAAAAACTCATCAAACAGATGCATTGACGATGAATGAACATTCTGTAATGTTCGTTCCCGTGGCTGAGCTAAGGGAGAAAAGATGATTTTGCCAATGCCAACTGATTTTTGTATAGCAGTTCATTCTTCAGTTGTAAAAGAAACTTGGTGTTAGTGTTATATGGTTTACGTTATGAAAGTTGCTTTCGCGCGAAATATTGTTGATCTCAATCATTATTTCGAACAATATATTGGACCGTTGTACGTTAAAGTGAAAATAGTTTTACATGAGAGAAATTGAGGAAATAGAATCTCAAAACGCTATGATTTCTTGTTAGATTGTTTACCTTTGATATATTCTTAATTGGTTCTGAATACGGTCTTGATCCAGTTGATGGAGAACCAATCTTGTTGGAGCCCACATGTAAGGGCCCACATGTGGCACCCACCACTATGTGAGAGTGTTGTGTGGGATTTGTAGTACGTTTAGTACTTTTGATTTATTTGACCTTTTCATGACAATAACTTCCACGGTAAGACTTATAGGTTATTGAGTGCAATTTTGTTCATCCTCCTTGGGAGGGTGAACAAAATTGCTCTCTAGGTTTGTTGAATCTGGCAATCTTTTTTGGATAAGTTGGAATTTCCTCCTCTCTTTTTATCTCTCTCTTTTCTTTTTTCCTTTTCTTTTTTTTTTTTTTGGGGGGGGGATACAATTTGGAATTTCCAATGAAAAAGTCAATCAATTTATCTAACCATTTTGACTGGCGAAATAATTGGAGGGCCAATATATTGAGAATTCTAGAGAAATTATCCTGAACCCTAAGCCCTATACTCCTAACCCGTAAACACTAAACCCTAACTTTTACATAATTTTTTGAAAAAATATCCAACTTTTATCACTTTTAACGGTATGAAAAGTGACCCCAACTTATTAGGGGAAACTAAATAGATATTCTTACACAGCGCATCACTGTTGGTTATGAAAGGGGTTAGGAGTTTTTAAGCTATCAGCAAATTTTTTAGTTTGAATCTGGGCAACCCTATTATTGAATATGTTTGGCTATGTATATACATGTATATGTAGATGTTGTGCTTGTATCGGACAATCTGAATGCCAAGGCTCTTCAGAATTGCTAACGGTAGCTAGCCAAAGTAGTAAATGGTATTTTTGCCTAAGCAAGATGCTCAGAAATTGCTGGGCGAAGAATTGGGTGTGCGTAGGGGAGGGATGACATGGTGTCCGAGTGTGAATCTCGGTTGAATTTTAGTGCATGTAGGGTAGGAATAACATGGTGTCCGAGGCCCAAGCGCAATTCCTCGATGAATACCCAATTCTAATAGTCTTGAAAACCTATCCCAAAAAGAATTGAACACCCAACTCAAAACCAATTGAATACTCAATCACAACTCAATTCCAGCTCGTCAATCCAAGTAATTCATATTTGAACATCTAACATTATCTCAAATAAAGCACACATTTGTAATAAAAGAAATTCAAAAAGTAAAAAGAAAAAGAAGAATCTATTGGTGTAAGTATTATGCTCTGTGTTCTCTCTCCATCTTTATTGTCGATAGTCTAAATGTGTTAATTTCACATCCATGACAATCATTTCTCTTTTCCTAGTTAGCTTATAGAATTACGGACAAAACTTTAAAAAATTCAACTTACATTGCGAAACCTGTTAATGAATTTAAGACTACAATAGAAAATCTCATCATTTCTTCCTAAAAACTAACAAATTTTTGAAAAAGTTAGCCCCAACATACTCGCTACAATTTCTTTTAAAACGGTTTTAGTAGATTAACACCAGTTATATGTTGGCATAAAATATGAGAGCTCCTCTATGACAACTAATTTTGCCCCCTCCATTCTTGAAACAATGTCAACTACACAATATGACAGCTTTACAAAAAAAATTATTTTTTGTTAAAAAAAATGGAATAATTAGTCATAAATTCATAATATTTTTCCTATTTGAAAGCAAGGACAAAGAACTTTTACAATCAAACATAAAGACATTGTTTGTAATTATGATTTAATAAGAGGATAAAACAAAGGCTGATGATAGTGCCATGATTAAAGTTGTTAGAGCCACGAGCATTAGTTTAAAATGCCTCATTTACCTTTCAACCACGGTTAGTACCCACACTTTCTTCTCTCGCCTCGAGATCTCTCTCTCTCTAAACATCATCAATTGATATCCACCGCAAAACCCCACAAACCAAAATCACTGACAACACATACGTTCAATAGCAGCACCGATAGGCAACATTCCATCCAAACTGTTTCAATTGCCAAACATTTATGTATGCTTCAAACATTTAGGGGGTTTTAAATTTTTGTTTAGTAATTGTCATTTATTGAAGTGAACGTGAAGAATTGGGTTATTGTATCAGGGATTGTGTGGGTGATCTTCCTTTGGTTTTAACCAATAATGACATCTCACTAATTTTTTTGATTGTCGGAAGTGGTCAACTAGAAGTGGGGTGGTGGTTGGCCGGAGGTGGGGTGGTAATTTTTTTGAATTTTATGTTCGAAATTAGAATTTTTAAAAATTAGTGACATCTCATTAATTTTTTTGGTCATCGAAAGTGATTGGCCAAAAGTGAGATGGTGGTCGACCAGAGGTGAGATGGTGATTTTTTTGAATTTTATGTTCGAAATTAGAATTTTTTAAAATTAGCGACATCTCACTAATTCTTTTGGTCGCCGGAAGTGGGGTGGTGATTTTTTTGAATTTTATGTTTGAAATTATAATTTTTTAAAATTAGCAACATCTCATTAATTTTTTTGGTCGTCGGAAGTGATCGGCCGGAAGTGAGGTTGTGGTCTGCTAGAAGCGGGGTGGTGATTTTTTTGAATTTTATGTTCGAAATTCGAATTTTTAAAAATTAGTCACATCTCACTAATTTTTTTACTCGTCGGAAGTGGTCGGCTAAAGGTGGAGTGGTGTTCGACCAGAGGTGGGGTGGAGATTTTTTTGAATTTTATGTTCGAAATTAGAATTTTTAAAAATTAGTGACATCTCACTAATTTTTTTTGGTCGTCGGAAGTGGTCGGCTAGAAGTGGGGTTGTGGTCGGCTGAAGGTGGCTGGTGATTTTTTTGAATTTTATGTTCGAAATTAGAATTTTGAAAAATTAGCAACAACTCACTAATTTTTTTGGTCATCGGAAGTGATCGGCCAAAAGTGAGGTGGTGGTCGGCCGGAGGTAAGATGGTGATCTTTTTGAATTTTATGTTCGAAATTATAATTTTTAAAAATAAGCGACATCTCACTAATCTTTTTGGTTGCCGGAAGTGGTCGGCCAAAGGTGGGGTGGTGATTTTTTTGAATTTTATGTTCAAAATTAGAATTTTCAAAAATTAGTGACATCTCAATAATTTTTTTAGTCGCCGAAAGTGGTTGGCCAGAGGTGGGGTGGTAATTTTTTTGAATTTTATGTTCGAAATTAGAATTTTTAAAAATTAGTCACATCTCACTAATTTTTTTGATCGCCAGAAATGGTCGTCTAAAGGTGGGGTGGTGTTTGGCCGGAGGTGGGATGGAGATTTTTTTGAATTTTATGTTCGAAATTAGAAATTTTTAAAATTAGTGACATCTCACTAATTTTTTTTTGTCTTTATGTTCGATTGCAAAAGTTTCTTGTCCTTCTCTTTAAAAATGTCAAATATTTTTTGTTTTATGTTCAATTGCTAAAGTTCCTTATTCTTCCCTTTAAAAATGTCAAATATTTTGAATTCTTGGCTAAGTGGCCCAAAAAAAAATCAGTAATTTCTGAACACCCTAATGCAAATTTCTGGAGTTGCCACTGTTTTGGACGGTTCGAATTTTAAATACACTCTTACCTATAAGAGTTTATTTAAAATCCAAACCGTCTAAAAGTGTTTCAGACAATTGAGATGCGTGAGAGGTACCGCCACAAATTTTTCTCGACAAAGCTCTAAACGAAGGTAGTAAAGGCGGTGGACCCAAAAGAAATGGTCGCCCCGCAAACCACTCTCCAAATCTCTTCCTCGTTAATATCGGGTTTCCAAAGGAAATTGATATCGGCACTCCCCATTATGATATTGACACTCCCTATTTTGTTTCTATTAGGGTGAAGTTACTAAACCACCCTTGTATTTTGAAAACAAGAGAAAAATGCGTAATTATAAATTACAAGGTTAGTTGTGTAATTATAAATTACAATAGTGGTTTAGTAACTTCACCCTAAAATAGAATAAAAAAGGGAATTGTCAATATGGGAAGTGCCAACATCAGAAAGAGAAGGGTCAATATCAATTCTCTCTCCAAATTTCAATACGTTTCCTTGTCTTTTCAGGAACATCAAAAAGAGAAGTGCTAATATCAATTCTCACTCCAAATGCCAATCCCTTTCCTATTCCTTTCGGGAATTCATACAGCTCACATCTCCATGTGTCGCAATCCGGTTTGACCCATTGTTAGGTATCCCGGGGCAGCGGATCCTCTGCCAATTGTCGCGTTACTCTCTTTCCTCCCCTTTCCAATTCTATTTAACCCCGTTAGTTCCTCCCTTAACTCCCTGTTACAGCTTTGCTTCTACACCAATTACCATTTGATTATTTCTAACCCCAGAATAGGTCTTGCTCAGGAAAGCCAAAAATGATGGCCATGCACTGTACTGGAATATCCACCGAGTGCTTTCACATAGACTACAGACCCACTTTGACATTTTTTTCTTTTCATTTTTTTTTGGTTCAAATAAATTTCGTATTTATTAGTTTCAAGTCAGAATTTTATGGATTATTAGTTCATTTCAACAAGGGGAATTAAAAAAATAAAAAATTATGATCTTGATCTTTTAACCTTTTCAATTTCTCTTGTAGCCATTGCCCATTGATCAATGATTGAAAAAAATAATAATTTTGACCCGGAATTTTTTTACCTTTCCAATTACTTTCGTTGAGCAGAACTAATAATTCAAAAGGACACTTAATTTTTTACTTTTTCAATTACTATTATCGAGACAAACCAATAAATTAGGTATATGAGCGAGCTTTTGCACATCTCAACTAATCTTGCGAACTAACCCTACCATCTGCGAGTGGAGGCTCTAGAACAAAGCTTTTTATGGATCCCAAAAGAGTTTATAGCACTAGACCAATCCCTTGGTTTTTTTTTTTTTTTTTGAAATTTTTTTAGCTTTTTTGGTCGATAACAAAACATCAGATGTGGTAACTTTGCTTAGCAAATTTTTTAATTAACAAAAAAAAAAGTCCATATGGCTGTTGGACATTATTTTAAGGGAAATAAAATGTAAAATGCCGATTTAAGGAACAAAGGGAGGTTATAACTTAAGGGAGGAACTTACAGCCCGTTTGGATGCTGTTTATATCCCCTGACTAAATCATCTCTTCCCCTCATCCCTCTTCTGCGCCTATATCCATCGTTTGGCAAGCTTTTTGTGCCCACGACTAAATCATCTCTCTTCCCAAATAGTCAGGGTTCTCCTGACCAAATAGAAGCAGGGGGTGTGTCTATGTTTAGTCAGGGCTGTTGGGGCTTGGTCTATTTACATTGGTACCCTTCGATCCCCCTTTTTTTTACTGTCTGTGGAGCCCTAATCTAAAACAACGAAGGTAAAGAAAGGGTTGTGGTGATTGTGGCGACTCTCACCAGTTGCTAGTCAGATCGTTTTGCACCTACCACTCTGGCGACTTTGTGACCTAAATCCGGCGAGTATGCGACCTAACTCCGGCAGGTATGTTTTCGATCTGAGTTTTTGTATCTTGTTCATGTGAATTTTTTTCATATGCAAACCCTAAACTAAACCCTGGTGGAGTAATGAACATATTCTGACACTTCAATCCAAGATAATGTGGAGTTATTGCGAAATGTTTGTATATAGTGCTGTTATATATGCGGTTCAGAGGAAAATTGTTTGTGCTTGCATTGGCCTCATTGTATTAGTCTAACTGTGGGTTTCATTGTAGCAGATTTTGTTCAAACGTATGTGTGAAAACTTATGTTTGTCATGATGTGCTCTTTGTATTGGTTTTTTGTGATGGAAATTTGTGTGCATTGTTCATATGAAACTTATATGTAGGCCTATGGATTCTAAACGATTGTCTTATGTAGGCCTATATTTAGTGTAGTGCTATACCATCTTTGAAATACTTCGGTAGTAATATCAAGTTTCCTGTGTGTAAAAGTTTGGCATTTAGAACTAACCCTTGAATTGGAGCTGATATCGGCAATGTGTAAAAGTTTGTACGTGGTGAATTTTTTTATCAGATTTGAGTTATAGTATAGTCTCTTGTCTCTTTCAAAATTATGTCATGGACTTCGTTTGTTAAAAACAATAAGAGTTTGGTCCAAAGGCACTTGTGATCTTCAGATGAAACGTCGGTGAAATTTTTTTAAACAAATGAAGCCACCTATCTAATCTATTAAATTAATTATAGGATGGCACGATTAAACAACACACAGCTGACAAGAAGACAACAAGAAGAGGCATTTGTGGTATTACAAAGTTTTATTACCACTGCACTAGGTGTGTTTCGCATGTACTTCTTCGTCACAAGTTTTTATAAGGAGGCTCGGCCGCACTTGTCTCCGAATCCAAACTTTTACCAGAGTCAAATAAATAGAATCAATAGTTTGACAAGGGGTAATGAGGTTGATTATCATAATCAGTTGAGAGTCAATAGGCATACATTCTTAAGGTTGTGTTGCTTAGTCCGAGGTGTTGGCTTAGGAGACTCAAGGTCCGTATGTCTTGAGGAGAGAGTAGCTATATTCCTATGGATCCTCTCGCACCACACAAAGCAGAGGCGCACAAGGTTTGAGTTTTTTCGATCCACCGAGACTGTTAGCAAGCATTTCCATGCAGTTCTTCAAGCTGTGTTGCACCTACACGCCATGCTTGTAGTAAGGCCTGAGCCGGTACCTTCGAACGACCTTGATAGTAGGTGGAGTTGGTTTCAGGTACAAATGCATGGTTTCAATGCCAATTCTTTCCTTTCCTGTAGGTTAATGGACCTGCCTTATCTAACTTTCAATGTTGTATTAAATTCTTGATAGAATTGTCTGGGAGCATTGGATGGAACGCACGTGCCAGTTATGCCCCCGGCAATTCTCAAGCCTCGCTATAGGAACAGGAAGGGTGAGATTTCGACAAAATGTTTTAGGTGTTTGTACTAGGGATTTGAAGTTTGTGTACGTTTTGTCTAGTTGGGAAGGGTTGGCAACTGATTTTAGAATCCTTCGAGATGCTATTCAAAGGCCACATGGTTTAAGAGTCCCCCATGGTACGTTTGTAATCGATGGCAATATTGTTTTGTACAATACTTACCCTCATCTTTACATGCCTGATATCTGTAGTGAATGTCGTTCCAGGACATTACTACCTTGTCGATGCAAGTTATCCAAATGAGGAGGGGTTTCTAGCACCATACCGAGGCCAACGGTATCACATAAACATATGGAGACAAGGTCGCATTCCTACTACCAAAGAGGACTACTTCAACATGAAGCACTCCGGTGCTAGGAATTGTGTTGAGAGAGTATTTGGTGTACTCAAGATGCGGTGGGCAATATTGAGGTGTGCCTCTTATTGCCCCATACAGACTCAAAATCGCATCGTGACAGCATGTTGTATCCTCCAAACCTCATTAAAAGAAAGATGCCTGACGATCCTATTGAGTTAGAGTACATGTTGTGGGAGCAACAAAACGTACACAATGTACCTATAGATGATCACATTGGCCAGTTGGAAACGCCCGATGAATGGACCCAGGGGAGGAATGCACTCGCAACCGCCATGTATGACCATTGGCTTGCCAACGGTGGTGGAAATGTGGATGAAGTTTAAACTATTTATAATTCCCATTTGCAACTATTGTGTAACTCTAAGATTACGTTTGTACTAGGTTTAAACAATTTGTACTCTAACTTTAATTCGGGAGGTTTGTGAGTGGATGACACTTGTTAGGTGTGTAATATATTACATGTATGACATTTATTAATTCTTGATTTTTATGGTATGGATAATCTTTATGTATGGACTTATCATGAGCTACATATATATGTTTGCACTACTCTATTTGCGGTAAATAAGATATGTATATGCAGCCATGGACACCGAAGAATCACAACCACCCACCAATTCTTCCAAGGGCCGTTACCTATGGAAGAAATATGAAGAGGATCACCTAATCTGATGCATGACAAATGAGTACTCCGACCAATGGAGCGCTGACAATGGGTTTAGGTCAGGTTTCTTCACCTTAGTTGCCCGTGAGATGAAGAAGGTCATGCCTGACACGGCCATTAAAGCCCACCCTCACATTGTGTCTAAAGTGCAGAATTGGAGAACAACCTACCATCACATCAATGACATAGTAAATAATAGTGGGTTTGGTTGGAATGACGTTATGAAATGCATCGTCATGGATGAGCCGTCAGCGTGGGAGGAGTATGAAAAGGTAATTTACATTCCTTTAATTTGAAATAAAAGCATTGAATTGCCTATTCTTACTTATAATCATATCTCGTTCATCTAGGCCAATCCAAAGTGCAAAGGCTATAATGGTAAGCCATTCCCGTACTACGATCAATGGCTAGTCCTCTTCGGGAAAGATAGGGCAACCGGAGAGTTTGCGAAAGATTTTACACAGATGGCCAATGCAGATCCACCAATTTTAGTGGAGGAAGAGTTGTTTGTTGATGAGGAACCAATTCATACGTTCTTCACGCAAGATGGAGAGCTCGGGAGTCAACTATTCACACCTATGGCCTCCAAACCTTCACCCTCGACCCCTCGAGGCTCCACTCCCCGCACCTCAAAACCTCACAGCTCGACACCTCCGACGTCCTCGCCTCATCCATCAATGCACCCTCGGCTAATGACCAAGGTAAGAAGGTGAAAAAAAGGTCTCGGATGGGTATGGAGGATGAGAAATTCCAGGAGCGTATGAACAATTGGATGAATTCAACTGCGACACATATGTTGGATATAGCCAAGTCAATGGGGTTTCCAAGAGAAGTTGAAGCTCACCGTGAAAGGTTTTCGGATGAGCTTGCAAAACTTGACCTTACTATCGTTCAACAGTTTAAGTTGATTGCTATAATTTGTGACAACGACCTGAGAGTCAATTCTATGGCATCAAAGAGGAGAACAAGCAACCATGGGTGGAGGCTATCCTTGATGGACAAATTTATCCTCGCACACCTAGATTGGAGTACGAAGTTTTGAGATGAAGACTTTTTTGTGTAATTACTAAGTATGAATTGCCTTTTTTTGTATAAACTTGGGTAAGTGATACATTGCACGGTATAAATTGGTTGTACCCTAGGAAATTAAGAAGGAAACATTTGTATATTTTTTATGGGTCGGTAGTCTCCATGTAGGCAGAACTGGAATATGATCTTAGTAACTGTCAACTGATGTAATGTGGGACAACTCTTTTGGATATAGTAATTACTAATGGGAAATCTGTTTTCCCCTTTGCAGGTTGTGTGTAACTTAACTGGTATTCTTGGTTGGGCAATGATGATTCAATTGTACTGAATATGTAGGTAGTTACCTTGGCATGGCAACTTATGTTGCAGCCATGAGTAACCTGGTCATGCTATCTAACATTTTTCTAAGCCGACTTTACATTGCTCTCTGAATCTGTGGTATAATGCATGTATTAACTCTGTACATTGGTCTCTGAAGCTTTTTTCTGGGCAATGATGTGTTATCTATTGAGCCTGGGCGGTGATGTCTGAACTGAGCCTTTGGTTGTTGCTGCAGCAGTTTGGTTCTGAATCTGCACTTTGTAACTGTTATGGTCATGTTATGTTCATACAAGCAATGATGTTATACTGAGCCTTCACCTTTAATCTCTGAAACTGGGACTTAGTCTCCCTTTAAACTCTAAATTTGAACACGAATTTGTAATTAGTGACTGCATTGTGGGGTGTTTAGTTTGGATCTCTGAAACTTGGACATATGCACTTTCGTTTGGATCTCTAAAACTGAGCCTATGCTGCTGGAGTTTGGTTCTGAATTCTGGTTCTATTACCTGTTATTATTAGTTGTTGCAGTTTATTGCACTTGTTTCTGGGTTTGTGGACAGTTTGGTTGCTGCTGCACTTTGGTAGTTGTTGTTGCATGTAGTTTGCTAGTTGTTGTTGCACTTGGTAAATAAATTCAAGCATGGCAGTTATGTGTTCCTTGAATCTATTGAAATATGCATTTCTTATCGGCAATGATGATAATGTCAAAAAAGTATCGTTGGCCCTGTTCGTTTTCCAGTTTAGTTTTAGTTTTAGTTTTGATGACATCATCATTTCTCTCTCTGTTTCTCTCCACTCATTACACATGATGACATCATCAAAACTAAACTAAACTATCTAACCAAACACAACCGTTATTGTTCGCATTTGGTTGTTATATTGGCAGGGCAATGTAATTACAGCCAAGAGAGTCAACAAGGTTTGCATTACTTTCTTAGTCTGTGCCCATTGTGGCTTCTGTTATTATTAGGTACTACATTTCTGTCTTGTTTAAAACCACAATATGAATTAGTTGTTACTTCTTGACCTGAATATGAATTAGGTGCAGGTAACTAGCTGCAGTTTGTTTTTGTTATTAGTTGTTGCAGTTTTGTTATTGAATTGGGCAGTGATGTGTCATGTGCCATGCTTTCACCAACTCTGAAACTGGTTATGGTTGGGATAGTTGTGATTGAATTCTGAAAATGATTTTTGGGAACTCTGAAACTCAATTTCCTAGGCAATGATGTGTACCTGAGCCATGCTTGTTTTCCTTGCTTTGAACTGGGTTTGTGGACAATGAGGGCAATGATGATACATGTGAAAATAATCTGTTCTTAACTTGAATTGCACTATGCCTGAGCCAGTTGCTTCTTTTATTTTTTTGGTACTTTTGTTTAATGAAATATGGTACTTAAATGAACAAAAAATTTGGGCAATGAAGGTGGACTGAGCCCATTGGTACTATGAATTGAGGCTGTGGTGGTTCAACTGGGTATTGATGCAAATGTAGCTGGGAAATATGGTACATGGTACAATTTTTCTTATTTTTATGGGCAGTTTCTGCCTTTGTATCTGATTTACTAGTAATCTACATGAGGTTCTTCATAATGGAATTCTGGGCAATGATGATACATTAAAAAAAAATTGTTGTCTGACTCTGCCTTTGGTTGCTGCTGCATGCACTTTGTTGTCTGACTCTGCACTTTGGTTGTTACTGCTGCTAGCAGTTTGTGTCTCTATTTCTGTCTGGGCAATGATGTTGAACTAAGACTGGGATTTTGTTGTTAATCCGTGTGTTTGGTTGTTCTCCATATGGGAATTCCTTTGAAATAGGCAGTGTGTGTGTGTGTGTGTGTGTGTGTGTGTAAATAATGAAAGAATCAGTGTTACCTATTGTGTTTACTTGGCATATTGAGTAGATAGGGCAACTGCAATATTTATGGTTGCTGCTACATGCATTTTACTTTGGTTCACTAGCCTATGTGGTTGTTGTTGCTGCATGCACTTTAATTTGGCAATGAAGTTAATCTAAGCCTTGGTTTGTGAACTCTGAACCTGAATTTTGTGATATCTGAAACTGTTATTACTCTGTGAACTCTGAACTTGTTTTTTGACCTCTAAACCTGAGATTATGTGATCTCTAAAACTGTTATTACTGGGCATTGATGTGTTTCTGGGCAGTTTCTCCAGTTTGAGTTACTGCATGTGCAGTTGGCTAGTGCTACAACCTGCTGCTGGGTGTGCAGGTCATACTTGGGCATTCAAATTTTTTGATGTTTTTGTTATTAGTTCGTGCAGTTTGTTGTTATTATTAGCTGCTGCAGTTTTGTTATTGAACTAGGCAATGATGTGTGATGGCATGGCTGTGCAGCTGCTGCATGTGCAGACTGGTAGCTGATGCTGTATGTGCAGTTGGTAGCTGCTGTTGCATGTGTACTTGGCTAGTACAATGAGCTCTTGCATTGAAATTATTTTGGCCGTGATGATAATTATTTTTCTGTACAAGCACGAACGCATCTTTTTTAGGTGAGGCAACATTAGTTGGTCAAGTAATGATGCAGCCTATTGGTGCCAATGTACATGAGGTCTTCTAAAGACAATATCTGAGCCAAAATTACTGCCATATAATGTCCTTTTTTTTGTTGGTAATATTGTCATGGGTTTTGCTTCCTTCAATTGGTACGAATAACGGGAAAGAAGTCCTATTATGTTGTGTGTAAAGGAAGGGCACCTGGTATAATGCTTTACAAGGGTCTAATGCATGCCATGGTGGATTGAGCAACGATGACGCATTGGTGGAAACAAAAGATGTGCCTCAAATGGCATCTTTGTTACGTGATAGTGGGAGAGGGGCTGGAACAACGGTGGAACTTCAGCCAATTTGGACATTTGCCGAGAAAAGTAGGGCTTTATTTGGGGCGGGCAGCGCAATGTTGATCCAAATTGTCGTCAAAGTCTGTTCAATTTCCTTGTAAAAGTATAATTATTAATTTTTTGATGCACTTGTTACTTTGATTGTACTAGACAACTATTTTAGTTTGTAGTAGACATGCACATATATTTTTAATAAAGTACTTGATTCTCGCTTGTGGTACGAAGTTTTATATCACTTGATACTAGGTCCGTTGGAAAAAAGTCTATCCACCACGACAAATTGTGGCGTTCTCTAATAAAAAAAATTAAATACTTCCGTGCGTCGTTTTTTCGAATTTATAATAAATGAACATGGTGTAAATTTGAATAACATGTTTCTTCCGATTGTGTCTTTTTACATCGTTAGCAATGTCTCTCCAATAATTTGTAGTACTACATCATTGACACTTGAATAAAATGTTTTCTTTTTGAAAGACAAAATTATAAACTTTATTCATGTACAAGTTGTCAATTTATCAATTTGTAATGCATGGAGTGGTGAAAAATAAAAAATTTAGTTCAGCTATTTAAAAAAAATACCAACTTACAATTGAAGAAATGAAATTATAATTAATGTATTAACTTGGAATTAATCCATTTGTACTACATGTTAATAAATAAATAAAAATTGTTCACAAAAAGTTATTTATTAAATAGGTATTACATAACTAATCAATTTATAAGTTAGAAATTAAAAAAAAATCGTTTTTTAAATAAAATAATAAATATAATTATGTATTACAATGTAAATATTAAATATTTTATAAAATGAATTATTATTGGCATGTTTATAAATAAATAGATAGATAGTCTAATATATGCAAGAACAATGGCAAGATTGTCTTTTAACATCATTTTACATCATCCACCTTCTTTATCCTCCCATTTAATCATCCATCCAAACCTTGGGCTATTTAATCCACCCTGTTTAATCCCTCATCCAAATCATGGACTATTTAATCCCCCCTTTTTAACTATCACTCTTCTTATTTAATCACCCCTACTATTTTATCCCCATTACTATTTAATCCCTCCTTAACTAATACGTCATCCAAATGGTCCGTTAAAGGGGTTACAAAAAGAATTGGAAAGGGGAGGGAAGAGTGCAACATGGCAATTAGATGGGGGTGGGATAGAGAAGTAGACATAGAGGATTCGCTGCCATTCTATACATAATCAACCTTTTGCTAAATACAACCCATTGCTATATAAAATCCACTTTTTCTTTTCTAGGGCTATGGATTGTATTTAGCAAAAAGTGTATTGCGAATAGAATAAACTCTGAATACGTCAAATTAAACACTGAATAATTGAGTTCGTATAGAGAACAAGATAAGATTACTCACATTTCGTATAGAGAACAAGATAAGATTACTCACATTTCTCATGACTTCATTCAACAGCAAAATTATGGCTATTGCCGTCAACTTATCGGACAACAACGACCCTTCAGCAACAATCATAGTTGTTAAAAACCTAAGATACAGGATACGTATCTTACGATTCGTATCTTCTCCTTTAGAAAACAATATGTATCTCATCATGTATCCTATTCGCTTAGAAATCCTACGGTACATTTGCGTAACCTATGATATAGACGCGTATCTTGATTCGATACATATCCTACGATTACTTATTAAGAAAAAAAATGGACCTTATTTTAAGAAGCGAAACCCCAAACGCATTAATTTAAACCGTTTGAACTAATTATGGCGACCATCAAATCATTTGAAAGAAAATTCAACTTTAATATAGGGCGTGAATAAAATAATCATACTTTGATTGTGTTTTGTCTGAATCACATTGTAACTCTTCTTTTCTTTTCATAACTAAGACAATAGAAAGCCTTAGTGTGATAGACCCCAATTGAGAGACTTGAAATTTTGCATTTTAATTTATAATTTATTTTTAAAATGCAAGCATAGTTTGTTGATGTTATTAGTATAATTAATTTTTAATTGTGAATTAATTAATGTATGTTTAACATAGCTGAAGCATAAACTAGATTTATTTTTTTAATACAAGAAAGTAAAGTTCAAGCAAACCCAATTGATAAAGCCCACGGATTCAAATATTATTGAAGGTGGTTACAAAAGCTCTAGAATATTTAGTTTTTAGAAGCTCTAGGTTATTCTTGTGAAATATCTAGTTTGTTTTTTGAGATTTAGTCACATGTGTAGTTCTAGAATCTACCTATTTATCTTCTATAAAAATATTTTCGGACTGGAGCCTTACATGGGGTAGTATAAATAGAGATGGATTAAAGTAATTTTGTACCAAGCCAAAAAAAGTTTGAGTTCAAGTGTATTCCGTGTAAATACTCTCATTCCCACCTTGTAGTATTTCTCCATTTTTCCAAAATCTTGTCCAACTAAACTTTAGAAACTCCTACTCTTCCAAAAAACGTATCTTAAGATATGTGATACATATCCCGATATGATTTATATGATTAAAAGAAACAATATACAATATGTATCCCAATTTGAATACGCAACCAGTGGTTCTGAACCGGATAACCGTCTGATTCAGACCCCTCAGACTCTCTTTCATCATCTTAGCCTAACCAAGCCCATAATTTCGCCGGTATATCGAGCCACGCGAGATGGATTATGGTTCTCATAACGATTCTGTTCATCTCATTTGTCTTCTTCAATAACGAATGAATAGAGAAGAATGTCCTTGATATGCAAGAGAGTCACTGTCGAGAGGCGGTCCACTATGTACCGCCGGCTCGTTGTCAAAAGCCGCAGGAGGTACAGCAACCCCTAATATCTCATTGCCCGGGCCGGCAAAAATCGAAACAGATTCATCGCTTGAACACAGAGGTAATTTGGATAACGTAATTTCAAGTCTTGAAAGAAAGGGTTGATATTCGAGCCACAGTTTCCTAATAATGTATTAGCCGATCGAATACACAATTCATCTCGAGCCAGAGTTTCCTAAGAATGTATCAGCCAGTCGAATACACAATTCATCACTCGACTGGCTTATACATTCTTAGGAAACTTTGGCTCGAATATCGACCCTTTCTTTCAAGACTTGAAATTATGTTATACAAATTACCTCTGCATTCGAGTAGCGAATCTGTTCCGATTTTTGCCAGCCTGGGCAACGAGATATTGGGGGTTGCTATACCTTAGGCAGCTTGTGACGACGGGTCAGTGGTACATAGTGGACCGCCTCTCAACAGTGACTATCCTGCATATCAAAGACATTCTTCTCTATTCATTTGTTACCAAAGAAGGCGATGAGATGAACAGAATTGTTATAAGAACCATAATCCAACTCGCATGGCTCGATATACCAGCAAAATTATGGGCCTGGTTGGGCCAAGATGATGAAAGAGAGTTTGAGGGGTTTGAATTGGACAATGCTACTAATGTTATCAAATTGGGATACGTATTGTATATCGTTTTTTTTTATCATATAAATCATATCGGGATATGTATCATGTATCTTAAGATACGTTTTTTGGAAGAGTAGGAGTTTCTAAAGTTTAGTTGGACAAGATTTTGGAAAATGTCACTCACTTTTGTTCTGTTGATTTAGTGGCGCAAACATTCTAATTGGTTGTGCAAACCTTGTTTGGTAGTGTTCCCTGGCTCTTGCTGCAAACCTTGTTTGATGAATGAGTTTCCCGGATACATTGTTCCTCAATTATTATTTCTTGAAAGCTACCTTAACTGTGAAGATAAATCCATTGAACAACGCCTACTTGTGCAAAGATGCAAGTTATGGGTTCTTTGATTCTTCAGTTAGTTTTAATTTTCCCGAGTGTTTTTTCTTGCATCTGAATTGCTTTTGTCTACTCATTTGTAGTTTTGGTTGTGTTATCTTTTCAATCTATGTTCCAGTGTTTCCCTTTAAAATGTGTCGTCCATAGCTTAAAAATTAGAATGTACGTTGGGCTTGTGTCCTTCGATTTTGATCATATGGGAATGTAATTTGTTGAGGGGTTAATTACCTATATATCCCTTCGACTTTCATTCAAGTTTCACTTTAGTCCTTCTGGTTTCAATTTGGACAATGAAAACCTTCGACTTTCACTCAAGTTTCACTTTAGTCCTTCTGGTTTCAATTTGGACAATAAAAACCTTCGACTTTCACTCAATTTGGGTGCGTGTAGGGCAGGGTATACGTGGTGCCCGTGCACTGCATCTGATGCATTTTCCGGGGGAAGAGGGTGGAATGAAAAAGTCCAAAATACCCTTGTAGCATTGTCACGTGGATGGCACATGGCTTTTTCCGTCCAAAAATGCAACGGACGGCTCGGATTGAAACCCTTTTTTTTTTTTAAATCCGTCCAAATTGAAACTAGAAGGACAATGGTAAGGGCATGTTTTATTTCATTTCCATTCTTTCTACTAAATGAAAAGAGACATTCTAGTAAAACTTTATTTCCAATTTGCTTAGTGTATATAAGTTTGATTAGGATCAATACGATGGTACAATCCATTCATATCGAGCAAGGCAGAAACTTCCCAAATCATCCCAGACCTGCTGGTCCGGACAAGCGAGGGCAAAAAATAGCTTTTCACACCAAATTTTTCACTTTCTTTGAATGGCTTGAATTCAAGGCACAATTCCAACATTCAACTTATTTGAACACGCAAGGCCCAGGATTTGCACAAACCAGACCTTTTTTCAAAACTCAGCACAAGTTTTGATTGCAATGAGAAGGAAAAGTGAAGTACCTGGAATTACTAACACTTGTTGATTAACTTTTAGGATGGGTATGAACTATGAAGGGGTGTGGGGTCTTAACGCCAATTCGAGAATCTCTAGTTGCCTAAAAAATACAGAGATGGATGTATTAGTAGATTTGTTTACACATGGATCCCGAAGTTCTTCTGAGACTCGGAGATTTTGAATATTGATACCTAGAAGAAATCTATAGGAAAATAAGCCTTTTCAGTTCTGACTTCCAAGTACTGGCACGAAAACGAAGAAGGATTGAAATTTCTGATAATGCTGGTTGAGGAACTAGATGGTCTCCTTAATTTTTTTTGGTATTTTAGTTTGAAAGAGAATGCGAAGCCTTTTATAGATGCTCCATGGCTTTAAGGGAACAAAATAGAAAAATCTTGCAATCTTCACTAGTATTTCTGCAACTATATATGTACCAAAAGATCACGAATCTTCCCCAGCAAGATTCACTTTCAAAATAATTCAAACCTTACAAACACTTTAATTTCCCGCCACTCATTTTCCCTTTACTTTACTCCCACGTTGTCCTTTTACACTAGACAGCTGTAAATGGGGCATAGAGAATCAATTGTAAACACAAATAGACACTACATTCACTTCATGGGTCCAGTAGGGACTTTGTTTAACCTCTAACCATACACGTGTCTCCTTTCTTTAAATGGACGGTCCAGATCGCATCAGGGGGGAGGGGGGCGCTGGTAATATTAATACAGCGCCCCCCAATCACTACTCACTCTAGTCCCTCCGGGTTTTTTAAGAATCACGGGCACGTTTTGTCACTTTTTTTTTTCTCTTTAGATGTTAAAATCTTGGAAATCATTTACCCAAAAAAAAAAAACTCTTGGAAATCCTTTCTATCATAGACAAACTTCACCCTATAGGCAAGGATTTCCTATTCTGAAACTTGGGAACCCTAGATTTGTTCAGATGTCTTTATTTGCAGCCAAGCAGGCTTCAATGTCAGGATGAGCTAGAATCTTCTGACTGAAGAGATGCCCATGGAGCCTGAATGATATATTTACTGGGTAAGTTTTGTGGAAGATTTCATGGTGCAGAATCTCAGATTGAGGTAGGCGTGTAGTTGATGGACAATCAACTCAACTCATCAATGCAATCTCGTGTGCTCTTTCCCCCTGAATATATATGAATCATTCAGAACACATATGATATTGCTACTGGCTTTACCATAAGGTTTGGGGGTCCACCGTTGGTGTCTGATTTAGATGGATTTGAAGTTCTTGAAGACTCAACCATGCAAAGGTTACGATGCAGATCTGAAGACAATGGAACTGGGTCTTGGAGACAATGATCAGGGCCGGCCTTGTGGGCAGGCCCGGGTCTAGGGCCCACCAAAAATAGTCTATTTTTAGGGCTCCAATTAGGTATATATATATATATATATATTCATAACAAGTAATAAATATATAATGTTGCACTACAAGAAATAGATAATATAATCCAAGACACCAGTTTCATAGAGAATATAGCCAGTCTGCATTTTATTGATCCATTTGCAATTAATTATTAACGGAAAAATCTCCTACTGTGTTCTGTATCTTTGTGGTTGTTGCTTGGATCTCTATGGCACTGATATCGTTTTTTTGCCATTGGAGGTTTTGTCGTTTATGGTTTTTTGATTCTCTAGTTATTATCGATGTTTTTGGCTTGGCTTGCTTTTGGTTGGCGTAGGGGAAGAAGCTCTTGGGTTGTTTCTTTGTTTGTTGTAGTTTTTGGGGGTGTCTCAGGTGTGTTTTTTGGAGGTTTTGGGTTCAGATTCCGGTTGGTATCTTACCACCCTTTTTTTTTGGTTTTTTCCCTTGGGCCTGTGGCATTTCAAGTCTAAGATCCCTTTAATTTTTGCAATTCGTTTTCAAAGATCAATAAATTTTTTGTTTAGCAAAAAAAAACTGGGTTCAGCAAATGTGCAACAGTTGTGGAGTGCGTATGAGATTCTGTGAGACTTGCAAGCTGTTTGTTGATGATGTGAGTGGATGCTCCTTTTCTTACAGGGGAGAGATGATTGTATTGTTTGATTTCCAGAACAGTGGGAAAAAAAGCTAAAATATGATGTCTTCCAACAAAAATATTAGGGAACATGGAAAATTTCCTTGAAATGGTTACGGAAAAATAAAAGAATCAATGGTCCAGATGCACTATGGATCATTAATTTCTCTTTCCTAAACCATTTCCAAAAAACTTTTCATGTTTCCTGCAACTATTCGATTTCAGGATGTTCTGGCACAAATGTAAAAAATAGGCAAATGACAATTTAAGCATAGGCAAACTTTTCAATTTTCTAATTGTGGAGGCAAATTTCCGTTTTCATTTCTTTCAGCTTGGCAGAGTTCGCATTGGCATTCCATAATGTACAATCCAAAACAAATACAACAAACGCTTCATCAACAGCTGAGAATGAAAAAAGTGAACATAGCTGCTTCAATCTGTTTACTCGTGCAAAATTTCAATTCAAGCACCTGAAGTCCAAAGGAAAAACCCAGGAGTTTACAAGGAAATGAGAAAAAATTAATGTTGGTGACAACAAAAAAGAATAAACCAGATGAAGCAAAAACTCATTGGCTTCATCTTTATATCCATAATTTTGCCGAAAGTTTCAAAGCCAACGTCGTCTTATATTGTAGTAAATCAGACCTTTGAACTTTTAAAGCTCAAGAGCATAAAATATACTCCTACAAAACAAGAGCCGGGGAGTTTTCTCTGGCCTTATCCAATCTGTGCCTTTTAGCAGATCGCTGATGCCTCACCTATGTAGTATAGTGAACTTATTAGCTCCAAGATAGTAAACACAGAGCCGAATAAGCATAATACGGAAGACTTTTTTGTTGTTTCCAGGCTGGAAATTTACCAATAGAGAACTTCACCAATAATATTAAAAGTTGCAGAAGAATATGGGACGTAAATCCAAATCCATACAAAAGAAATTCAGTGGCGAAAAAAAAAAAAAAAAACCCAAGTATTTTCTGCCAAGTATGAAAATGACCTAAACTACCTTAAAATAGCAGAACTACTCATAATAGGTGTGATTTTCTTCACGTTCCTTCGTTATGTCATTTAGATTGTATGAATGAGAGGCTCTAAGTAGTCGGTCAAGCCATGAACCTGTAAGTTTATTATTAAAAATAATTTGCTAAGGGAGTAACAAACCCTAGCAATGAATGGAGGGTATATGTTGCCTCACTTATGTTCTATGTTGGTTTTACCAGTGAAACTTAACTTCCCAAGAAGCATTTCTAACATCCATGACGTTGACTCACTTCAGTTGTAAAACATAACCTGAATAGTCCAAGATGACCAGAGTGATGAGGTACAGAGTTTAAAGCAGAAAATGAGAAAAGATGGGTGGATACAAACTGGATTATGGCGTACCTCTTTTCATTAGAAAGGGACCGACCTCCATGGGAAAACATTCCATTTCACACCCTTTGAACTGGTGGCCTGTGAGGTTTTGGAGCTGAAATGTGCAACACAACATAACAAAATTAAGCGCAAAGAAACAATTTTCAACGTGCAAAACAAAGTGCATGCATAAACCACCAACACAGATGATTTAAAAAAACACGAATCCTACTGGGTGTGAGATCACCTGTGGCCAAACACCCTGTGCCGAGGGAGTTTGGACCACAGGATTGTGTGTGTGTGTGTGTGTTTAAGTGATCCGATGGCCAGGATTTCCTCGGCACAGAGGCACAGAGGAAATCCGGCACAGAGGATGAGTCCATCCTACTGTTATTGGGGATTCACTTGTTTCTCCTACCGGGGATTTCATAGTAGTAGCGGAAACTTCATAAATGTGCTTAATCACATCAACATTTGCTTGTGTCACATCCTTCCTCCTTAAGACCCACCATATAATGTCTCTAGGCACCTTATCATATGCTTTTTTTAAAGTTTATGAAAACCATGTGAAAGTCCTTTTATACCTCTCAACTAATCTGCTTAACAAGTAGATTGCTTCCATACTGATCTTCCATGCATAAACGCAAAACTGATTTTCCCATACGTAGTCATCATTCTTAGGCAATGCTCAAAACTATTTCTCACAACTTCATTGATAGCTCATCAATTAACTACCTCTATAATAATTGCAACTTAAGAATCTCAGAATCATATGATCATATAAACCAATTGGCAACATTGTCCATACCAAATTTTAAAATCGACCGCAGGAGATTGAAATGACTTGTGCTTAATGTTAAACTTTCTCAGGAAAAAGGAACTACCTTTCAATTTCTTTATTTACAGTTAAATGCTACTAAAAGTGGTTTCAAATTTTCAATAACTACAGAGAAGCTGCTATATGGTTTTATTATGAGCTACATCAAAGTTGTAGATTTAAACCAATGGCATCATTTTTCCTACCAAATTATGAAATCCACCACAGGAGATTTCAATGACTTGGGCTTAATCAACACTAGGAACCTTTTACTTTCCAAGATTCCAAGAAAAAAGGAACTAGCTTTAGTTTCTTTGTTTATAACGAACATGCTACTAAAAGTGGCTTCAATAACTGCACAGAAACTTCTATATTATTTTCCTATTTGGACATAAAAAATTGTAACGGAAACGCATACCGTTGGGGTTCCCTTGCTCATAAAAGCTTCGTAACAGAGACACTGCTTCTGATACCATTATTCCACCAGTGCATTTGAAACCTCTTTGCCTTGGGTCACCGCCACTACACCAAAAACTAGATAATTAAACAGACAGAAATAACAAAGACAGAGAAACCATTAAGTTGAATGCAGCACTATCCAGACACCAATTATGACCTTGACCTGTTTTTTTTTTTTTTTTAGAATTACCTTAACCTAGTATGCTGCAGATAGCTTTAGAGAATAACTTTAGGGGCTCTTTATTGGGAAATACATTACTGATTCAACAAGTTAACTATATCACTTTACAATAGCTTGGCCCAGGAGATGTCCTGCCTCAGAAGTCCATCCATTCAGTCTTTGTTTGCTTCAGACATACTCCCTCTATCCTTTTCCGTTTGTCTATCATTTCTAATTAGAATGCCCCATCTTACATGTTGACTTTGAATCAAAACCCAAATGTTTTGGGCCCTGTTCGTTTCCCAGTTTAGTTTTAGTTTTAGTTTTAGTTTTGATGACATCATCATTTCCCTCATTTCTCTGTCTATCTCTGTCTGCTCATTACACTTGATGACATCATAAAAACTAAACTAAACTATCTAACCAAACACAGACTTGATAATTTGATGTTCATGGTTATGAAATATGAATACCACAAAAGTGGAAGAAATGGGGCATTATAGAAAACTAAAGCCTTTAAGTTATGTTTGTGTACATAAAAATGTGTGTCCCCTTGAAAAGTTGGAACTCCCAAAGCTGACAAACCTTGTAGGGTAGAGGGAGTACTTCAAAAGCAGTAAGACCACAAATTGCCGTGGGAATAGATGGTTTTGGAACTATAATCTGTTCCCATTTACCCCATGTTGCAGCATATTACATACACCACGCACCACTACTGTAACGGCAAAATAATTGAAGTTCTTAGGTGGCACTGTTCGAGGAAAGGACAGTTCCAATGGTGGCCACATGGATTTGCCTAATTTTCCTCCTGGTTCCTAATCATCCATTTGCCCGACATTTAAGAGAAACTAGCACAACAGTGACGCTGGATTAATTACCCAGGATGATCCTCCATTATAAAGATAGCTATTGACTGGATTGAAAAATATTCTTCTAATAATTACTAACTTAATGATCCCATGGATGAATTACATAGAAGACTGAAAATCAAAGCAAAGTGAACTCTACAAGACAAAAGAATTACCACTACACTTGAACAAAAATAAAAGCAGAACAGCGAAAGCAAAAAATCAGCTCCCTAGGCAAGTTTCTTTTTTCATTTCTGTTATGCAACTCCCTAGGCAAGTTCTAATTGAGATTGTCTCCACTCCAGAAGACTAAATTAGCACTCGATTATGTTTCTTTGTTTCTTTTAGATAAATTCTGTTAAAAAGAATAGGTGGCCATCCTTGTGCGCAATAGAAGTTTTGTTAACCAACTTGGTTTCACTCAGAAGGCTTAAGAAGTTAGAACATTACTTAAAACAGCTTTCCAATCCAGCGAGCTGTTAGATGGAAGTCTAAGGCACAGAATTGTGAAAACTTTACCCCAGAAAATATTCTTTTCAACTGCTACAACTGCAAGTACGTTGAAGAAAGGGATAGACAAACTCTGAGCCACAAGAATAAAAACCTTGTGTGAGAATCACTCTCCATAAAATGAGCCCTTGGTGATCAACCGGAAGCAGTATTGGGATCACCAATACTTTTTTCTGCCAAATTGCTTTTAAGTTCACCATGTGCACCTACATAACCATGTCCCCTAGGATGATACTTTATCACTTCATGTAATTCTTGGCAAGAAGCAATTCTTAAGATAATATTTTGACTCATTACGTCACTTCATTTAAAGTAAGAAGATGCCACTAAAGCATTATGGAGAAGTTTCAAATTAGTGTATTATCATATCTTTCAGAAGATTGCGACGAAGAAATAAATGGACAAAAACGTGCATCCTATATTAGGCATAGAGTTGAACCTATTGAGTGGTTCAGAGACATTTGAATGCAAGGACAATATTGATCCACACCCTCCAAATTTATCATTTGCACAGCCATAGTATACCTCCTTTATACCTAGACAGGAAAATAACGCTAGTCAGACAAAATCTGCAAAAAAAGAGAACACAAAATTTCAGTATAAGGACAACAAAATTAGCATACCCAGAATTGACAATGCCGCCCCACACATGATACATGGTTCACATGTAACATAAAGGACACATTTTGCAAATTTTTTGGCAACTTTTGTCGCTGATAGTCCATTTTGATGCCACTGCTCAAGAAGGACATCAATAGCTTCCATCTCAGCGTGTCTGGTGGCCTGCATTCAACTTACCATCAAACTAAAATGCGAAAACAAACGACACAAGCAACTAACAATAATAGTACTTAAGATCATCAATAACCATTGAGAAAGTATTAATCCATTAGTCAATTAGCAGAAGTTCACAATGAAATATCTAAACAACAAAATGGAGGTAGAACATACAGCAAAACACACTCTACTACTATGTCAGTTCGGCCAGGGGTACATACGAAACCAAACAAATTTTTGTATCCCAATCAAATTGGATCAACTAGACGTACATATTTCACAGAAAAGATGTGACATTCAATGTTCCCAAATAAGTACCAGGGTAGGTTTCAATAACTAGAATATTAATTGAATTCACAAAGTTACAGTTCATCACCTATTTGAGAGCATGAACATAAATACACAAACCAAGAAATTATAAAAGGAGGCCACAATTATGAATTAGGGCAACGTTTAAGCACACATTTATTCTGTAATGATGCCACACGTTACTGGTACCAACAAAGTAGTCAATCATAAAAAAGGACAAGGAAAAAGACCACAAGCATAGTACAAGCCACTACAACGCACTAGAGATGAAGAACATGAACGACACCAGAAAATAAGACTGAGGTCTTACTCCTGAAAATAGATCATGTTTGGATCCAATAAATGATTAGGAATCTTGGGACATGATAACTCATACAGCTGAAAATAAATCATAACTTCTCTCATTCTTGAACATTCTACAAGATGGACAACGCTGAAGCTCACACGGAGGGCACAAGTGCCTTTGACTTACGACACTAAATACCTATTTACTTCACTTAAACTAATTAAGCATCCACAATTCTACCTCACTATAGAGCACCTTAACCCAACTTCCAAAGTTGCATTATAACATTCTAACATTTCCTCAAATTATAATCATTGAAGGCAACAAGAGATCGATAAGAGCATAAATTACCACTCAGAATGGAGTTAGTTAGAGATGCCACTAGATAGTATTTTTCACCCCTCCGAACAAAAAGAGCAAAGGAAAAACAAGAGGCTAGGATATAGTGCCGGTGTCAAGAACTGCAGTTAAGGGACTAATATTACAAAACAAGACCAGAATACCAGATGTTAACTTCATTCACACATGGCAGCATGATAATCCAATGGTTGGAGTTAATATACTAGACCAAACAAACAAGTTTAAAGAATCCTACACATTTTTAGTGGCTTTTCTTTTTTCCCCAGTCTGTGGGCCGAGGAGGAGGCATACACAAAAACATGTTGTGACCATATAAGGAAGGTGAAATGCAGAAAAAGAACGATGAACATACATTACGTGTCTCTGTGGTCCGATTTCTTCCCGACGCAATAACCTCCCCATCCTCAACAATCACACAGCTGCTCAATTCAAAATGACAAAAAAGAAGATATTGAGAGAAGTCAAATACTTATATACAACTACAATACCTGTCACGCAATCATACCAACATTCGCAAACACAACCTGCATGATCTTCTCATGAAATTGCGCTTTTCATATATAAAACTCAAGAAAACAATGCCTTTTTCCAACTATTTGCAGTTGGATCCAGGGTTTGCTAAAGCTTCTGTTACAAATTTATCCCTGATGATAGAACATTCTCAAAATTCAAAATGTAACATTTAAACTCCTAAGTGAAAGTTGGGTTAAATTCTTGGCGGACAATTAACACATCCTGTGAAGGAAAATAAGCAAGATATTGTTGGGTGGGTCCCTCCTTAATTGGTGGGTTCCATATGGGGCTCATTTGTTGGGTCTAAATAGTTATGGGTTATCTTGCATTCATTGAAATTGGAAAGGGAAATCTTGTATTTTTCTTAAGGAGAATACAAATGGGCCAGGAGATATTTTTCTCCTTTTTACTGCTGCATTCCAGAAACGAGACAGAGAAAGTTAGAGAGACTTGTGAAAAAGGAGGGTTTTGCTCCATTGTTCAAGCCAAGATTCGACGGTGGTTTCTTGTCCGATCTTGATGAAATTTCAGAGTGGTGTTCACGTCGGTGAGCTCTACGTTTTGATCGGAGTGGAAAAACACGTTTTGGATTCATTGGAAGTAATTGTACTTATTATTTTTTGTGTACTTACTTATCAGATCAAAAACAAAAAGTCATTTTACTTCTTTTTTTTTCTGGCAAAAGCTAAAAATCACCTGGTCAACAGTGATATATAGACGCGCTTGGCAAAGAGAGTAAAAAGGCTGTGAATTACAATGCGGGATCTAGGAGTTCGGGACATCCACTTTGGTGAGACCTAAACTTGAATCTTTGTTGTTTTGTTGAAACCCACCTTTTTGGGTGATATTTGTAAGCCTCTAGTGGTGTACTAGAGAAGAACTTTGTAACCCCATTATTATTATAGTGGAAGATTTGGAAGCGGACAACAGTCTTGTGGACGTACCTCTATTTTTGGGGGTGGGGAACCATGTAAAAATCTTGGGGTCTCGTGGTTTGCTTGAGTTCTTTATTTTTGCGGCTCCTAGATTTCTCGTTTGGTTATTGTTGATTGCAATATTTTAGCTTATTCTCTATTTGCACAAGGAGGGAAAAATACAAAGAGGTGTTTTTGCTAGTAGTTTTTCCCAACAGATATTATCCTATGGCACTACTCTTGCCACTGGAGAGGATTTATGTCTTGGTAGTAATCTCAGAGCCTTAAGGAACTGAGGAAAAAGTTAGTTGCAAACATATCAGCAAGAGTCATATAGCTTTGAAGCAAAATATACACATGCAGATTGAAAAGGAGGCTGGCAAATGCTCATACTAAATTTGGAGTATCAATTTTCATTCTTGACTAACATTTTTTAAAAAGAAGGGAAAGAAATGACAAGAAAAAAAAAGGGGGATATCGACATACCAAAGAAAGAAAAAGTATGAACTAAAACTTTTATATCCGGAAGACAAAAATTCAATGATGTTGATACAGTTACACATGACTGGAAAAGAGACATTATTTCATGCTTCCTTGGAAAACAAGGATAAAAGGCAACCAGATTTTTTAGCAAAAGATCCGTTCATGTATCATTAAAAGCCAATAACTCCATCACACATAAACCTGGAAGAGCGAAAATAAACTTCTGAAATCAAGAGCAAAACAAAAGTTTCTTCCAAACTTACAAGAAAAGTACATTCGAGAGCACTATTCAAAGTTTTGAGAGGAGGTTGGCAGGTTAAGAGTAATTATTATTAGAATAGCATGGGACTCAATTTGATTAAATGCAATCCTAGCAAATCTAGCCTATTCATTGAAAATCGTGGATAGGTTGCCAGAAGTTCAAGTTTAAAACGTGATGGAAAGAGAATCTGTAAGCTGGCCAGCTAAAGGACATGGGCTTTCACTTCTAAGTTTGTGTACGTTAATTAGGCTTCACTGCAGAACGTTTATGGAGATGACCACATGAATCTTACAACATGTGGAAGAAGTTGGTGGATTTCAAATATGACGTTCAAGAAAGAGGAAAACTAATGAGAGTTAGGTTCAAAACCAATGGAAGGGCTAAATATTAAAAGAAGACTACAACCAATTTATGAGTTAGGAAGGACAGTGAGGGTAAATTTGGTTGATAGAATTTCTCAAAAAGTGAAAAGCTTACCCCACAGGTACTTCGAGACTATCCAAGGCAACCTTAGCCTGCCAAAAGAGAAAGTAGGAAGTGTTGAAACAAAAACCACCAACAGCACGAGATCAACTATAACTATAACTCCTCTTACAGCTAAAGCTCACACGAAGAACCAATCTAACGAATCTAGTCTTCTATTCTTGACCAACTGTTCGTACAAAAATGAAAGCATGATGAGGGCCAACAGTTGCAAAGAGAAGCAACTAAATTAATATACTCCAAATCATGGGCTTACACCTTGCAGCAAATTTGTTTAAGGAAATTAAACAGGGTATCCAGCAAATTAAGCAGGCCATGAAGCGAGTATGAAGTAACTTGAGACTCCAGAGGGAATGGCCTAGAGCCTAGAAGCAATGGGTAAGCACGTTGTGGAATACTATACGTTGCTACCATGGTGGTAATGGCCAGTGGATAGTCCAGGTGAAGAACACGTGGAAAACATGCAAAATGGAGCACCAATCAAGGAAGCGAGGTTATGGGTAGTAACAAAATTACCTCAAAAACATCTCAGTAACAAAGAATACATGAAATAGTAGGCAACATCGTAGCTAAAGGTAGCTTAGTTCCAAGGGAAGACATGAATGGTGAAGGCGGGTCTTCAAATTGGGAACAGTCATGCTATAAAGAATGTGACACATGGCACAAAGCAGTTGAGGAAAAGGGAGAGATAATGAGAACATGGGTTCATGATTGCAACGAGAGCATATACTTGTTGAATATGGAAACCAGGTAGACCCCCTTCTCCAATCACAACTCAACTTCTTCTAGCTAACACAAACTCCGTTGGGGTTATATCGGTATATTCCATTCTAGTACATTATGGCTATAGCTTGGTTATTAGCTTAGTACCAGTATCCCTACCTTTTGAGTGCCTGTAATTTTCCGGTCTCTTTACCTTCATGGATGCCTTTTCTGTTTATCATCAAGGACCATAGGCTGTTGCAAGATTCTAACCTAGGGAGGCCAATGTAAAAGGGTGGTTGAAATTAATATTCTAAAAAGCTTGGGATGCCGAACGTATATAATCTCAACAATTTATATACTCCCTCCGTCCCATAAAGTTTGATCACTACGAAACTACGTGCAATTTTCAAGCTAAAAAATAACGTGCTTACAAAAATAATTTTTTAGTCAATATGGTTCTCGTTTGATAGATCTCATCGAGAACTTTTATATGATGCAAAAAAAAAATTCAAAAATTATTTTGGTAAATAGATTATTTTTCAGTTTGAAAATTGCACGTAGTTTCGTAGTGATCAAACTTTATGGGACGGAGGGAGTAATATACCCACAATAAGACAAGGGTTCTAAAAGATTTGGGGAAGCAGGCCCCTTGGTCTATCCCTGCTCAGAATAAACAAGGAAGTACTTTTATAAGTTTCATCCAAGGCAAAATAGAACATATACACTCATCTTCCACTTACAAAACTATCTGTGCATTACCATTTACCTGTTGCACTGCAAGCTCCATAAACACAAGAGTATCCTGTGACCTCTCCTCCCCGCATGAGTCCATCTGATAAAATAGAAAAGGGAGGTCAATTCATGCCGAAACACTCTATTGCATGTGCAAATGTGCCAGCGCAAACAGACCACATGGAAATTTTCCTCATCATGCCGCAATGCTCAATCAATTCTAGCAAAGAAAGTGTTACAATAAGGCATTTATATTGTCATAATTACTTGTGCATGAACTCTGCATATCTTTGCTTATAAATGGATGATCAATCTCATCTCAATCAATTGAGGAAACTCCAAAACTTATTGGTTCTCTAGAACAGCCTTTGTTTCTTAATCTTGATCACTAACTACAAACTCCACAAACAATATTACGCCATCAAAGTAGGCGGATTCATGTTGTTTTATCCTAGGAACATCTAAAGCTTTAACTATGAGCTAAAAGACCAAATAGCAGTCGTTTAATACTATGTTGATTCGAGTTTTTGGTAGTGAATGGATGGGCGAGTGGAGATAAAATTATATTCAAAAGTTGTTGAGGATGAAGACATTTTGATTTAAACTCTAATTCTCGAGTGGGTATGTAGCAGTAATTCACAATTTCTTGCAGGTTCCCAAGATCACTTCCTCTTCAATTCCTTTGACCAATATCTCCAAATAAGTTAAAGAGTAACTATGCTTGCTTTAATCCTATACTTAGAGCACCTCTATCCTTTTACTCATACTTTCACTCACGTTTGAGGAAAAGCTTCATTTGATATAACACTCCAACGGGGAAACCCAAATCAAAGCACAAATCTGAGTAAAAAGCCTCATTAATAGCATGGTAGGAGGGAAAAATAAGCTTGCAAACTTTGGGTCTTCCATAATTTGAACAAAACTCAATCTTTTGTTTCCGCATAGGTTTGAGTCAACGAGTGGTGTAGATTCCGCAGGGGGGGGGGAGATAATGCTCATGGAGAAGGTCGGAAAAGTGACCCAAATTCCGATAAGAAAAAACAAGATGCACTATAAAGTATGCAAATCACTGCTACCATTAAGGCATGAACCAGATCAAACAGGCAATAAATTAGTACTAAAAATCCTACATAGAACCACTTACATGCAGGAGCAGAATTGCAACCAAATCAGAGAAAATGGCCTTGGAGTTGGTTTACCCGTGGCAACTGTAAATGTGGTGGCCCTAGCAAAGAAAGGTGCGAACAAGCTTTCACAGACCTAGAGAAAGAGAGAGAGAGAGAGGTGGCGAACGAGGAGAGGGAAGGGGTTAGGGAATCAATAATGATAGGTACACAACAGAAGGCCACAATGGCCCCAAAACGACGTTTTGGATTTCCCCCCTTTCTTCATCAGTAGTAATAGGAAAGGATAGAGAGAAGAGCTCAACGAACCCACCCACCACCAACTCCAAGCCTGAAGAACTCTACCGCCACCGCGTCGATCACCTCCGAACACCACCACTACCTTACGACGACGCCATACCACCACCGCGGCCATTACTTGTACAGGTCAATGTTGTACTGTTGCGAGGGCACTATTTTGATTTCATCTTCATCCTCAATAAAAATGGGGCTTTTCATTTTATATTCTTCTAGTATGTTTTGGGGCATAAATAGGGTTGGATCCAGTTAAATGAACTAAAAAACCCAAACTCCATTTTTTGGAATGGTTTGTTTACTGGTCTGAGGAAATGTAGAAGTATATGTAAAAGATTGGATGCTAGAATCGATTCTTTGCTATAGTTATGTTGCACGTGTGTATGTCATAGTCTCAAGATCATATGATTAGTTCGTTCGAATGGATATTTAGAAGTTGATTTATGTTGTTGTTGACTCCTAAATCAGTCAGTTTTAAGAGGATTGGCGCCCTTGAGATCCTTCTTATTAGTCAAATAAGGATTTGGATTAAATGTGGCAGCATTACTTTGGGAGAGCCTCATTTGATTCAAATCCAACAACGAGGGGCTTTTCCTCAGATTCAAACCCAAAGGACTTGGCTCATCAAGAGGATTGTATTAGGAAGGTGGGATGGGAAACTCATTATTTCCAGTGGTCCACTGCTCATAAATAGAAAAAGTCATGTAAAAAACAATATCCATTGCCACCGCATGAAAATAGAAGCCAATCTTTGACCATTAAAAATTCCTAAAGGCAATAATAAAATTCAATAAAAAGAAATCTTAAAGCTGAACAAGTAAGATGGCAGCTGAGTTCAAAACCCGATCCTAATGCAAAATAACATTGATAAACGTCATACTAAGGCATTCAACACCATATGAAGTGCTACTTGTTAAATGCTCCAGAACAACTGGATTATTCTAATTTTACAAACAGCCTCTCAATCTCCACAATGGCTAATGAAATCAACAAAATTACTATCGTCCCACTGGATCACATCGATGGTCCTTTTCTACACTTAAGCAACAACCCTCCAACTTTTTCTGCTAGCAAAGTAGGCAAGTCTATGCATAGAAAACCCAACTCCAGTTCAAATTTCAAATTCCTCCACCCCCTACTACAGATTTTTAGTTTTCGGACAGAAATTACAATGCAAATTATACCAAGTTGTAAAGCAAGCTTAAGTAGAAATCAAAATCAAGACCCAACACACAAGCATTAGCAAATTGTAAATGCACTTTCAAAGCTTCCATGACAACCCATCTTATTTGCAGATTCAGCATTTAGGATTAGTACGAAACTCTAAAAGGAACCCATCCATCATCAATTCTTCACCCATACCGTAAATACCACAAGGGGTTGGCCTGGTGCCTAAAATTTGAGAGTTGAAACATTTACCTTTCTATTCATTGACTACGAATGAGGACTTTTTCCTATTGTTAGAACATTCAAAATTTCATAGTTCGATTTTATAGTCTGGGTTTCTATACGTTACATCTGTCTAAGCGCCTAAGTGCTGAATTATAGCATCTACTTGTATAGCTATAAGTTATACATGGTAAATCACAGCAATGGCTAATGTCTTTCTATTCAAACATCATAAATTTTAGCCATTAATAGAGCCTATATTGAAGTTCACGATTCACATCTTTCACACAAGATTTTCTCAAATAATCAGGACAATTACAAGTCTCTTTGAGGAATAATATCAAACACTTGGTGTGCTAGGGCTGATTTAGCTCTGTCCCATAAAATGGAGTTAGGGTTCTTTTTTTATTCCGGAAGGGGAGGGTGGACATAGGAGACTTACACGATGCTACGAAGGCGGACGACGGACAATGGGGTCCTTGAAGAGAAGCGGACGAAGTAGCGGTCGAGGCGGCGGTGTACGGAAGTGGTGGTGGTCGAGGAGGCGAAGGCGGCGGCGGCGTTCGCTGGGGTTGGAGTCGGTGGTTGTGGCGTTTGTCGAGCTTGGACGCCGTTCTTCGTCGCTCCTGTCTCTGTTCTACGACTGGAGCCAGAAACGAGGAATTGCCTAAAGCTCGTAGTGAAGTTCGTAGTGAAGTTAAAATTTTATTGATTAGTGAACTTGCTAGACTTGGTGGAATAGATTTTACTTTTGATATGTGATTTTGTATAAATAATCGTGGTTATATTTGTGTAATCACTCATTATACAGACTATTTGAATTTTGCGGAAAAAAAATTATTGATTTCTGTTTAGTGGTGTTTCCTCATGATGTTATCATATTTTGGAAAGTATTATGGGCTTTTTTAGGGATTATGAAGTTATTGATAAAGTTTTTAGCATTACTTTTGACAACCATACTGCTAATATTGCTACAATTCCATTGTTTAAAATAAATTTGACTCTTTATTTTGGTGAGTCATTGCATATTTGATGTGTGTGCCATGTCATTAACTTAGTTTTACAAGATGGTTTGAAACATATAGCAGCACAGATACAAAAAAATTAGAGTTGTTGTTCTTTTTATTGGCACTCCCCCATATAGGTAACAAGAATTTGATAAATTGCGTGCATCATGTTACAATGTGAAACTCAAACATATGAACTCCAATGTTCAAACTCGTTGGAATTCGACCTACCTTATGTTAAAGTCTTTTAGGAATTATAGTGATGTAATATCGACTTTTGTTAACCAGAGCTATCATGGTACTCCTTTAACTCCAACTGATTGGAAAATTGGTTTTGAGTTTATGAAATTTTTGAAAGTGTTTTATTGTGCTCCTGTAGCTTGTTCGGGTGTTCATTGTCCTACTTCGTGTATCTTGCTTAATCATTTGTTCAATATTAGTCTCAATTTTCGTAATCATAGGACACAATCAAATTTTGTAAATGCTTGTATAGATATGGAAGAAAAATTCAAAAGCTATTACGAAGAAATGCCACCAATATTTATATTAGCTGCAGTAATGGACCTTAGGATATAGTTAGCAAGTGTTGAAGTATTGTTAAGAGAGATTAATACGAATTTAGGGTTACTACTTTACCTTCTTCTACTGTTGTGACTGATTTATTGACTTCTATGTATGCTAAATATGAATCTAAGTTTAGTGTCAATACTTCCCGTACTGCTGCTCCTTTAATATCTTGTTCAAATACCAATGATGCATCTTGGTTTCTGCTTAATTCAAGTTTAGGAATAAAAAGTAGCACTGTAACTTCACACTCTGAACTTTTTAAATATTGGACCTATAATCTGTTAGTGAGAATGACTTGATTAACTTTGATATATTAGCCTGGTGGGAAAAAAAAATAAAAGGACTTATCTCATTCTTTCAATCATGGCACGTGATCTACTAACACCTCTTGTGCCTTCAATGGCATCTGAATATGCTTTTAGTGCAGGTAAAAGAGTATTGGATGAGAAAAGGAGCAGACAAGCTCTAGACATTTTGGATTGTCTCATGTGCTTAAAAGGTTGGGAGGATGCACGCCTTGGAATTGAAAAAGGCTCAGGTAAAGATGAATTCATAGGTTATTTTGCAGACTCTGATATAGATAGTAATTGATGACATTTGTTTTGTACCTATTATTCATTTATTCTGTTGGGTTTGTGTCTGTGGCTTATTCATTTAAGTATGTGGGTTGAAGTGGGTTGTGGCAACTTATGAAGGCCTTAAATGGCAACATGATGTTGCCCCCACTTTAGTTTGTGTGTGTGTTTGTGGCAGACTTGGCACTCTGATAGTGTGATGGTGGTGGTGGTGGTGGGTGTGTGTGTGTGTGTGTCCTTTTAGTTTGAAATGATGATAAGCCCCCAATGTTGTATATATCCGGGCTTATCTAGCTCATTTTGTTCACACACACACGCATTTTAATGCCTTATTCGATTGATGTTGCGCGAAGTGTATTTTTGGTAGTTTCAGGGAAAACAAGTGCATTAGGCGCGTTTTGAAGTCCTTTGGGAAGCATCCCAATAATTCAAGGAGCAAGAGCCCCATGACATTCACCCATCGAGCCTCGAGAGCCAAGAAATGAAGATTTGGCTAAGGCTCGGGAAGTTTACAAGGCACAAGATCAAGCCGGAAGGCTAAAGGCGTAATCCGGGAGTGATTGAGCACTCATGAGACCAAGTGCTCCCCTTCCGGCTTCGCCGATGTTAGGAAGTGTTTTGGAAGATGCCTGGTAGCACACAAGGCCAATGGATGGCGAAGAAAGAAGGAGAAACCTCAAATGCCTTAGAATTGGTGCAGGTATCAATACCTCTGAAGAAGAAGCTTCACAGAACCTTGGGTATTGATACCCCCAAACCTTGGTATCAATACCCAGGCCTTTCGGGTAGCCTTTTAAATGCAGGTATTGATACGTGTGATTGATAGGTATCAATACCTAGCAATCCGAAAAAGTGTTTTAACCACTTGTTGGACTTTCTACTTATGGGAACTTTCACCTTTAGTGCTTTTTAGGATATTTTTTGGTGTGAGAGAAAAGACTACTTGTATAATATCTCTTCCTCTCTCCTTCTCTTTTTATCCTCACACATTTTTAACTTTAGATATTAGTTTTTGCTCTTCCTTTCTCTTCCATGGAAGTTAATTCCAAGTTCTCTCTCTCTAGATTTTCCCATGTAAGTATTTGGACCTATGTTATTTTCATATGTTTATTAATGTTATAGCTCTTGCTTAGTTCTACCTAGAAATCAAGTTTATTTTCAATTCCATTAAGTATTTAGTTTCCTTGTTTAACTTGCTATTTTCCTAGTTAACACTTGGTTTGAATGGTTGTTTGCTAGTTTCTTCAAGTATAAAGTGATAGGTTAAGTTAGTCTCTTCATTAAAATCAAGTTTAATTAGTTGCTTGTTATGTTTTTATTTCCCTTAGGAAAATAGCCATGTTTTATGTAGTAATGAGCAGTAGTCGGTTTAGGCTCCGGTTAAGGGGTGACTAGCATCCCGTGACTTGGGTTGGTTCACTCTCCTCATAGAAATGTTGCAAACTTTGAATGTTAATCAAAGAGTTAGAATTAATTTTATGTATCAAAATTGCGATTAGTTAATCCCGTTGATCACGCAGCGTAGCCAAAAGGCGTGACCGTTTGGCACGTGTGATGCTTGGGCTATGGCAATCAAAAATGTTTGTATAAATGGCACAAGAATCCTACTCTTTGTAAAACACCACTTTTCTAGTAAATTGAGTTTAAGTACCAAATCTTCCGTTCGGGTTTTTAACGGCGCCCGGCCGATTATCTTAGGGGAGAGTGAATTGGCCTAAGGCATGGGTGTTGAAACCCCGAAACCTTGCCTTCCTTTTTAATTAGTCTTTCTAATCTCAAGTCACTCCGCGTAGTTAAGTTAGTTCCACCCTCAAATCACCGGCCAAGTTTGCCTTTAAGGCTAAACCTTCATTCGCGAAACAAATACTCACGCTTCAAAGACATTTGGTCCTCGAGGACTCGACCGGACTTAGGTTACTATGCCACGCGTCACCTAAACCCAGCTTGGGAAAGCACATTTGAGATACAATCCAAGGGCTTAAACAAATGAATAAGCCATAAACACAACCCTACCTTTGCATGTTCAAACTTAAAACAATAAAACTTAGATGAATTTTGATTTGCAACTTATGAGGGTCTTAAATGGCAATTTAATGTTGCATCCATCTAATATTTTGGCTATGATAAAAAAAAATACGAGCCAAAAATGTGTGAATTTGTTTCTTAGACTACCGATTATTGTCTATTGATTTTACAATAAGGCCAATGATAGTTTAAACTTTAAACATCAAATTAAGTTAGGGGTTTGTTAGTTTGAGTTGATCTTTGGCCCTAGGTAGTAGAAAAAAAAAAAAAATGTTTATATTTTGTGTGTGTGTGTGTGCGACGCGTTGCATTACATGTATGGGCCATGACCAATGATGATGTAAGATGAGGCCAAGATGGTTTCTGTTTTGAGCAGGTTTGATGTGGATTTTGGTATAGTGTGTGTGTGTGCAAATGCCGCGACCTTGTTACACTTGGGCATTTGGTACACTGCAGCCTACAACTCATTTTTGGCATTAGTAAGTTCCTATTCTAATGTACATTTGTTTTTGTCATACTTTTGTTGATTAGCTAGTATTTGTTTCACTTTGGGCATTTGTTTTCATTGATTTTCCGACATACCTATTGTTATGTAAACTTGAACATGTGAAAGCATTTAAAACCATTTTGGATTTTGGGCAATTTAAAACCATTTTTTGAAAGCATGTAAACTAGCGGTTTCTAGATTCTAGATAGTTTAAAACCATTATTATGTGGAGCGAAATTCGCTTTTTGAGATGAACCCATTTAATCTATGTGGATTCTAGGTTGAACACATGGAGTTTCTTGGATTCGGGTTAGAAACTAGTTTTCTTTGTTTTAAAACCAATTTTTTGGGTTCTAAACCATTTATTATGTGGTTTTTGGTTGGATGACATGGAGTTTTCTGAATTCTGGGCAGTTTCCCACCTATTTTCTTGGTTTTAAACTAGTTTTATGGGTTCAAAACCAGTTATTATGTGGATTATGGGTTGAACACATGTAATTTCTAGATTCAGGGCAGTTTGAAACCATTTTTACGGGTTTGTAACCCGGTTTTGCGGTTTGAAACTAGTTATTATGTTGATTACCCGGGAATACATGCAATTTATGGATTCCGGGCGGAGTTTAAAACTAGTTTCCTAGGTTTAGGTCTATGTATCACGGTGGTATACCGCGATTTTTTCGCTATGATGACTCTAGAAATTGTTAATGCATGAAGTTACCTTGGTGGGGCAACCTTAATTGCAGCCATGAATAACCAGGTTTATAGTTCAATGTATATATTTATGTCTGAGCCAAACTAGCCCAATTTCAGTGACTATGTGTGTTTATTTTCATAGACCTAAACCCAAAAAACTGGTTTTAAACTGCCCATTGCCGAGAATCTTTGAACCGCATGTGTTCTTGGAATCCACATAATAACTGGTTTCAAACCTAGAAAACTGGTGGCATACATGATTTTTTGGTCATGTTGACTCTAAAAAAATGTGTGTGTGTGTGTGTGTTTATTTTCAATTATGGGCCCAATTTCAGAAATTCATTGCATATTGGCATGGCTGCCATGGCCCTGCTGAGGGCTACTTGTATCTGACTATCCGGTAGAAGTGTGGTAGTGTACAAGTGCAGGTGTTTCTTGTGATTTCTTAGTGCTAATGTTGATGGTTCCTCGTGGTGATGGTGATGGTTTCTTTTTTTCATTTAAATTAGATGGACTATGGTTTTGTAGCAGCTGATTAAGCCTTTCAATATGTATTTTGGAGACTTCACTCTTCAGTAACATTTTGTTTTGTATTGAGAGAGAATATATGATATGATATACATGATTTTTTGGCGATGATGATTGATAACTCAAAAAAATGTTAATGCATGAAGTTACCTTGGCAGGGCAACCTTAATTGCAACCATGAGTAACCATGTTTATAGCTCAATATATGTCTGAGCCAATTTCATTGATTGTTTGTGACTTTGTGTGAGTGTGTGTGTATATTTTCAATTTTGGTCCCAAATTCAGCGATTGACTAATTGCATTGCATGGCCATTCGGACAATACGGCACAACCACACGACACGACACATAAATGCACAAGTAAGTAAACGGTAAAACGTAAATGGGATGGCATATCATAAAGCGGTAGGCCGCGGATAAGCGGGCGGCCACGGCATAAAGGTAAGCATAAAGCCGCGATTAAAAATCATGGCACGACATATCGTAAACGCGACGGCATGACACGATTAAAAAAATCACGGCATGACATATCATAAAGCGGGGCGCACAAAGCGCGATTAAAAAATCATGGTACGACATATATCGTAAGCGGGCTCGCATACAACCGACGTGATCACGATAAAAAGGCAATGACATAGTTACTATACTTTATGCAATTTTTTTTTATTGAATCAGCTATGTCTTCATTTTCACTGAAGATTGACACAATGTATCACTTTTTTTACCAACCTGTCATGAACAAATCAATCATCAACAATATTCTCGTAAGCAAGTTGAGTGGTAGTCAAGTGGTAGACATGATGAACTCCAATGCATTTGACAGGGTTCAAAACTTACTAATTACAATTCACAATACTAACTTTTGCTTAGAAAAAAAAATCTTATAATTCCATGGTAACAACATATTTAAATTAATCAATTTCATAATTAACCCATTCAGTTACCGCCTCGCCAAAGACAACAGAACAATTAGGGGAATACTTAATGCACATTCCTCTTCTTCTTCTTTTTAGCACGCAAGAAATGTTAGTTGTTACCACTTGTTAGTATGTTGTTAATGAAGCTTGACTAAGAAATATTATTGTTCAACTTGATTGCAATCAAGACTTTGCCATTCATATTCCTCTAGATGTCAACTTCTTTTATTCAAACAGTATCTTTGTCAACTACAAATATGACAATCTTCTTAGCTACGTCAAACTTAGTCCTTCCTCTGTCTTATATTGTTTGATTTGTAGCTCAACTTTTTGAGGGGCACACAATACAAGTTTCCCTAAAAAGTTTAATAAAATTTCGGACATTATTCTCAATTTTTAAAACTACTTTTAATCATTTATGAGGGTTAGGTTGTAAAAATGTACACATTTTCTTCTTTTACTTTTAGAAGAGACTTAAGAAATTGGGACATCCAAAAATAATAGAATACCAAGCAAAACAAGAGGCAGAGAGAGTGTGAGAAATTGAGAATACATGAAGGTACAAATCTTTAAAAGCAAAAGAATTTCTATATCCTCATTGATACAAAAAGGTGATATAACAAGAAGAAGAGAGAGACATTGAAGGAGTGGAGAATCAAAAATCTTCTCAGGGATAATTGGGACCCAAAAGGTCTCATTTGCCGATCCAAACCATGCATTTTATAGGTCTTAATCTGCAAACGAATCACATTTGTCTTAAAAGAAATAGACCGTCTATTTCTCTTAAGACAATAAGATTCAATCAATCCTTTTAACGATGTTTGCTCAAAACATCATTTTCGCTATAAATATGTACACACAGAGCTATACTCAATAAACTGATTTGCAAACTCAAACAAAGCCGTGATGTGCTTCATTTTACGCCACTTGTGCACTCACATGAAAAGATTGTCACAGGGGATATATCCCCAGGGCGTTGTGGAATGTGAAACCCAATTAAAAATGATTTGTATTCCCCTCCTCTCACTCCATGTATGAACTTGGCCATCTCAACCACCCCGCCCCTATGACATCAAAATGACAACTACTTGTGAGATATCCAGAATATGAAGTACTAAGTGGCACATTAATAAACAATCAAGTCTTTTAACTTCAATAAGAAATAGCTGCCTCTTTTGTTCAGTTTGGTAACTAACGAAATCTTCACAAAAACAAATGAATACAAATACGATTTCAAAACACGAAAATCTCAACTCACGCAACCAAACTTTGCCTGGCGGATGAGTTGCTCCATGGCAGGACGCAAGTCCTGGGTTCAACTTGCAAGTTGTATCAATATCACCGCGCATATTTTTATATAGACACAGTTGCATTATGGAATAAGTAGGGAATCTTACACACCTCTCATACTCATACATACATGTACATATATGCGGAGTTCACGTTACAAAATGTATTTGAGTTATTCTCATACGGAAAGAATATATACTACTGCCACCACGGCTGTTGCTGCTGCTGCTGCTGCTGCAATTACTACTACAACACAAGATCTAGGAAATTCTCATACCAAGTGTGGCCCTGTCCCTCCTTTGATTTTCACCCCTAATAGCAATACAATGCAAATTATGAATCCCAAGGACAATCCTATTGTTTTGAACTACATGATTGTCAATCTAAATATGAGCCATAAAATGGATTAGGAAAGGCTTAATCCTAAGAAAAATAGAAAAATAAATGACAAGTGTTCCGTTCCAAACACTTGGGGGACCTGCACTACCGGTTTAACAAACTAATTAGGCAAAACAAATACATGACAAGGAAAGCTGAGTGGCTTGACAGTTAGCAATGTGCACAGGAAAAAAATTCATATATTTCACGGATTAACTCAGAAGATGAGAATCAGACAATGCATAAGGGCTACAAATTGGAATCTGCCAAAATTATATAAATAGGAGAATTTGGCTTTAACAAAGAGGAATTACAGCCTGTTTGGACACAGGGATTTGATGAGAAAAGAAAGAATCAAGTTTTTTCATGGAATCACTCTATCTTTTGGGGAGACATAAGGGTTTTTTTTTTTTTTTTAATTTTAACAGTGGCATAAGTTATTTAATCTTTCAAACAAGCGGTAAGATTCTCCTCATTATTTATTTTCTCACCAAATCCCTTCCACCAAACAGAGTTTCATGTTTCCTGGCTTTTTACATTTCAAGTGGTAGATGAGGAACATACGGAGATCTCTCCCAGACTTCTCATGGCCTAGAATTTCCTTGGAAAATGGTGTTCCACGATCCGACCATGCATTCAATACCTCCTTATAGTTCAATTTCAAGAGCAACTTGGGACGAGAATTCCCTTTTCGCGATTTTGTACTCTTTTCCACTGGTTTCTCAATCTTCTTTTTCTTCTTTTCTGTGGTTCCTTTGCTGAATTTGGGAGAGATGTCAAGAACATTTACAGGAGGAAATCTCCACCACTCTTCCTCATCAGTATGTCTTATTCCTTTAATATCCTTCTCATCCAAAAACTCAAGTCCCAAATCCCACCAAATCCCAACCCCATTTGGGGACAACACCAAGTAAGTATTTGGCCACTACAACTAGCAACACTGGCCTCATCAGGTGATGCATTGTTGACACTTAGATTCCCCATGATACTGTCAACACCATCTTCAATTTCCTCATCTAGTGTCGATTCTGTATCAAAATCCTCTTCATAGCCACCCACACAACTTCAAAGGAATCCACCTGGAAATCATTTTCCACCGGGCTATCATAAGGCTTTTCACACTTCACAACTCTTGGTTGATTTGGAAACTGGATTTTTCTTGGTCTGGTTGGTGGAGTAAGAAACCAGAATCGTCGATAACTTCGAAAAGGTAGCAGCAACTCGAGGGTTCGTTGAACAAAAGCGTTGTTCGGCTTGGTGAATTTGCAAGGCTTTGTGGGGGTTTTGGTAGGGGAAAATGTTTGGGCATGCTGCGGACAGAAGAGTTGCTGCTTCATTGTAGGCTTGATTCAGTCGTTTTAGAGTCCGAGGTTTTGGGTTGAGATTGCAAGTCGAGAATTTCTGGACTCTGAGATAGTTGATGAGAAGGAGAAGATGAATTTAAGGTCCTAGATGAAGTTGATGGAGATCTCAAAATTCTATGTCAAAACTATATGTACGGCTGCCTCCAGTTAAACACAAAAGACATTTGTAGATTAAAACTCAAGAAAATGTGAAGGGATTCAATACAAGGAAAGATATAGAAAACCTAGAACACAGCAGTACTAATGGAGATTCAAGTCAGAAGAAGCCATGACAAAGAAAATTAAAACTCAAGCACATATCCAAGATTGAATTCAACAACAAGGATTTCATAACCATATGATGAACCATCAAATTTAATGAAATCTCAATAGACAGAATCTTAAAGGAGCTGAAATGGTAAAAAGACATGCAAACCCAAAAAAGCAGGCCAAAATTAGGGAACAGCAGCTAAATCATGGTGAGAACACAAGGCACAAAAGCTAAGACAGACATGAAGAATTTAAGCAAAATTTAAAAAGACAAGATTGGGACTGAAAGAGAAGCAATACCATGTGGAATCATCAACTTGGGATCGAAAAACCATAGAGAATTCCAATTGAATCAAAACTGGTGAAAACTCCCAATACCCAGAACCATATTTCCAAAAGAAAATGCCAAAAAAACTGAGGTAACAGGCTTAAAACCCTAAACCCTACAAACTGGTACAAAAGTTGCTTTCTTTAAAAGAGAGTAAAAAGGCAAACACACAGTGTATATTAAGGAGACACCAAACCCTAAAAACTCATATTTAACCTCATCGAAACAAGCAAGTCCGTGCCTTTTTTCCAATTTCATGAAAAACCCTGAACAGATAATTATATTACACTAAAACCCCAGTGCGACTGTGCGAATTTCGTTCTATACAGAGACAAATAGCTGTACACATGGGTACACTGTGATGAAAACAAGTCAACCCAGATTATCTGAAACGGATGGAAATAATTCCAAAATTTCAAACAAATTAGGACATGGGTTTTGGACAGAAAGGAGAGAAAGGTTTTAGAAATGAAAACTTATCCAATAAAAGGGAATCGAAAGCCTCAATAAGAATAGCAGCAGTGTCCTGCGTAGATGCAGAAACCAGCCAGAGACACGAGATGACTGTTTTTGTGCACAGTCAGTCACGGGACGAAGGAGGTGTGTAGAGGAAAAATAACTGTTGGTGTGATTCGATGTCGATTTTTTTGGTTTTATGCCAGGCGGTAAAACGGGGGCATTGACGTTGAGGAAGTCGCTTGTTGACGACGGAGGGACAATTGCAGTTATTTGGGGAACCATCGTGTGCTGTTCAACAAACGGGTAGTAAAAAAATTGTACGTTGTTGGTGATATTCATTTTAAAAAGATGGGGTAATTGTTAGAGAATTACATAAGTGTAGAGGCATTATATGCGTTTAGTTAATATTAAAGTTTTCTGAAGTTTAAGGTTACCGATTTTTTTAAAAAATTTAGAGCGTTTTGAAAAGATACTTACCTGGGATTTAGGTTTTCACGGTCTTTTCTATTTCATTATAAGATTTTTAGTAGTTTTAGAAGGCGTTTCACATAGAGAGTATTTAGTGTTTTATGTGCTTTTCATGGGATCCTTAAAATTTTACTTTTGTCTTTTTATACTCCCAAGATTTTTAAAAGACTTTGTTTGGTGGATTAATGGAAGTTCAAATTGTTTACGTTTAATTTTTTGAGCGAGTTTCTTAAAAGATTGCGTGACTCATTATTTCCCAATAAAAAACATTGCTTCCGAATATCGAAATAGTCGTTCTACCGCCAATACGTTATATAAAAACTGTAAAAAAGCCAATTTTTCAAAAATAACGTAGTAGAACACCCCGGTCAATCGTGGAGCATAAAACAAATTCTCCCAATACTACCGGTCTGCCGCACACGTGAATCCCAGGCAGGTTGTATTTCAAGAGGAGAAATGAGGGTTTTTTTTTTTTTTTTGAAGGGCCGAAAAAAGAGTTTATGGGCTTTGAAATCATTTTTGGCCCGTTTGGCCGTCGGATCACATGGGTTGGTTATAGCAGGTGGTTTTTCATTCTTTAAAACAACCTAATAATTTTAAGGAGATTCTTATTTTATCAAATGAAAAACTAGATTAATAAAGTGAAACTCAACATGCAAGTATATCATGCACAGATGACTAGGGACTCACCTCTACTTGTTGTGGTCTGTACTAAATTTCGTGAGGTTTTAAAAATGCAACAACCGAGCCCCCGGGATTGAGTCTTTATCTTCATTCATAGGTAATAGATTAGGAGTGATGAACCACGAAAAAGCGATTCTCATAAAAGAAAACAAAAGATCCAAACCGATTATTTAATATAAATTTAAATTGATTTCTTGAGCTACCAGTAAAAAATCGAGCAATAAATCATTGAAAGTTCTTGATTTAATTTTTCAACTTTTCATATAGGATTACGAATGAAAAGTTTGAGCATTGGATCTGAACATAAAATAATGGATTAAACTGATTTTCCACTAGGGTACTGAAAATTATTAAATTTTATGAAAGACGGATCAAATCATTTATTTGGGACCCTTGGTGGGCCTACAAGTTGTCTATGCAGCATCCGTGTACACATTTGATTTGCGCAAGCAAGTCGGGCTCGTTAATAAAAAAGGCGATTTTTTTTGCTTTATTCATTTTTATTTTTATTTTGCATTTGTTTGTTTTTTACAAATTTTTGTAGATTAATAGTTTGTAATACCGTGAGAAATCCCCAAAAGTAAAAAATTACTACCTAAAACTACTTTTTTAATGGAGACAAAAGTCATCTGTCTCTTATTATATTAAACTCTTAGTGACCTTCTTTCTTTTTTTTAAGATTTTGATCATTTATTTTTTTCTTTTTAGATTATTTCGGTAGTGATTAATTCATAAAAAAATCAAGATAAAAGAAAATGAATAAGGATTAATAAAAATCCAAATGTATAATTTCGGCCAAAATGGGCCTTTGCACATTACCTTAGAACAAATTTAGAGGCCGCCCTCTTTTTTTTTTGGAAAATGCTATACGAGACACTTATTTCGCGATTTAAACCATATGACCACCTGATGTACAAATGAGGATATCTTTTATTTTTGGGTGAATCCCACACCTTCTTTCTCATTCTTGGCCACATCAAGGTCGTGTATATTTAAAGTGTACAATTAGTGTATTCCAGCATTGTGCCTTTTGAACCCGTGTACAAATTAGGCCCGTTGCCTTGCTAAAAAAGAAGTTTAGTTTTAACTAAAAATTATCTTTTCACACCAACAAAAAAACCACTTAGTTTTTGCAAAACTAAACATGCAAAAACTAGTTTAATAGAACAAGTTAATTTTTGCAAAACTAAAAACCAAAAACTAGTCATTGGAACAAGTTAGCTTTTTTTACAAAAATTAAAACATCCCAAAAACCAAAAAATACCAAATTAGTAGTTTTTGCAAAACAAAACATCCCAAAAATAAAAAATACCAAATTAATTAGCATCACCCTTAAACCCCTTCAATTATTTCCTTGCATTATTTCAAATATACCTATTCTCACGTAGTGTGCATCCCCAATCATGCATGTACCCAATTGCTCCACGGTTTTCCTTGAAACTAGGGGTGTCCATGGATCGAATCGGACCGGATGAATCTGGATCCAGATCATTTCCAGTGGATTATGGTTTTAAGATTGAGAACCGAACACGAACATTCTAAAGTGGATGGGCGGTTGTGATTCAAGAAAAATTATTGAGAAGATCGGTCCAGGTCCGGATCAGCTGCTAGGATAAAATTCTCGTCCAGAAATTGAGCCAGAACATTCCGCGGATGGATCGACATATCATTCGAGATTAGCGGTCGGATAATCCGTTGGAGCGGTACTGTCGAAACTACTTCAACCTTTTTGGATAATATAGAGATTCCCTTCTTCTCGGGGGATTCCATACTTTTGTCGTGAGAATCACCTTTCTTGATCAAATTCAGCGATTTGAATCGTTCAATATGTTAAAAGCGTGTTTTTAAGTAAATAGCCATAAAGGAAGCGTGATCAGAAGTTCTCGATAAAACCGCATATACGGTTTTTATTTAAGCTCAAGGGATTAGTTCTCCCAATCGTTTTTTTTTATGATTACCTTCCACTGGACTTTCAAAAATATATTTTAAACACTTATTTGAACGGTTCAATCATCAAAATTTGATTCGAAAGTTTCTTCGGTACTCCCATATTTTTTTAAGCAAAGTGTAGGATCCCTCACGAGAAGTGGGGTGACAATACAAATATCAAGTAATAATATATTGTTTTAAATATCAAAACATCATATCTTTTATGTGGTAGATATCTAATTTTTTAAAAATTATATTTTAGAACCAAAAGATCTACAAACATGATCCGCATTGAATATGAAATTATGTAAATAAATAAAGTTACGGACAAATCCACTACTCACAAGCATTATTATCAACACCTACCAAATCGAAAAGGCAGTTGCACCATTGTCAAAGGGCAGTCACTTGAACACCCTTATGGGAAAAAATTCATTTAAAATACATGTAAAATTTTAGTTTTTAATTTAGTATAGCCATTGTTAAACACTCTACTCCACAAATATTTAAGCACAAATCAATTTTATGTAAACAACGGTTAAAATCTAATGTGTTCCCATAGATTGCCAATAATAATGCTTTAAAGTCTTTTATATTTTTTTTTACAAGTGATACATTTTATTGGGTTTGTTTGAACATTTATACTATAAACACTAACCAATCCTAGTAATTAACAAAAGAATCCTTAATACACGATTCAAAATAAAGTGCTTCTTTTCGACAAAAATTAGGAAAATCAAGAAAAAAGTATCTATAGTATTATATCATCCCTATTGCTTCTCTCAACGAACAACAATCAACTCTCTATATAAAATAAATAAATAAATATTCGTACAAATCTATTTGGAACACAAATTTTTTACACTATTCCACTTTCTCAAAAACCAAAGCGTATGAATTCTACCATGATACATCACATAAAAGGTGTGAATACAAAAATCAAGGTTTTTTTTTAAAAACTCCATTAGTGAAACCCCTGCCAAATATTAGGTATTTATCCACCGATTTAATTTTACTTGAACAATGAATAGAATTCACCAACAAAATTTATGACATCTTATGTATTTTCATATCATTTGGCCTTATTATTCCACACTAATACGCAGAAAAAAAATTGTATGTATATATACTTGTTAGTGAACCAAGTGGGGATTAATGTAAATGTTGAAGCGCGTTGTCTAAAATTTTGGGAAGCGCCCCTTCTAAAGCGAACCATTCATGCATTAAAAGGAAATTGGAAAATAAATTTAGAAATCAAACATGACAATAACCGGGGGCAACACCCATACCAGATTCATGGGATTGACCCCTAAGCGGAAAAAAAATACTACTACTATATTTGGTTTTTTAAATTTATAAATGAACCCCATAAATTTAGGGTTGGCACCACTCCAATAATTCCTGACTTTCATCCCTCACTTTTTCATGCGGTTTGTTTTGAATCTGATTCTTTCGTTTTATTCTTTTTGATATGGAAAAGTTGATCACATCTTGGTAAGGAAATCTCTCTTTATCCCAAATTATTTGCTCTAGTTACTAAAAAAATTGTTCATATCGTCATATTTTTTTGATTTATATATCTAAATATGGATGTTGTTTGATGGATCTCAATTAATTTTATCAAACACATATTTTAAAATCAAAAGAAAAAATTATAGATTATAAATATAGATAATTGTTTGAATAGTTCTAAAGTGAAAAAAACAACAATTTGGGATGGATTATTTGATAGTACTTCGAGAATACGTCAAATGCAATTGTAAAAGCTTATGTAAATTATTTTATTTTTTGTATGTGGTGAAAGCGTAAACAAAGAAAATTGTTTTATGTTTTTTGATGATATCTTAAAATTTCATTAGGTTGAACTTTAAATTTGATTTTTGTTGGAACAAAATTTTGAGTTTGCCATTACTGTGATATTTTCTTTGATTTATGATTAGTAAGGTATTTGATGTTTATAATGACACACTTCGAAGTCACAGGTTGCCTTACAGTAACATTGCCCACTGCATAGCTTTAAACAAAAGATCACAAAAAAAAATGATTGCTCATAAAACAAAAGGGGATCAATCGTCGTCCTTGCCATAATTAATCTCTGCAGATGAATGTATTCACACTCACTATACAACGTGTTAACGTAGAAGACATCATAAACAATGCACACCTATTTTATCTGCAAAATATGTATGCTTTACAAATAAGAAAAATGTACAACATTCAAAAGAATAATCTTTTCCGACTCCAAACCCCAAAAGATCCTTAAAACAGATTTGAAATTGGCAAGAAGGGTAAAGAAAATGGGATGCAGGTAGATTTCACTGCAAGGATTTACGAACACTACACTATTCACACACTTATTTTATCTAAAATGCATTTGGCTTTCAATTTGAGTTTTATATTTTAGTATGCTTTTTTTATTCTTAGCGTCGAGGGGGCAGTGTGGGGGAATTGATGAGGTAAGCCATTTAACTTACGTTGTTGAATTTTAAAATAGCTCTTGAAACTAGTTTTAAATTACACTATCTGATAAAAAATTCATTTTGCACATCACAACACCAGTATAGATTTTGTACATCACAAATTTTTTAATGTATTAGTAGAAAATTCAGATACAAAAATGATGCAAAACAACTGAAATGACTTACTTATACTCTTATTTGATGTATTTTTATGAACTAGGACACATCCATTTGTTAAACAAAAATTGAATTAAAAGACATGTATATTTGGTAGCATTCCCATGTTTTGTTATTTTTGGTTTCATTTTCTTTTTCTTTTCTTTTTGAGCAATTTTTTTTAATAGCAAAAGCCAAGCGGGGAATTCATTTTTTTTTTTCTTTATAGAAATTTAGCACCAATAAAATTATATTCTAAGTATTCATGCATGATCATTTATTTAGAAGAAAAAAAGAGTCTTTTGCATTTAGATTTTTAACTAGTGTCAAAAGGGCTATTTTGGAAATTCAACAAAGATTAATAAACATAAATCATTAAAGAATTATTTATCGTTGTGGTAGAAGTAATAGAAAGAGTGTTTTTGATATTAAAATATATAAACTTCGGGAGGTGAGTCTTTATTTTAGTAACGGAGAATAGTGCTTTTGATATTAAAATATAAAAGCTCTCCAAAGGAGGGTCGATCTTTATTCCAGGATGAAGTAGGGAATTAGTCAGTGTACAAGTCAGAAACCAAGGGGAGGTCAGTGTAAAATTTACCCTATTGAAAAAGTAATTCTCTTTTTCCTTCTGCATGGGGAAGCTCAATATAGTGATTTCATTCAGCTTTGCTCATCTTCTCGGCAAATAAGATTGCAAATGTTTTAGTTCCACAACACAAGGTGATAGATAACGATGGCGAAGATGAACCCAAAAATGGGCTTCATGTTTTGAAGCTTTGCTAGAATGTAGCCATTTTATTACTCTTGTCTTCCTTCTTTCCCTTGCACCTTCGCAATTTGGTTTTGCTTCAAAAAATCAATAATGATGCATACACAAACGGATGGCTACGACGGAAGGCCACAACGGCCCTTCTCATTAAAAAAAAAAAAATCCTCGAAACACGATGAATCTGAAACTCGGCCTCCCCTCCTTTGATAACACAGAGACTCGAGAGAGAGAGGGATAGGGGCGATTCCACCCCCACCGGCGACCACACCACCCTAATTGTTTCCATCTCCGGCGGCTAGCACCACCGCGACCACCAAGACCCTTGACTAAAGAAGGGCTCTCGCTGGAAAGCTTCAGACAGATGAGTTTCAAACGCCCCCCTCTCTTCAAGCCAGACGAGCTCTGGAAGCGGGCCCACCCCCAAGGTCTCTCTCTCTCTCTCTCTCTCTCTCTCTCTCTCTCTCTCTCTCTCTCTCTCTCAACTTGTTTCAATTCGTAGGTATAACCCATAATTGAAAAATAGGGTTCAATTCAGATACCTAATTTGAAACCCCTTAATTGATACGTTTTTCGTTTTGATTTTGGGTGGGAGACATTCAATTGGAGACTATATTGTTTATTGATGAATTTTAACAACATTGGAGGGCTGATTAATTTTTCTGAGATTTGTATTGCCTTTTACAGAAACAAATTTCTTGAAAGTAAGAACGGTATTGTATTGCCTTTTACTAGTATAGTGGTATGCACTGCTACTCATCTGATCCTTTGATGATCTTCTTTTTAGGCTGTCGCAGTTAGCCATAATTTGAACAAGCTCCATTGGTTCCTGCTTTGATTGATAAGCGCAGCACTTCTACTACATTTGAGCTCGAGTACTTTGAAGATCATTGTACTTGGTTTCATGTGTTTTTCCTATTTTCTGCTTTGGGGGTGAGTTATGGTTGTGGTTATGGTTTAGAGCTTAATTGGGAAACAACTTTTCTGAATGGTAGAACGTTTTGTAATTGTCTCTGGGTAATTTTGGATTTCAAATCTTGACCATTTGCTTTGCAATATATTTCTTATGTTAGTAAATTCTTCTTTGTGTCGCCCTTCTCTAGCATTCTGGACTGATGTTCCTTGTTTATATTGTCATGTGGAAAATAGGCGGGGGCCATTCTATCCACTCTTAACTGGCAAGGAGGAACAGCAACAGATCTTAATTTGCCATAACGTGGCTGGGGCACCCCGCCTGATGCCAATATTTCAGAAACAATCGGTTATTTTTCTCAAAGGGTTCAGTGCAAGGGGAAACTGTCTATCTCTTTGGTATTCAATTTTTCCTTAATAAGACACAATAAGTTCTTTTGAAATGAATTTTGCCACCTGTTGCCCTAAACTGGACATTTGCTTGTATTTCCTTATGTGGGCATAACATTGGGAGATAGGTTGCGACTTGCGGAGAGTTTATCCAGCCTAGACTTCACAATTTCCATGGGACAGGACAACCAGACCCTACCATACCCTTTCATACAGCCATGACTCCAAGATGAATATGATTTTCCATTGCTGTATATTTGGCTGAAGTGTCACTTTATAATTGAAGAATTCTAAATTCATTTTCTAAAAGCATTTTGAGTGCACATATGCTATCCAGAGTTATCTCTGGAAAGAAAACTCCAGCCACCTCTCCAAGAAAGATTAGAGTGGAATGGATAGAGGAAGAAGAATATGGTGATTGAAAACAAAAAAATTTTACAGTTTTTTTGCATTTAGCACTTGATGATGTATTTTATTTTTTATGGAAGTTTGAATCCTAATGTGAATGTCTGTATTGGATCAATTTTTGTAAGCGAGGAAGAACTTTTTTGGCATATGTCTTGAATATGATTATTTGTACATAAGGTTCATACATATACCACTTTTGCACTTATTCAAAACTCTATTTATTGACTGTCTAATGGCGTTGAGACATGGACTAGCAAAAAAATAGGAAATGTTGTCAAATTTTTCCAAACCTACTTACTTTTTAAACATATAATGGAGTCGACTTTTCAGTTAGCGCTTATACAGACACGAGATCTGAATAGTATACAGACACAGGACACACGATCACGATACAAAACACAAGATATGGATAATACTTTGGGGATAGCTTCTCTTTAAGGTCCTTTGGGCTGATGAATGTGTCCCAGAAAAAATGTATCTTATTTTTGAAAAATTGATACTTTCCGTTCCTTTGTTTTAAGCTCTAGCCTAAGCGTCACGAAGCGTCAGTTTTGTAATCACCACTTAGAAATAACTGTTCAATAATAATTCAAACTCACACCCGAGTAGCACATTGCAATTGAAGCGAAAGTTTTTAAAACCAAAACAATTAGAATAAAAATCATCCACTAATTTTGCCAACATGAATACATAATGTTTTTTACATAAGAGGCATAGGCGAGCGTATACAACAAGCAAAATGTAAAATAAATAAATAAAAAGCGAAAAACTCCTCTAAGTTTTGCTAAGCATCGTTTTGCCTTTCTTGTCTACCCAAAACCTCTACATATCAATTTTCTAAGTGCCTAAGCTAACTGAAAGGCATCTGCAAGGTGAGAAAGGCGTTCTACATATCCCATTTGGTAAGTCCAACCTTCCTCTTGCCAAACATCAAGCACTCCTGCTCTCTTGAAAAAAGCATCTTGTCCCGTTCCTCAACAATCCACCCACGAACCTCATTCAAGCACTCCTTTCTTTTTCTTTTTCCAAGATTGGCAGAGCTACTACCTTACAAAGGGAAATCACAATATGGCTTGATCATCACAGTAAAATAAAACCTGCATGAAAGGAAAAAGATAGTAGAATTTATCAAAACTAAATACGCAGCGCATAAGAACATAAACACCCTCTCAACAATCATCTCAAGAGGTAAGTAGATACAACCATTCAGACATTTGTATGCAAGCAAATATGGGTACAAAGGCAGAAGTATCCTCCTATTTTCTCCACCTTGCCCATACAGCTTACGAAATCAGGTTAACGTCTACAAAACAAGCAGGTTAACAAGTCCACTGTCAACTCCCATGAGAGGCAGGTCTGACTCCCTTTAAGGAGCTGACACAACCTCAACTGCCAATCTTGCAATGAGTCCCAGAAGTGAACAAATACTGCCAAACAGTCCACTGTCCATATCGTGGCATGAACAAATCAGCTGCAAAATCAATCTTCTAAGCCTCAATAAGTATTAAACACCTTTGGAAAGGTCATGACGCAAATATCATTCCAAGATTGGATATTGCTACTGTAGAACTGGCGAATTACAAAAGGACACTTTGCAATAGCATGCTACTTTTTGCATGCCAGCGGGTACAGTACCAAATTAGGTACCCCATTCAAAATAGTATTTCTCATTGAAACAGAGACAAAGACTTCAAAGCTACTTTATATAATATTTGGTCTATAACTACTATATACATTGACATTAAACTCTACTTTGTCACGTTACTTTTGGTATTAAACTATGCTTCATAGGTTAGATCCATAGTGAACCTTAAACTATGCACAAATGTGATTTTCAAATTGACACATATATACGTTCCACAAATTACAAATAGGTACATTTTACATGTATCTCTGTTGCATATGCCATATCATACCCACTTCCAAGATGGCCTTCAGCACACACACAGAATTTGGACACAATTTTGCACATTCGGACACCACAAAACAGCTAAAAATTAAATACAAAAGTCAGAATCCATCACCTAAACTCCCTATATAAAAAGAAACACCGCAAAAAGCCAAAACAGATGATGGTAAAAAGAAACTTTTTTTTTTTGCAGTAGAAACAAAGCGTGCCTCTTTTCCTAAAAATTTCAAAGGGTCCATTCACATTCAAATTGAAACCAAGTTTGCAGTAGATAATAGTTATACACCACATTTAACTCAAACAAAGTCAATACAGCGAATCCTGTTATCCTCTTACGAGGGTTTCTCAAATAAGATCCCATTTCAAATCAAATTGAAACCAAGGAAGCAATGGAATAATAGTTCTACACCACATTAACTTTCAAACAAAGAAGTCAATACTGTGAATCTCCTCTTCTGAGGGTTTCTCAAATTCAAAATAAACCCTACTTTTTGTGCAAAAATGAGCTGAGGAAAGAAGATAGCAGTGGAGGAGAAGAGACGCTGAAGCTATAGCGTTTGAGCTCTTGGGAATGTGGAATACCTCCACTCTGTCCAAAACAGTAGGCAGAGGCAAAACGGTAGAGCATGGGACTTGGTGAACATGCGAGACCGAGGTGGCGACCATTAATTAAACCTTCTCCGTATCTCTATTATTCGCCCGGAAGGGAAAACTGAGTTTCACCACGATTTTGAATTTTTTGGTAGGGCCCCCAAAGCGACCGTTTGGGGCGTTGGCGGCTCTGTTGTAGTATCCGTTGTGTATGTATCATTATATAGTTGAAGAAATCAAACCAACAGAAGTATCAGCCATTTATGACATCATAAAAAGAGCAAATCTGTATGACACAATCTACAAGCCGTAGATTAAGGCCTAACAAACGCAGTACACACAGGAGATGAAGGATTTAACAGAAGCTAATGCTAACATAAGGAGATTTTAGAGAACACAGACACAAAATCGCCAGCAAAGTTAAAGAATACAAAACAAATTGGGGCTTCAGGTTTACACCACCCACTTGGGGCTTCCTTCTTGGCGGTAGGAAGGCGCCGCCTGATGGAGAATTGGACACTCTGGCGTTCTGACCACTTTGTTTTCTGCCCACAGATTAAACTACCAGTGGAGAGTTATGGGTTTTGATTTCTCATCAACTTCTTCAGAGGGTTGCAGATTCTATGGTTTTGCAAGGTACACCACAGGAAATGGAGGGCCATTTTGAAGTTAGGACACGCAGCGCACACAGACTGAGAATACACTCTTCCCACCAGGATTCAGGCAATAACAAGAACTACGCAGACGGGCTACCACGTTGCATGTAAGGAATCAAAGTTTAGGAATTTACCAGCAATAAACTGGAAGTACAAATTAGTAGGACTGTAAGGGATATATTCCGGGAGAAGATGTGGACTGGTGGCCTACAATGTTCTTAGTTACCCAGAAGTTTCATAAAACATGCTTAATGGAGAGTGCTTCACTTCTGGTACACTCAAATCAACCTTGCTTGCTTCTTAACTGGAGGGGTTTTGAGATTCACGGGGTTGCACACATTACCAGAAATGGAAGGTAAAGGCCATTTTGAGAGAAGCGTACTGCAAAGACGACAGCTCCAAAAAGTGTAATACAATTGGCATCTACTCTCAACACAAAACTTATAAATTGACATACCGTGAAATGGAAGCATAAATATGTATTTCATAATGCTATATACAAGACCTATCACGTCACTAAAAGAAATTTAACTTGCAGATTCAAAGAAGAAGGATGGAGCCCTCAAAGCAAAATATCATTTATTCCTCTTCATCAGGTTCCTTAGATAAATTTTGAGTAAGCAAATTATCAAACCTGCTGTGAAGTATTCCAACAATGACGCGCCAAAGGCGCTTCAATCGAAGGTTGCTTGGTAGGTCCTAGTAAAATTTTACACTTAATAATCAAAACTAGGGATTGATAATTTGAAATTACAAATGATGTGGGAAATGGAATTAACATTTACCCTACAGTTTGCCAGAATCCTTAAGTTGAACACAAAATGAAGAATATATAGAAAAGCACAAACTCAAAGTAGAAGGAACTTGGTTTCACCTATTCATCCCAAATCATGACAAAGAAAAACAACTCGATTAGCAAATGTGAACTCGAAAAGTACTAACAATAGACAAATGGAAAATAGATTAAACTAACAAAATTCAACAAGCTTGAAATCTCACTAAAATCAGCTTCTCTGTGGAGAGCATTTGAAATGAATCACTTGGATTACTTAGTTTTACTTATTTTTTTTGGACTTAAAGCTTGCTTGCCCCGTGCTTTGACACTTAACTCCACCCTTCTTTTGCTTCCTTCTCACCCAAATTCTTTCTCCCATAGAGACAGATTCTTCAATCTTTTCTCTCAATCTTCTTCTTCTGCGTCTTCATGACATCATCATCCCCACTCTTTTTTCCCCTCCATGTTTGCCTTCTTACAGATTTTCTTCAACCTTTTCTCCCAACCACTGAGTTCCTTTTCTTCTTCCTCTTCTTACCCCCAAATTCAGAGCGACCCCACATCATCATCCTCCTCTCCTCCCCCTCAATATCTCCCAAATCATCCAAAAACTCATCTTCACTTAACCACCCATGCCATCCATGTTACCTCACTTCATGAATTCTACCCTTCTTATTCTTCACCAACTTTTTTTCACCCCAACATTTTCCTACCCAATTTTCAACCGCCTTAACCTTAACCTCCCTTCACAAATTTCCTTCACCCTTCGATCTTCTTCACATCTGGAACCGCCTGATATACCGGCAATGCCAGAGATCGAAAACTTCATGAAACCTCGACCACCACCCCATTTCTTGGAACACACCTCAACCACCCCATGAATAGCAGCCACCACATTCTCCACAGCTCTACGCCTCCATCAGAAGAGTTTCCGACCCTCTACAACGCTACAACTTCACCCAGCCTAAAATACAAAAGCCCTGATGGAACAAGCTCCCCTCGATCTACTCCTTCCAAGTTCTTATAGGTCAAGTCCACCAGCAAAATTAACTTCCTTCTTCTTAAAACTGCTTCCCGGCCTGGGAACAGCCAGGATACCGTTTGTCAGCCAAAAACAGTCATGCAGTGCACGCTTTCTTGCAGCCCCTCCTAGTAGGGTTTTACCAATCAGATTTCATTTGGAAGCTTAATGGCTTTTGCTTACCGGGATGTTTTCAAGCTTTGGAAGCTTCATCTTGGCATCGGAGGTGAGGCTTCAGATTCAGTCAGTCGTCGATAATCAGTAGAGGCTCTGATGTAGGGAGAAAGCGTGAGGAGAGGAATTTTATGGGCGTTCAAATCCCGAGGTTTTATTACGGTTTTCTTTAGGAGTTAGGGATTAGGTAGATGAAATCTAAATCAGCTAGATTAGGAGTTTGGGGCTTTTGGGATTTTGACTTTGGGAGAGTCTCATGAGGAGAGCGTTTACTGCCTTTTGCACGGTTTCTGGTTTGATTCTGGAGGGACGGCGGAAGAGGTGGTGGAGGAACGAGGTAGTATCCGGCGGCGCCATTAGAGAGAGAGAGAGAGAGAGAGAAGAAAAAGAAAAAAGAAGAAGCGGGAACAATCAGCTAGGGTTTTACAAATTAGGGTTTTCTCTTGTTTTTTTTTTTAATACTTTAGGCCCTTCAATTGTTACCTGATATCCTTTTACCTCGATCAGCTGAACATTATCAGAAATTTATCCCACTCTACTAATTTTGTATCAAAATAGGCCTTAGTAGCCTTGTTTGGTTGGGTTTTGCAAGCCCAGGTTTTTGAACAGACCCGGCTTTGTTTGGTTTTTCAAGCGGTTTTTTCTTCTTCTTTTCATTTTTTAAATTTTTTAACCATACCATACATTCACAAACCCTAACTGCTTTCTTCACCTCAGGTATCTCTTGTTAATCTCAAGTAACTGCTATATATCGCCATGCTCCATCTTAGTACATTTCATTTGTCCTTCACTCTCTCTCAAAATCGATTGTCCTCCGGGGCTAGCTTGGGAAGGCTGCACATTCCATCAAATCTCATCCCATTGCCGCCACTGCTTTATGGTAGATGGAGTCTTTATAAATCTACGATCCATGGGGCCACGGTCGGGTACGCATGGCGGATGCTGAAAATGAGAAACACATGGCACGTGGCGGCGGTTAAACATTAGTGTAGGTGTAGGAAATGGGATTCTCACCCCATCCACGAAGAGCGTGTGTGTATGTAAGGTAAGATTTACCGAAGTGTTGAAATCGATAAACGAAGAAGCGTCGACAAGGTATCAATAAAACAATGATAGTAGAAATCCTTTCATACAGAGGCCGGCTGTTAAGGTGTAGAAAGGATTTTGTATGTACTCGCCACTCAAAAGCCAGTTTCCCGGGGATGTGTCCAGTGGCGTGCCCAGGAGGTGAGGGGTAGTGGAGGTGGTTGTTCACTCCCGTTTGGAGGCGAGCATTGGCAAGTAGATAGCAACTACCTTGATCGTATGAGTTTGTTTTATGCTTTGCATTTTGTTTTTGGTTTATAGGTGGGAGAGGGGTTGCCCTTGTAGCCTTTAGAAAACACATCTCTAGGAGGCGATTCCAGGAACAAAAACAAAGCTGAACATGGTGGCATTTAGCCTAATAGACAAAAGAGCGTGGAAAGCCGTATGGAGTAAGATTAAAGCATTTCCCGTCATTTGCTAAAATAATATTTGATTTTGTAGGTTATAAAATTAAAAAGGGAAATAAGACCTAAAAAATTTTAAAATTGAGTATTAATGATAAAATAAATAGGTACATTATTAGTACCTTTTTTCCCCTTTTCCTATAATGTAATATCTTTTATTTGATAAAATAGTTGCATATTATTAAATTATGGTAGTGGCTAACATGGTTGTTGCAGAATTTTTGGCGTGCCAGTGAGGGATGTCTTTGAGTGCTTGGGCCTCTCTTACTTTGTTTTGTTTGTAGTGTATCCCCATTCGCATTTAGGGTAGGAGGAATAAGGATTCGATCTCCCACGAGGATGTAGTGTGCTGTCAAGCTACCTCTATTCAGTAGCGTGACTAGCGCCATGTGACTAAAAATTTATTCATAAGTGCAGGTTTGGTTTATGTACTTCGATGAGCCACCTTACTTCCCACATTTTAGCATTGTGCTTGTGAGGCGTAGGGGGATTAGATTGCAGGGTGTGCATGGGGGCCGAGACACTTTTCTACTCAAATAAAAAATAAAAAGTATAAGCCCACTTCTATTGAGATTAGGAGAAAATTTGTAGAAATGAAAAGCTTAATATAAACTAATTCTTTCACATTCACCTACAAATAAAACTTCCAATTTCTTCATGACCATAGAAGTAGAAGAGAGGGTTTGAGGAGGGAGAGACAAAGGACTTTCCTTTTTTAAATTATAGGCGTATTCCCGTCGTGGATCTGCAGGTTAAACGACGATGCGCGCGATGGGCCAAACATTCAATACGCTGAAATACGCGATTAGATTGAGGCTGCTTGCTGCGGGGACAAAGGACTGAAGAAGAAGAATTATAGGAAATGAAATACCATCAACGGGGTTTTCTTTTCTTTTCGTATCCACTTCGCCCTTCAACTATTACATGGTGCCACTTTTTTAGTTAAGTAAAATACATCTACACTTTTTGCCCTGTAATCTGTTAGCAGCATCAATAATAGGCCATCATTAGCCGGTTTATTTAAAAGAGCTAAGAATATGCGAAAATTCGCGCGTCAATTTCCTTCGCAAAAAAGGTTGCACGTTTTCTTTTCATTAAATTTGGAAATGATATTTAGCTGCGAGATTCCTAGGGTGAGGCCACCAACTTCATTACGAAAGACTGCTTTTAACAGCAAAAGATTTTAGTAGCAACCGATAAAAGAGATGCCACTGGCAAAGAAGTAGGAGATATATGAAGAAAAGAAAAGAAAAACCTAATATATGCACACTTTTTGCTATATATCATGCATCTATCTCTACATCCATTTGGTTCATATTCAATGAACGTGGACGATGCTTGATCCATCCTGCAGGACCCATAATTTTATTTCCGGATTTGGCAGCGACTGAGAGGGACTATGTATAAGGGCACTTTTTTGGACAATATATGATGTTAGGGTGGGGAATTTTTAAACACTGGATTGGGCTAATGCAAAATAGCGTCTTTAACAAGATTTATGTATTTTAAAGTACGTTAATATCGAGTTTAAATTTAAAATTTCACGTACTGCTTGACCAAAATTTTAATTTAATCCGTCTGGTAGTTTGTTTTCTAAAAGCGTATTATCCGCAACGTAACTAATCAATATAATATTGAGGAGGACCTCCAGCAAAGATTAAAAGAAGTGTAAGAAGAATAGTAAAAACATTGCAGAAAAAAAGAGGAAATATTACAAGAAGAAGGTAGAAAATAATACGTACTGTGCCGGATAAAGAGATGAGATCTTATTGAATAAAAAGAGATGAGAGATGCACATCTTCTACATCATGAAATATAAACAAACCCTGGCAGAGGCTAAGGTTCAGCCCGGTAGCACTTCAAACCAATAAAATAAAACTATTATTTAGGACGCGCCTTGGAGGAGAAGTTTACTAAGCAGGGCCAAAATCTCAATGGCCCATTTTCTATAAGGCACAAGTATTTCATGAATACACAAAAAACCCGAGAAATTTTGGGTTGGGTAGGCTGCTTGCTCTATATGCAGTAATGCACCTAGTTGTTGTGATGTAGATTCTTGAAGTCCGGGCATCTTCTCCAAGAAGAAGAAATGAACTCAGACCCCTCCCTTGGAAGCGAGTAAAGAACTAACCTTGATCCAAGCCTCGTGTGAGTCTCCTCTCAGATTTCAGGGCCATTTTTGAGCAGATGGATACAGTCCCAACTCCAGAGAAATGTGGAGATGGATATTACTCTTTTTATCCAATGGGGTAGGTATGAGTAGAGTTAAAAAGAGATTCACAGTAAAAATATGGGCCAGGGTATAATTTTTGTAATCACGTCTTGAATACTTACCCGTCACAAAACGTTCTAAAGTGGATAGATATGCATATTTTTCAATGTATGTCTATATGCATTCATGTAGTATGAGCTATAAATGTATATGTATGTGGCGTGTATGTAATAGCACCACGTTTGCATACATTGCTTCCCCGAGATTAAAAGTTTCATAATGGTAGTTGTTTAGAATTTTATATATAATCTTGTTAGTTAAACATTTCTTTGTAACTTTAATTCACCATTTTGTTTTTTTTATTTTATTTGTTATTTTGGCTATTTGTAGGACATAGGGGTAATTTCTTGTATAAATCTTATCACTCTTTTTTTTTTGTTTACTAGTTTTGGATGCTGAATTTACGGGCCTCTGCAGGTCCTCTAATAAGGAAGGTCGGTGGGTTGTAGAGTTAAGCCCATTACATAGGTGGGATGGGAGAGAATTTTCTAATTGGAGATCAGCGGGGGACTGGTGGAGTGCCGATAAGTGCACTTCACCACCGTTCAATAAATCACTATATGGCCCATCATTAGATCCTTAACACTTTATGACCGGTTTTGGCTGGTGGTTTTACTTGATGAAACTCAAACCCTATGAGTTGGCCCAGGTTGGCCCTTTGGTTCTTTGGGTTTTTCAACTCCTATCCACTTCCATCTTACCCTGAAGCGACAAACAGGGGAAAAAGTTGCGTTAAATGTTGGGCTGCTTCCATTAATTTGCTCCCCAGGGCTAATGTTTTTTATTTTCATCTGGCTAAGGCCGCTACGCGAGTAAGGTGGTGTTAAATCCACAAAATAGTCAGCTCAATAACCCAGTTAGCTAAGCTTTTCCCTTTTACGCTGCCAATAGTGTAGTTAAGGGGTAGTTAAAGTGTATTAGCCAGAAGTTGAAAAAAATTAGCTTTCGAGATTAAATTTGGGACCTTAATACTCTCTAGCTCAAGAAGAGAAGAGGGAGAGAGCGGAGAAAAAATTATACCTTTAGCTTTCGTCACATTTGCCGCCGGGAAGTGAAAGAAAGATAAAAAGTAAAGAAGCAGGATGAAAAGAAGGGTGAGAGAGCCGCATGTCTGTTATTGAGATTACATTGCTTTTTAAAGAGCTTTAACATGTTTAACACCATCACTCACAGCACTCAAACAACTGGCAGCACATTTTGTCATAGCGATACATAAATGGATTAAGTTTTTTCTATTTTTATTAATAAATGCCTCCATAATTTAAGTAAAATACGGATGGCTGAGGGGCTGTCCAGTAATAGGCTTTGTAAGGAAATAAGGTAAAGAAAAGGAGATCCAAATTCACCGGTTTAACACCAAAAGGCTTATTCAAGTTACCCAACAGTGTTGTAGGGTGCAGCTTGTAGCCATAGAAAATAGCGTGGCAGTCAATAGGCACATGGAGTCAGAACTATCTGTGGTGGTATGACGGCTGAAATGGAGAGGAAAAGACAAAGGGAGGGAGGAGAGGGGAGGGAGGGAGAAAAATGCGTGGTAAAACCTGTGTGGCCAGACAAGAGGGAGAGAGAGAATTAGGAGAAGAACCCACCTATATCTATACTACCATATATTATTTATGTGCTTTACATCTGCTTTCTGGCTTATTATTTCAGCACTCATTACTTTAACAGTACATTTATTGTCTGTACTTCTAAAAGGCTCCAAAAAATAGGATTTACTTGTTTCACAGCTTTTTACATGTATGTATTTTAACTTAAACATGGATGCAGAAGCAGAAGCCCTAACAATGCAGATCCTGTATCATAGGATGCAGGAAAAAAGTAAACAAGAGCGAAGCCACGAGGCTGTTAGAATTAAATTTTGATAAGTCTAAACTGCTTTTATTTTAAATTCAAGTACGGGAATTGACGTTTCGTTGCAGCCCGGGTTTAAACAAGTGTTTGAAGATCAATGATTTAAATTAAAAAGCAAGGCTTGGGCGCCGACAATACCACCACCACACCCTTCAGCCACACGCGCTCCTCCATATAGAGCACACTTTCGATTTTCCATGGCGGAGGCACAAAAAACTCCTGCTTTACCATGACTACCCCAGCATCGACCAACATGTTCTTTATTGAGTGTTAACTTACAGTATAAACATAAATATTTTAGCTTTGCCATTTTGGATTCTGGCTGTAAAAAAGGGATTCATACGTGAACCCCTACGCCCATGACGCTACTTGCCTAAAGGCGGCTGCATTGTCTCGAAACTTTAAAATGTAGATTGAATATGGGACACTATTTGGATTTAAAATCCAACAAAAAAATTTATAATCAAATCAAGTTGGTCGGGCAATACATCACTTAAAGCTGAGGTAGGATCAGGTAGACTTCACATATATTTTTGCGTGCATTTATTTGTTTAATTTGTAGAAAAAACATATTGATTTATTTACTGGGTTCTCGTGACTTAGGATAGATTTTTTATGAGCCGTATTTCGAGTGGTATTCAGTTAACTGATTTAGTCGCATTTTTGGGTTTTGTTTGTCCTTTATAATTTCTCCTCTCTCTCCTCCATCGCCAAATTTATTTATTCTTTAATTAATATTAGTAGAGTCCTGAAATTCGGTTGCAGTGGCGGGCTGACCCACTATCATTCTCTGCTGTATAAGGCCAACTCTACGTATGTAAGGGGATAATTTTACGTTGGGCCCCAAGGCTACTGATGGGTTGTTGCACTCTTTGCCGAAGATGGAGTTAGGGGCCCCGTAGGGATCAAAGCATTAAATATGTTAAAGCTAACTTTCATAGTCTCTCACTCGTCGATTGATGTTAGTATTTTAGGAATAAGTAAGCTGATGGAGTTATATTATTATGCTGCGTTCATGCTTAGGAGCAATGGGCGACCAATATCGACTATTGGTTAGTTGTGCCGAGACAGGAGTGATGGGTTTTCACCAAAGATCCACTGAATTTCAATATTTCTTATCAGACTATTTTTGTGGTCATGATTTTATGAAATTGCACTGTATTCACACATGTAGGTAAAAAAGAGGCCACGCAAGAAGAGGTGGATTTCATAAATCTGTATATAAAGTGCACATTAAAGAGGTGATTTCATAAATCATATATAAAAATACAATTTTAAATGAGATTTGTAGAAAATTATATCTACATGGCTAAATAGTAGGAGTAATTAATGGCGTCACATTGGGTGTAAAGGGGAAAAATTTACGTGCACAGAATAAACACTGCTGTAGAAGCTACATTGTACGAGGCGATTCATCTGTAGGAAATGATTGAATAGGGTCAGGCCCCTCTTTCTCCTCCTCTCCCTCCCACTTTCTCTCTCTTGCTTTTCTTAAATCGGACGTTCCAAAGAAACCGGAAATGGATTAGCGAGATGGCCAGAGTCTTGAGCGTCACCCGTGTGAAAATTTGCTTGAAGATTGTAAGGTATTATTTTTGTGACTGTCTTAGTGATCATTACAATTGCGAATCAAAAGGTGAACGTAGAAACTACACCAAACGTATATAACAATCTTAAAAAACGACATACCTTTAAAAAAAAAAGTGCATATACAAGAAGGTTGGGGTTTAGCAAATTCTTTAGCCCATAAAAATTACAAAAGGGAATTATAATTTTAAATAGGGGAAGTTGTGAAAATTATATCATTTTCAAACATTCAAGCAGAGTTTTAATTAATGAGAGTCAAATTGGGTATAAAGATACTTGTTTTGGCTGACAGCTGTTGTGGTAGTATTGGATCTAAAGGACACATAGACAAGAGGAAACCTACATAAAAATGTAGTATAATAACTTACCGTTCATCCATCAAAAGCCAATCAAGACAACAAGGGAACAACCAATATCTCCATCACGTCCCACGGTGAATGTCCGAATTTTAAAGCTGCGTGCAGTTTTGACGGCATATATTTAATGTAGATCAAAATATTGATACTCGATGACATTTGATAGTTTTGGATGGGATTTCTATAATATAAAGTGTTTTATAATTACGAAAGACATAAAATTGAAGGTATAAAAATTGAGAAAAGTATTTGCGTTTCAAGTCAAACTACCATTTTCAATGGCTTATACTTATATTGAAATGAATCTTTTGTTTGATGATTGGATAGGTGCATAATATAGAGTGTTTATAATTACGGCGGCTTGCAAATTGAGAAACTATAGCGTGAAAAATCACTCCGGTTTCCGAATCTCAAGCTTTTTAATCGGCATATAACAATATAGTTTCAGAAATATTCAAAATGGATCGCGTGGCTGCTGGGTGGGTTCTATAATATAAAATTGACATGAAGTACCCGCAGAATTGAAACATATGATTGAAAAATACGGCGCGGTTTTGAAATCTCATACAAAATATCCAGAATAAAGATTAAACATTAGATATTTTTTTGAGAATTAAGTATGAAATATAAAGCAGCGATTGAAAATAACGAAGTTTAAAAACATTCAGATGACGTGGACGTTGTTACTTTCGTATATCAACCCAAAGGTTTAATTTCAGCTAATTCGTAAGTTGGTGGACGAAGTCATTAACATATTAGTTTGGTCAGGGTGAGTGCTATGTCAAAGGCAATTGTTGTGCCATGGCGCGGCCCATCTTTCTTGGCAGCAATTCGTGGTTTATAATGGCTCTAGAAGGCTTAAAAGGCATTTGTTTGGAGGAAAGAAAAACAGCCCTAGAAAGTACTAAACGCTTAAAACCCAAGAAATTATGCAAGTAAAACATGTAACAAAGCCTAAATCACAGTACTATATAAAAATTGAATCCAAAGGTGAATATAAAATTAATTTCATAAAGCAAAGAGGCTGCGAAAGGGTTTAGAAACAATATCAAGAAAAAATGAACAAGGCCAATGGTTTTATCACATTTTATCCAAATTCAGTAATTTACTTTGGGGCAAATTGGGGTTTCAAGGTAGGGGGATTCAAAAGCATTTGATTTTCGTATAAAGCGCCGTTTTACATTGAGGATGAATAACATTGCGCTAATATTTGGCGATTCTTCCTCCGTGGAAGAGCACCGATTACGAGTATAACATAATTGTTGGACTTTGAAAGGCGTGGTGCTAAAGAGACGAGAGGGAACGACGTACTGCCGGGGACTACGCTTTTCTTCCCATTACAGGTTACTGAGGTTCAGGTCATAAAATTAACGATGATTTAGAAGCGTTAAAATCGAAACATTTGGGTAGAACAAGTATACTAAAAATTGAAAGCAATTGGATATGATCGATGTTTTGGATGCGTACTTCAAGATAAAGAGATAATGTTTAGGTGGTACTACGCGTCTCCCGTTGAGCTAATTTTGCGCATTTGTTCTACTAGGGCTCTTCAAAGGCGTTTTACGTCGTAGCAAAATTTGGGAAGAAACACAGAGGAAATGCAACTTGGGGAACTGTTTGAGGAGGTGGTATTTTGTCACAGTACAAGGAATATATTTACCACACTCATTACAAGTAAAAGGCCCAGGAAGGAAAGAAAGTGGGATTCGTATTTTGAAGTAGCAAATGTGAGTGAAAACAATTCTTAATTTATTTGCTTTCCATCAAGAAGGAAGTATTTTGCAGTTCGATAGCATAAGAACGCAATAAAGACTTGTCTCATTAACATTTATATTAATAAAAATGGCTTGGTACAAGTTTGCGTTACCAAATTGTAAACTTAATTACTTACGTGAAATAGATAGCGGTATAGGTCAAGCTGAACCCATTTGCATTTGGTAAGTTACGCCCACACAAAGAGTGTGGGGGAAAGAGGCAATGCCTGCAATCTAGAAACCACGTGGATATAAGGGAGAGGGCCGAGCAATTATTTACTCATTTCTGGCATGAGTTTAGCCTCGATCGCCATTTCAGTTGGGATAAGCTTGGTCAGAGTTTGTTTGGGCCTGCTTGGGGCCTAATTTTGATTTTGGAGGCTGCAGTGGCTGGTTGGGATGGTGAGTGGTTGAGGTAGTTTAGTAAATAACAAAATATACGAAATATTTGGCAGGGGAAGAGGGGTGTGGCTGTGTGTGTGTGTGTGTGTGGGGAGGTGTGTGTGTGTGGAAGATCACGGTTAAGAGTGGATGACTCTCTCTTTTTTGTAGGCAAAGGGAAGGCCTTGCTTTACTAAATGCGCGTCCTTGTAAATCGTTTGGCGGGGGCCTCCACCACCCATCATAATTGCGCACAAGGCATCATAGCCTTCGGTGGCGTCTGCGAGCGCACGATAAATCAGCAAACCCTTTCGTCACACGCATAGCGGTATATGGGAAGCGCCCGCAGTACGCAGCGAAATCTTGAGTTACCACGACACCGCCAGTCCACGTATGCGGTCATTTCAATCAAATCCTTCCTCAGCCAGCTTGCAGGGAACACTAATTATTTGGCATCACAGCTGGAACATCTTGGACCCTCACAGCCGGTGTAGTGATGTTCCTCACCTTGCAAGCCATTTGGCTCATTGAAACAAATATCTTAAACCCGGTAGCTGCTGGGGGTGTCACTCAAAGTTTCAAATTATTCTTGCTTTCCTTAGAGAGTACCTTTGTGAAAGCGAAATCACTTTGACCCGATTGTTTTTTTTTTCGCCGAGGATGGTTAGAAAGGAGAGTGCATAGCGGCCATCTTGACCCCTGACGGTCCTTATTTCACGGCGACAACCCGGTAGTGCTCTAGCGAGGCGTGCACTCCACCCAGAGGTATTGTGCGCCCTTCTTTTCGGTACTTTCGGTAAAAATGCGGTACAGCTGGCTCATGACCCTTGGCTTCTACTACAGGTCATCACAGATCATTGAGTTGTTATTAGAGAGGAGAGAAAGTTGGATACATTGGCCTGTGGGCCTCGACCTCTACATACACATTTTTGGATTGGTGGTATAGATTAGAAGGTCGATTGGAATTTAATTAAGAACAATTGGCTGTTACTATTGTGACAATACTAAATTTCACGAGGGTCATTTGTCAATTCATAAATATAACCATAGTATATAGTAGAGAAAACTTCCTATGGGGATGAAGCACCCCTACATATCGGGTGAACGTGCCATCGTAGCGCGGTGTGGTGGTGGGGTGGTGGTGGGGAGGAGGGAGTGTAGAGGATGAGAAAAGGAGAAATAATAAAGTGAGTAATGTGGGTACAAAAGGAAGAAAAAAATAAATGGTAATATAAGAAGGATCACCGTTATTTATAGGTACAAGATTTTTGTGGAGTAAGAAACTTAAAACGACTGAACACACATGTATACAAAAAGAAACACAGACTAATAATCTATAAAGCATGAATAATAGCCTAATCCTAAATTAGGAAATACGATAAAACCTAAAAAACACATGGTAACATTATCCTTTGGTAAAAAACTAAAACCGGTTTTAAAAACCATTTTGTCCTTATTCAATTTTTGCATTTTGTTAGTTTTCGCGTGTAGAGATTTTTTGTAGTTTTAGGATTAAAATGGGAGCTGAATCTATAAATTTATAGTCAAAACTCAATTTTTTTAATAAAGCCGAATAGATTAAATACAAATGTACTTGAAAGCCCCGAATGCAAAAAAATTGAATAGGTAAAATAGTTTTTTAAAAACTGATTTTGGAGTTTTTACCCCAAAGGAGGCTGAGATATGTCAAGTTGCATATTATTCTATATATTACGTACAGCCCATCACTAGAAATTAATATTGGAAAGATACCAAGCAATACGTAATCCCATTCTTTTGTTTAAAAAAAATAAGTATTTGAGCTTCTACATTTTACATTTTGAGAGATTTTATATTTTTGGAATGTAGCATGATAACCTCGTTGTGTAAAATACTATGAACACACGGGCGTGGCTGATCGTCAATTTCTTATTAGAATTTCTCAATATCACTGGCGGCTCCACCTTTTGCAGGTGGATGATGAGATGCATGTATGCTAAAAATTGTACTAATAATATATGTAAAATTTATGCAGTTACAGGTTAGTTAAATCTTGGAAACAGCGTCGAAATATGAATGAAGGCACGTCTGAAATAAAATGAACTAAAGCCTGCGTAAAGATGAGTCTACTATGAGCGAACATAAATTCACATTACGTTGCCTTTAATCCTCATAGATACAAGCAGGATATAAAAGAAAATGTAGTGTTCAGTGATTATGAACATGCTTTTTTTATTTTTATTTGTTACTATATTGCATCTAATGCAATTTTATCTAATATTTGTATTTGAGCAGCAAGTCGCATACTATAAACAAAACACACTGCAATTCCAAGTGATTTTCTGATTGAATACTTAATATACTATCTCAAAAATGAGATGATAGACATGTATGACAAAAATGGAGGAAAAATATCTATTGAGTATAGATTTATAGTTTAGTTTTTAGCGGCGGAGACATTCAAAAATAAAAAACATATATGTTTAAAAGATCCAGGTACAAATGTATTAAGCTACAATTTCATAAAAAGCATATTTATGCTCTGACTTGATTTTGCTTTGATAAAAATATATAAAAGCGAAAAGCAATTCTGGCGTGTTCACGTGTTTTTGTATTTTTGAGCGCATTATATACCCATTTGTATATGAAAATTTGTGAAGATCTGGTGATTGGTTAAGATAATGTAAAAATTAGAGTTAAAAAGGTAGAATTTAAGGCCTTTTATTTAAAAATTTACAGAGCCGCCCTTTGTAATATTATATGAGTTGAACAAAAAGAAATCTGTTAGTATTGAACAATCAGCCTTACGTTTTATAATTATATTGATAAAACTAGCAGAAAGAAACAATCCTCCATCACATCGTGCTGCGCAGAGACAATATATGATTCAGCCTGAAGTGACAGTGGTGGGAGGTGGTGGCGTTCACAGCCTCTACTATCAATTACTTTCATAAACATCATCTCTCTCTGTATATACGAGAGTACTCAGTCAGGTGAGGATTCCGAATCAAGGACTCATAGTTGATTAAATTACTACGATCAGGGTCATAGATACAATGTGTGTTTTAAGCGTGTTTTCCCAAGGATCAGCGAGGAATCATCAAAAAACCGGAAAGACTTGATCTAAGCGGTTTTTCACAGCGTACTTGTAATGAATTTTGTGAAAAGCGGCTCTTATCAAACCCTTCTGATCGTTTTATGATTTCTCAGCGTGGACGCACTAAAACATGTTTTAAACCTTACTTCTTGGCGGTGTTTTCTGCCATGCGTTGGGCCGGTTTGGATTGTACCAAGGGATTTTTAAAAGGAGGGAATTGATATTGGATCATTTATATAGCTATTTTCTAGCAGCTTACAGTAAAGCCTATAATATTATCCTAACACATCTAGTCCACTCTACGTGCCAATTACAAGAATACACTGCTATGTAGAAGTTTAGAAGATCCTAGGGGTATCCTCTGCTAAAACTGGGGTGCAATTACAGAATTAACATCTTATAAATTAAGTCTTGCACTCTGCTAAAACATGGCGTCTGCCAAAATGCTTAAGAGTATCCTAAAACCCTGGTAGCTTACCTTAAAATCCACAGGGTGTACCCACCTTTATAACAACTACGCCATGCTCGAGAATCATGCATATGTGGTTATACAATTTGGTTATGGGCTCCATGAATGTGAACTGCTCTAGGCTAATATTTTTTTCAATGCACGTCCTTCTTATTTGGCCCACATCATCGCAGAAATGAGCCAGTGTAGTTATATGAAATTTCCTTGATATATAATTCTCTGGAGCTCATGATATTATGTAGTTATACATGCAGTGGCTTTTTCTAATCTAATCATAACAACTTACCCCATATCAAAATTCTATGCACGTGGTTATCTGAAGTGGTTATGCAGGTACCATGAATCTTAGTGCTTAGTGATGATTTTTAATCGGATCCCTAAGCTTTGTTCGGCCCTTGTTTGGGACCTGAGCGTAGTTATCTACAAAGATGTAGTTATCCCCAAGTACGATGAGCTTTTCGAGATATGATTACATATAATAGTAGCAATATCTGGAATCCAGTACGAGCGATGGTTATCTACCAGAGATAATGAACATACGAAACAGGTGGCTTTTCGAATATGATTCTATGCTTAATAGATGATTCTAGCGAAACTTAGCCCATGTAGGAATCACCGGATATTAATGATGGTTCATCTGAAATTTCCGCTGAGATGCAAATTATCTATCTTTGTGACTTTTCTAATTAAGATTGTATATGGCCAATATCTAGAATCGCGCCCCGGATTGCTCCACTGAAGATGTAGTTATCCGAGGCTTATACAGATGTAAAATTTATCTATGTCTTTTCCATCTAATCCTTATAACAAGCTGACCTTATTTGAGTCGCTAGTACGGAACACAATCTCATGAGATTTATGGCCGGTGAAACTTTTCAATCTATTCCACATGTAGGCATATTTACGGAATCTAGAATGGCTGGCTTTCTTTTGATTCAGGATAATGATATTCAGATTCTATATATAAGTGACTTTTTGGAAAAGGTATTTTAAAGCGACTTGCAAAATTTAGTAGAACTTTACGTAGACTTGCGTCGGTATTAAAGCGAATATCAGAAAAACGATAGTGTATTGCCTTTACAAAAAATCAATGTAAGGAGTATATTTGTCTAGCAAAATGAGAGACCTTACCTTAGAAAATTCAAAAAGTAGGATTACATAGGTGTTATGAAAATACTTAAGGAGAACAAGACTAGAGATGTTATAAAATATAATGGGACCTTAGAAAAATTCTTTATTTTTAAGAGCACTAGCTTACCAGGCTTTTTGGCTGAATTTAGGATCCTTGATTGTGGATCATGGTGTATGTATGTCGTGTGGCATGGAAATAAGTATTATGATGCTAAATTCTATTGAGCAGCCCATAATATCAAAGCTCGATTAAACTTTTTCAATTAATAAATGGCTGTTTGGGACTTATACTTTACTACATTTTGCATTTTGTTGAGATTTCATAGTTTGGAAATGCGTTGCACTTGATAAATTGATGTATTAGTATCACTCACGCCAAATATTTGCTGCATGTGAAAATGCTTATAGGTAAAAAGGGGTATAATACTTGAGTATTATTTGACAAATCATGGGCAAAAGCATATTATTTAGGATATTTATTGAGTAGGCGTGAAATAGGCCGGGTAAAAGGAGAGTAGTTGTCTTGTGGTAACATGACAACTGTAAAGATAACTTTAATGAGCGGCGATGAATCCAAAAAGCGTAGGTGATTATAAATTGAGTTATAAATGTGTATTTCCTTTCATATAAAACTAAAGCTTTTGTGGTGAGTTGGGTGGATTGAAGTGTCGGAGGCACCATCACAGAGGATTTCTTGAGGTTTCGAGATCTAAGGACCTGACTTGGCATTAATAAGAGTGCCCGTGTTAGTAAGTATGAAGCTTTACCTGGGTGCAAGATTGCCTGCCCGGTGATAGAGTTTTTCCTATTTCCTATATACGACTATGCAGTGAGTGTAGGCCCCGCTAGTAAAAGTATTCTTGGTTTAAATTTTAAACTGCCTTTAGTGATTTTAACCCATGATATGTGTTTTTGATAGAAGCTATGACATTGTGGGCTTGGATACAAGTTATCTAGAAGCTATGTTTAATAGCACCAGTTTGGTTACCGTGAACATAGTAAATGTAAGAGGTGAATGGAGAGGAGATGCCTAGATGCATGCATGGATTTCGTATGTGCAGGGAAGAATATCCGCGATGGGGTGGCGAGTGAATCGCCCGCGATTCAATTCCATGGCTATAGTATTATTTAGCTATGGGAAAACGGCAATATTAACAAAGTACATCTATCGTGAAACAAACTGTACATAGCGTTGATGCCTTAATAAATAATGCTCCAATATTGAGTAGGAGATGCACCACATTTTTATGCTTAGCATTCAGTTATACATTGTTAACTTGTTAGCCAGAAAAGCTATTAATAGGCACTTCCTTACATACAATATACAATCCTAAACTTTTTATTAAAATATCTCCATATGGCAAGGAGGAAGGAATTTGGCACTATTTAAGTTATCAACAGAGCTACATAGCACCAAATCTGAGGCCGAGCATACAAAGAAATTTGTAGTAGGTGATTTTCAAAGGGAGTAGATATCTTTGGAAGTAGAGAGGAAGAAATATCATAGTGAGGCGCGGTCTGGTAAAATCAAAATTCCTACTGAGAGAAAGCCTATAGAATCAACAAGGCGCGCAGGGTTAAAAGCTTCAAGAGCACGGCATCTATCGTGAAGCAGGTGGTCAGTAATGCTGATGTCTTAACAAATGATGCTCCAATATCAGTTGACAAATAATGCTCAATATCCTCTGAGATCGCGCTATTTATGTTATACGCGTTGTTATTAACTTGATACGCCCAGACTCTATTAGGATTCGATATCCAAGGATGGACTCAGCTGAATTTCGATTATTGCAGAACTCATAAACTTTACCAAAAAAGGGTACAAAAGGCTAATTAAAGGAAAAGCAGCATAAAAGCGTGGATGACAAAAAGGGGTGCGGATAGAGTTTTTGGAACCAAGGGGAAGGCGGTGTGTTTTTCCATTTTCATGCTGTCACAAAGAATGTATAGTATCTGTATGTACACCAGATTTTGCCCCAAATTTCAAGTTGTACTTTCAACGAAACATAGTATATTATTATGCTACTAAGCAAAACAACCCCATTTCAATATATATACTCATACGGATTCCGCATGTCTGGCTGCCTCTTGGTTTCTAGCATCAAGCTCTCTCTTTTCGGAGTACGATGTAGTCTCATCCTGTCCTTCTCGACTTCAACTCATTGGCGCGGTTCTGATCTCAGCATGGGGGTTTCCATTTTTTCCTGTCAAAGGCCGGTAGCGGGTATCGTTTATTTCCTCATTTGGGATGTATGGGTTACCACTGATTTTTTAGCCAGGATTCCGAACGTTGAATGGCGGAAATTACCCATTAACTTGCGTCATTCAGGGCTTTCAGGTCTCTCATTCACTTCCCATTTTCAAGGTAATAATAAACTGGTATGTGCGGGTTTCTTAGCAAAGGTGGCCTCTTTTAACCAATTTTAGATCTTAGGAGATTTAGAAAGTAGACCGCTTCATATGCAGGTCCAAGATTTCAAAGGGTTCTTTTCAAGATTTTGATTGGTCAATCAGGGTTTATTTTGATTTGCAGGCATGCTCTTGATGTTTTATGCAGCTTTTGCATTTACCTTTGGGGTTTTACACCAGTAACAATGGTCCGGCAGATTGTAGCTTTAAAAGGATTTCCCAGCATTTCATGGTCTTCAGATTGAAATTTTAGTTTCTTGTTTTCAGATCTATATTGAATTTTGCGGTAGCCTTCTACTAATTATGTGATGACAATCAGTTGTCTTTTTCCTATTGTTCTTTATGATTCTCAAATTCTCATTCTTCTTCACCGAAGTAGATTAGTTGTTGATCAACACACTTTAAAAAATGTACATTTATGGTTCTATGACTAGGTTGACTTTATAACTGTACACTAACTTGATGATATTTACATTTTGATAATAGTACTTCCTCGAACTATATGGATTTTGGACTGGAGTTTTTTCAGCAGACTTAAATCTAAAAAAGGCGCGTGCGGTGACAAGTGCTGATGATATTCTGTTCCTGGATGCAGTAAGTTGTAGGCAGCTGGGTACGGTTTATTAACATACCAGGATTGAAGGTGGCGATTGCCCCTGTTGCTCAATGCGCGCTTTCGTTGTTGTCTGGCTTCTGGCGGTCAAACAAGTTAACTTGATGGGACACGTCGAATACTCATCAGTTGAGCAATGGCCTTTACGTATCAGGCGGCCTGAGCAGAAAAGCAAAGAAAAGGCTCCCCTGGCGAAACTCCAGTAGCCATGCCATACACGAACGGAATGCAAAAGTCAGGAGAACTTGGAAAAATGATATTCCTACTGATGATATGGCTCCAGATTCAAAAGTCTGGACACAAACAATAATGCCCTTGGACTGCATCCTTTGGTGGTGTTGGATTGCGGCTCTCACATGCGATTCAGTGCCCAATTCTGCAACCCGTGGTTCTGTTTCTGCCACGAGGGTTGCGTGGTTCCGCTACTAAAGAGGCTAATTCTGGGCCCTCTTCCAGCAGGGCCCTTAGGAGCCGATGAAGAAATCATCTGGTCAGAGAACTACATGTTATTTTGGCGTAGGGGCCCGGCTTGTGGCTATCTTCACTGCCCACCACTGGCCTCAT